>CM059191.1:96321986-96500990 GCA_030323885.1 Branchipolynoe longqiensis
TTCCCTCCCCCATACTCCCCATACAGTGATACACGCTCCCCATCCCCACATCCCCCAAAGACAATTTCTCCCAAGTCGGCCCAATCAAGCTACAAGGATTACCATAGAGCACGCCTAATTCTCTCCAACCAAACAGAAATCAGAACCGAATAGAACAACAACGATTAGCCAATAACAACTAGATAAATTATGTGCATTACAATTTTTTTTTTAAACACCGTGATTGGCGGGGTGTATTTTCCTTTTGTCTTCAAATATGGATCATATATTTTTTTTAATTGAAAATAAAAGAAGAAGAGCTGTGGATTGAGTTGGTCCTTACGTGGGTGTGCCAGGTACAGACCCACCGGCGGTGCGCACCAATTAATGTCTAATTACTGCCGACACAGGCGGCTGGAGCGGCGCCATTCACGTGGAGCAGTACCGGGAGGAGGAGGGGGGAGGGCCGGGGGCGGTGATCGGCTGCTGAGGCCCCTCAGCCCCGCCCATCGAACACACACACACACATACTCCAGGGTGGTACAGTCACTAACAACTACCCTCCTACTGACCCTGAGCAAGTTACATTTTATTGCTGATGACGCCTTCCACTGCTTGCTTACTTGCTTGTTTATGGGGGGTTTGTAATCTTGACGGTGACAGGCTGCAGGACTGCAGCATTAGAAAACCGCACCGATAATCGGTCCATTTTTTTGGTTGAAGAGTAAACTTCAGAGGGGGCGGTTGTAGAAGTGGAGAGTTCTTTACAGCAATAACGACAAGTCGTTGGAGTGGCACTGACTCTCTCCAGTCCGATTTTAGCAGTGCACTTGTGTCAACTCGCCTATGGGTTAGGAAGAAGGTAGGGGGAAAGGTGGGGTCTGCAGCAAGAAGGTGGAAAGCGAAACAGTAAAAAAGGACCCACCCAAGCAAACAACTCCCTTGATCAGGGGGAGACGTAAGCCCAGGAGAGAAAAAAAAAGAAAGGGTAGTATAGAGGAAAGAGAAATGAGGAGAGTTGAGTCAAAGGGCCTTGCCTCCTTGCCCTACTGGAAACTAATTTAGATTCTCGCTAATTCCACTTTTCATATGATTATATGGTTATACAGCAATGAACAGAAAAGTAGGAATATAACAAATTTAACTTTTTGTAGGTTTGATTCCAATGCTTAGCATCATTTTTGGATTGGTGTTTACATGGTTTTGCGCCTGAACTCTTCATATATAAAATTGGGTATATTTATATATATATTGGGTATATGTATAAAGTATATATGCTCTATAATCTATTATGGGAATATAAACAAGGACACTATCTATCTTCAGTTCCCTATGTAATAGTATATTCACTGTATCCTATCTAACTGACCCTGTGTAATACAAGTATTGGCCACACTGGTGCCACCTGTGAGGGGCTCTAAGCACTGTATGCCAGCTGCGTCTGGCCGTTATCGCCTATAGACCCGTCGGAACGGTCAAATTTTAACTAAGGACTATTGGGTGTAATATGTGGTATCTCATGTAATACTCTTACCTCATATTCATCAGTGCAATGGCTATAGGTCAAAGCTTTGCTGGGTCATTGCACACTCCAAATGTCCGAGAACAGTTCACCTCCATATTAGGGCATGTCACTTTGTCAGATGACCTACATTCGTAACTATTAGACATCCTGCTAAGTATAAACTGAAATACACATAAACAGCCATAAAATTGTTTATTTGTTGGAGTTTTATGTCCTGTCAACATCTGAGGTCATATCAACCCGTGATAGCTCAGTTGGTAGAGCGGAGGACTGTAGCGGTTCCTAGAAAAGCTGGCATCCTTAGGTCGCTGGTTCGAATCCGGCTCGCGGGAGGAGATTCTTTTAAAAGGTTTAGAGACATGCAACAAAATTATGAAATTAGTTGCAGATATAAAGGACTTACCCTATGAACAACGGCTTAGAGACTTCCTACCCTTTCCTACAGAAGGAAAAGGAGTGACATAAGTATTTAAAATTATGAAAGGTTTTGATAAAATAGATATGAACCAATTTTTCACCTTGAATAAAAGAGAAGGCAGTCGGGGCCATACTCTCAACTAGTAAAACTCAGAGCCATTTCAAAGTTAAGGCAACACAGTTTCTCAAACAGGATCATAAATATATGGAACAGTCTCCCACAAAATGTTATTGATGCCGAGTCAATAAGTTCATTCAAGACCAGATTAGAAAAAGTATGGGCTGATGATCCAGGGAAATTTGACCCCCTTTTCACCACATGCTACTAATTATTCCTTGTGTTGCATATTTACTTGCACTCAAGCAAAAATGAGAGACAAATAAGTGTTCACACTTCCTGTCTACCTTTCGCTATTTTGCTATATCAGGATAGGTACTTACTGACTCGTGACAGTCCAAACTCATGGAGACTTTGCTGTGCTGCCCCACTGTGAGAGCAGGCTTCTGGCACCATGACCTGATTTTAAATTCAGTCAAATTATCCTGATGATGAGGTAACCAGTCCTTGCTCTATCATGCTTCATGGTAATGCTAAGTGCCCCTTAGCATTACCATGATGTATAATCCATACATATATATATATATATATCACATTGCTAGGTAGTGAGAAGTATCACTTTGTAAGTCTCTGGTTTGACTTGACCAGGCATCAAATTCTAGACCTTCCGCACGGGAAGCCTGCGCTCTATCGATTCAGCTACTACATCCCTTAGAGCCATAACAAAATAATAAACAAAATCAAATATTGAACCAGCCAGTTTGATGTAAGGTATATCAGCCTCAGAATGTCGTCATAGATGGTGCTGTACCAAATGTTATATACATAGATATTTAATCAATATCACAGAGATAGTAAATTAATAAAAATAAATATACAGATTTCTTTGGTATATAAATTGTATTCATATATCATTTCTGAGTGCTGTAGCACTGGTCTTCCAGTCACACGTCCTACATTAACATGTATAATTATTTATACTCGTACCCACAGATCTGAATTTTGCGTGCGCATCACAATTTTGGACACCACTTGTAAGATCTACAATAGTGACATGTTTAAACAAAAAAAAAGAAGACTTACTATTGCCTAAATGTTAAAAAAACTGGACGATATTCAAAATGGATTAAAAAAAAGATCAAATGTAGTCTGCTTTGGTAAAAAGAAAATATCACACCTTATCTGGATTATGCAACTTTAAGCAGAAATAACACTTTTACACATTCCCACTTTCTCCGTCGAAAGAAAAATAACACTTCTACAGATTCCCACTTTCTCCGTCTAAGCAGAAATAACACTTTTACACATTCCCACTTTCTCCATTTCAGCAGAAATAACACTTCAACACACCCACTTTCTCCATCTCTTCAGAGACAACACTTCTAAGTTCTACACATTGCCAATTTGTCTGTCTAAGGATAAATAACACTTCTGTGCATTGCACACTCTCACTGTCTAACTAGAAATAACACTTCTACACATTGCATGCTTTCACTGTCTAACTAGAAATAACTCTTCTACACATTGTACAGTTTCACTGTCTAACTAGAAATAACTCTTGTACACATTGCACACTCTCACTGTCTAACTAGAAATAACACTTCTACACATTGCACATTTTCACTGTCTAACTAGAAATAACACATCTACACATTGCACACTTTCACTGTCTAACTAGAAATAACACTTCTACACATTGCACATTTTCACTGTCTAACTAGAAATAACACTTCTACACATTGCACACTTTCACTGTCTAACTAGAAATAACACGTCAACACATTGCACACGTTCACTGTCTAACTAGAAATAACACATCTACACATTGCACACTTTCACTGTCTAACTAGAAATAACACATCTACACATTGCACACTTTCACTGTCTAACTAGAAATAACACTTCTACACATTGCACATTTTCACTGTCTAACTAGAAATAACACTTCATAACATTGCACACTTTCACTGTCTAACTAGAAATAACACGTCAACACATTGCACACGTTCACTGTCTAACTAGAAATAACACGTCAACACATTGCACACTTTCACTGTCTAACTAGAAATAACACTTCTACACATTGCACATTTTCACTGTCTAACTAGAAATAACACTTCTACACATTGCACACTTTCACTGTCTAACTAGAAATAACACGTCAACACATTGCACACTTTCACTGTCTAACTAGAAACAACACTTCTACACATTGCACACATTCACTGTCTAACTAGAAATAACACTTCTACACATTTCACACTATCACTGTCTAACTAGAAATAACACTTCTACACATTGCACATTTTCACTGTCTAACCAGAAATAACACGTCAACACATTGCACACTTTCACTGTCTAACTAGAAATAATACGTCAACGCATTGCACACTTTCACAGTCTAACTAGAAACACCACTTCTACACATTGCACCCGTTCACTGTCTCACTAGAAATAACACTTCTACACATTGCACATGTTCACTGTCTAACTAGAAATAACACATCAACACATTGCACACTTTCACTGTCTAACTAGAAATAACTCTTCTACACATTGCACCCTTTCACTGTCTAACTAGAAATAACACTTCTACACATTGCACATTTTCACTGTCTAACTAGAAATAACACTTCTACACATTGCACATTTTCACTGTCTAACTAGAAATAACACTTCTACACATTGCACACTTTCACTGTCTAACTAGAAATAACACGTCAACACATTGCACACTTTCACTGTCTAACTAGAAATAACACATCAACACATTGCACACTTTCACTGTCTAACTAGAAATACTCTCTAATTGCACACTTTCACTGTCTAACTAGAAATAACACTTCTACACATTGCACACTTTCACTGTCTAACTAGAAATAACACATCAACACATTGCACACTTTCACGGTCTAACTAGAAATACCTATTCTACACATTGCACACTTTCACTGTCTAACTAGAAATAACACTTCTACACATTGCACATTTTCACTGTCTAACTAGAAATAACACTTCTACACATTGCACACTTTCACTCTCTAACTAGAAATAACACGTCAACACATTGCACACTTTCACTGTCTAAATAGAAATAACACTCAACACATTGCACTTTCACTGCTAACTAGAAATAACACTTCTACACATTGCACACTTTCACTGTCTAACTAGAAATAACACTTCTACACATTGCACACTTTCACTCTCTAACTAGAAATAACACGTCAACACATTGCACACTTTCACTGTCTAAATAGAAATAACACGTCAACACATTGCACACTTTCACTGTCTAACTAGAAATAACTCTTCTACACATTGCACACTTTCCCTGTCTAACTAGAAATAACACTTCTACACATTGCACATTTTCACTGTCTAACTAGAAATAACACTTCTACACATTGCACACTTTCACTGTCTAACTAGAAATAACACGTCAACACATTGCACACTTTCACTGTCTAACTAGAAATAACACTTCTACACATTGCACACTTTCACTGTCTAACTAGAAATAACACTTCTACACATTGCACACTTTCACTGTCTAACTAGAAATAACACATCAACACATTGCACACTTTCACTGTCTAACTAGAAATAACACTTCTACACATTGCACACTTTCACTGTCTAACTAGAAATAACACTTCTACACATTGCACACTTTCACTGTCTAACTAGAAATAACACGTCAACACATTGCACACTTTCACTGTCTAACTAGAAATAACACTTCTACACATTACACATTTTCACTGTCTAACTAGAAATAACACTTCTACACATTGCACACATTCACTGTCTAATTAGAAATAACACGTCAACACATTGCACACTTTCACTGTCTAACTAGAAATAACACTTCTACACATTGCACACTTTCACTGTCTAACTAGAAATAACACTTCTACACATTGCCACTTTATATGTCTAAGCAGAACTGACACTTCTACACATTGCCACTTTCTCAATCTAAACTGAAAAATACTTCTACACATTTCCACCATCTCCATCTCAACAACAACAACACACTTCTACACATTGCACCTTCTCTATGTACCACTTCTACCCATTCCCACCATATCCTTCTCAGTAGAAATACCACTTCTATACATGACCACTTTCTCCGCCCAAGTCTCGACAGGAAGTCATTACGGCTATGAGTTAGTTTGTTTTGAGCTAGTTACACTGTAGTGAGATGAGTTACTCTGACAGAAACACCTCCTCCACCCCCACACACCTCCTCCACCCCCCCCCCCCCTTTACCACCTGCCGTGACCCGACCACCCGTCCACCACCCACCACTGTCGGGGTATGGCGCTGACATTGTACAGGTGGTATTGACAACACCCGGGGCGTCCTGTTACAGATGATTACTTTGGCGCCACCCCGCGTAGATATACCTAGCAACCTTGATCACGTGAGGGGGAGCGTGAGTTAGTTACTAAGGATCCATTGATTGTTTCCCCCCAAATTTGAAACAAAAAGTCACACACAAACATATATAATATTAATATATATATGTGATGTATAAGCATTATGCGAGTATAAAGTCGTGGAATGGATTATTGTATTACTTTGTGATATTATATTATTATAATATTATATTATTATTATATTATATTATTATGTTATATTATACTATTATATTGTATTATTATATTATTATATTGTAGTGCTATATATTTGTTATATTATGTGTATTTGTGATGTAAAAGATATTATGTGAGTATAAAGTGTTATGCGAGTACAGAGATATGTCAGGGAATTGTTATTATATTGCTATACTCCGTAAGCCTCAACACTGTTCCAGTGGTGCCACCTGTGGCTCGCCTCACATCCACTAGATGTTGACAAGTATCAGTCGCATCGGAGGATTTCTTTTCCTGTATTAGCACTCCTCCACTCCAGAAATCAAACATGAATATTCATCCGCATTCTCATAATGCGAATAATAGTCCCCGAGTGATGTAGTTTATTTTATGGTAGACTAATTGATAATAGTTGACTGCGGTAGTGTGATTGGTAAAATTGCTGGTGATTTGCTGGTAAAGGCGAACAAGAAGCATCCATTGAAAGAGGAACATCTATAATTAATACATGTATACGTGGAAATGTTCTCAAAGCACGCCCTTATCGCCCACCTGGAGAGTGTGGGTGTTGTGGGGTGGCGGTGGGAGGGAGGAGTGTGGGTGGGGTATTTATTGGGTGGTGTCTATCACTGTATCAGCAAGGTGCTGTGAGTGTGAGAGCCGGTAGTGCTACACATGCTGCTTATCTGTAGCGTGAGAAGGTATCTAAGCACACACACACAGGAGGACATACCCCCCACCCCCACCCCACACCACCCCCACCCCACCTCCACCCATTCCAACCACCACTTCCCCATCCCTCCCATACCTCCACCCCAAGCCCTACATAACCATCTAAGGCTTTGAGTTTCTTCTTTAAAAAAAATATTATGGCCCAGTCACACCTCACTGGAGCAACGGACAGAATTGTCTAGTCTGGTGGTGATAAGTATCAAAATGTATTAAAACGTGTCAAAGTGTTGTGAAGGCCGCCGGATGAACGGACATGAAACGGACATGAAACGGACATGAAACGGACATGAAACGGACATGAAACGGACATGAAACGGACATGAAACGGACATGAAACGGACATGAAACGGACATGAAACGGACATGAAACGGACATGAAACGGACATGAAACGGACATGAAACGGACATGAAACGGACATGAAACGCACATGAAACGCACATGAAACGCACATGAAATGCACATGAAACACACATGAAACGCACATGAACGGATAGCCAGCGGATGAAACAAACTTAAACCGGACAAGAACCGTAGACGTCAGTCCGGCGACATCTGTTCTTAAGCCCGAGTCAGACCTCACCGGATTGAGGAACCGGATAGAAAACGGACACTGTCCGGTGAAATACAGCAATGTACGGTTTATATACGGTACCCATCCAGCGTGTCCATTCTATCCCCGGTGGTGTCCAGCAGTGTCCGGTACAAGTTTTGAACATGCACAAAACTTGTACCGGACACCGCCAGAGTGATGTGTATGGTTGGTGTCGGTTTTAAGTCTGTTTAGTTCATTTTGTCCGGTTCATGTCCATTACCCATCCATTACGTCTCCGCTTTGCTTCCTGCCAAGTCCATTGACGTTTAAAAAAAAAAAAAAATTCATGTGAGTTTTTTTTTATTGCAGGAATTCGGTCAGTATATGTTTTCAGCGCATCCGTGAACAATCCGGTATGTCCGTTTGACATGTGGTTTTCGTCCGTTTAGCGTCCAGTGGATAGTTGTTAATGTACGTTCCTTGTCCGTTTAGCATCCGTTTCATCCGGTACATTTCGGTACATTTTGGTACATTTTGACACCGGACACCAATGGACTAGACAATTGTTTGTCCAGTGGTGTCCGGTACTCAGTCCGGTAAAGTCTGACTGGGCCTTTAGTTTTGTGCCTGTTCAAAACTTGTACGGACACAAAACGGACTTTGTTCGGTTTCTGTCCGTTTCCCCCAATCCGGTGAGGCGTGACTGGGGCTTTAGGTTTAGCATCACTCATTAAAATCTACTTTACGTTAGTTTCAAGTAACTTTTATCTTAAATGGCAAATTGGCTAACTAAAGATTCAATCGCCGATTTATTGCAGCAATGTGAAATACTCACACCTATATATATATATATATATATGTGATGCATAATGCATGACACAAGTATAAATGCCAGGGGAACATATATACTTTGCTACTTCCTCCATCGACGCATTGGTGGAGTGCCCCCCCCCCCTCCAGCTGCCAGGGAGGTGTATACGGGTGCCCCCCCCTCGCTCCACACACACTGGAGGAATATATACAGGGACATATCTGATTCTAGGTAAAGATCACTTATATGTATAGTTATATGTATATATATATATATATGTATATGATGTATAAAACTTATGCGAGTATAAAGGCGCATAAGGGAATATCCCCTACTGGCCACCCTGATGTTGTCTACTAATTATGGGTGACCCCTCTTCATGGTGGGACAGGTGGCGCCATCACCCCCACCTCCCCAGTGCCGCGAATACTGTCACTCGCGCACTGGAATTCATACAGGGACATATCTGATTCAAGGTAAACAAATTTCATAGGCTACTCTTTCCGATAAGCAGCAAGGTGTCTTTTATATGCACTTTCCCACAGACAGGACAGCACATACCACAGCATTTAGTGGTTGCGCCACGACTCGGCGAGGAACCAAATTCCTGTTCCCCTGCTTTCACACCCAAAAATATTAGGCGAGGAACCTAATGCATGTTTCACTGGTTTTGTGTCCGCTACCATAGTCTGATGAAAGTCTCAAATTTTCGAAACCCAAACAATTATCTAAATTTGACTCTCCATATCTAACATAGAATTTAGATTCTCGTGCACTTATTAAGCAGGTGATACTGCAATGTGTTGCTACCTTGTCATGGTGGGAGGCTTGTGTGCCACCGTGACCATGAGAGCTATACCGGAGGGGGCTAGCCCCCTTGGCAGGTTTAACCAAACCGGGCAGGTCTCATGGTAGAGGACAGACGAAGAGCAGCAACTGGTCCTCCAGGTTGGGGGTTGGGCGTGGGGCCTACAACCACACCCCAGAAAAAAGAACAATGTTACAGATTCACGAACAAGAAACTCAAAAGAAACTCAAAAGAACTAAGGCCCTGGATTTAAGGACCGGGATAACTGGAGAGCCCTTGTTCGTGGCCTATGCCCAAAGTTGGGTGGTAGGCGTAAGTAAGTAAGTAAGATACTGTACCTGAGGGAATGCTGAGGCAAATTAATAGATGTTTTGTTTGTTGTTTTACACCCTAGCAACGTCTAAGGTCATATCAGGACGTGTACCGACTTGTGACAGTACGCACTCATGGCGATTTTATAGTGCTGCCCCACTGGGAAATCAGGCTGCTGGCACCATGACCCAATATCCCACTCAGTCACATTATCCTGACACCAAGCTAACCAGCCCTTGCCCTATCCTAATAATGCTGAGTACCAGGCTAGGTAACAACAAGTATCAATGTTTAAGTCATTGGTTTGACTTGACCGGGAACCAAACTCGTGAATTCGCGATCTTCTGCACGCGAGGCCTGTGCTCAACCGATTCGGCCACCGCGCCCGGTTAGCAATTTAATAGATCTTGTTATTATAGCAATTTAATAGATCTTGTTACTATAATGCCTGTGGGGTCAGAATTTGGACATGCTTCTCAACATTATTTTTGCAAGTTTGCACTTCAAATATCTCGCTAGTTAGTCATTTGAAATAAAAGTTACTTCAAACTGATGTAATCAGTGGTCCAAAACAGGTTCATCAAAGGATGTGGTATGTGGTGTCCTGTCTGTGGGAAAGGGCATACAAAAGACCCCTTGCTGCTTATCGGAAAGAGTTGCCTATGTGGTGGCAGCAGGATTCCTCCAAAGAAATATGTCAGAATGACCATACACTTGATGTTCAGTCCAATAGACGAGATCACCGTTCCGACTGCGCATGCGCTGAAAACGGCGCTGGCAGCAAAGCAAAGGCGTACAGCCATTGAGTTTGCCGATACGTATATGGCAAAACTTCCATGCTATTCAAAATTATTAGAAATACATACATTCAAACAAGAGCTGAGATGAGCTGAAACTAGCACATTTCATAGCTGTACCCAGTGTAGCATGTGCCATGTGCTTCTCGCAGGTTTGTTTTTCTTCCCCACATCCCACAATGCACGGCCCCACTGAAATGGTGATGTAGTCTATAGCCGATGATAAAAATTGATGTGTTCTAGAGGTGTCGTTAAATAAAACAAGCTTATATTATCAAACTGATGTCAGGTAGATTATGACAACCAACCTACTATATTCATCTCAAAAAGTGACAGCAACTCAAAACCAGAGGACTTAATGGACAGATATATACACACATATATGTATGTATGAGTTCCCACAGGGAAGTCGTACACACATTACGCAACTCCCCCACCGTCCATCCCCCCCCCCCACCTCCCCCTCCCTGACCTTCCACCCTACCTGTACGGAAGCCCTTGTGATCCTGTTGTGGCTAATGGTCCACCTGGTGGCGCTGGGGTAATGGTGCACAGGGTGGGCCGATCTGGGCACAGATCGGTGAGGGCCTGGACGGGGGAGGGCCGCTCTTAACCCGCCGCCCGCCGCCCGCTGCCCGTCGCCCGCGGTCCGCCGCCCGCCTCCTGCTGCCCGCCGCCCGCCGCCTGCCCCTCGCCACCCACCGCTCGCCGCCTGCCGCCCGCCGCCCGCCGCCCACCGCCTGCCGCCCGCCGCCCGCCGCCCGCCGCCCGCCGCCCCCGCCCGCCGCCCGCCGCCCGCCCCCCGCCCCCCGCCCGCTCCCGCCCCGCCGCCCGCCGCCCGCCGCCCCCGCCCGCCGCCCGCCGCCCGCCGCCCGCCGCCCGCCGCCCGCCGCCCCCGCCCGCCGCCCGCCACCAACCCTCCCCCTCTTCTTGCCCCCCACCCTCCCCTACCTCCCGCATCCCCTCCCCTCCCCCCCTCCCCCACTTCCCCAAACCCACCTCGCCTCCCCCTCGCCCTCCTCCCCCTCATATCCCTTACCGCACTCACCCACCCCGCCGCCCTCCCCTTCTCCACTCACTCTCCCCTCCCCCCCTCACCTCCCCCCTCTCCCTTCCTACCTCCCCCCTTCCCTCCTCTCCCTCCCACTATCTCCCTTCCCTTCCCCCTCCCCCTCCTCCCCCTCTCCCCTCCCCTCCCTCCCCTTCCTCACCTCCCCCTTCTCCCTTCCTCACCTCCCCCCTCTCCCTTCCTCTCCTCCCCATCTCCCTCCTCTCCCTCCCACTATCTCCCTTCCCCCCCCCCCTCTTCCCCCCTCTCCCCTCCCCTCCCTCCCTTCCTCACCTCCCCCTCTCCCTCCCTCTCCCTCCCACTATCTCCCTTCCTCCCTCCCCTCCCCCCTCTCCCCTCCTCTCCCCTCCTCCCCCACCCCTCCCTATCCCTCTCACTCCCCTCCTCCTCTTCTACCCCCCCCCCCCTTCCTTCCCCCTCCCCCCCCCCTCTCCGCCACCGGGTGACTTATTAGCGGATTAAGGAGACTATCTGTAATTCGGTGGTTAAGGCGCACATTAAACAAAGGTGACCCGCCCGACAAGGTTACCATGGCAATGATAAGATCGTGACACCTGAGGGCTGGTGGCGCCGGGGCGCCTCCTGACGGCCTAAGGGCCACCCCACCCCCAACTCCACCGGCGCCACCTTAAGTCCCTCACTGGATCCTGGTGTACTAACACGCCATCGACTGTCTTCCCCAGAGTTGTCCATTATCGCCGACCAAATTAACACAATTTAAAGAAAGAAAAATAAATATACCCCCAAATATTTGCTAAAATAGATCAATGTGGACAAATAAAATATATATTATTTGCTTTTAATGTGATTTCATCAAATGACCGTCGAGAAAATAGATACTGCTTATATAGTATAATTTAATATAATATAATAATTGTACATGCCACCCCCTTTTTCTCTCTGTATGTAGTGTTTATTATTGTTGAAAACACAGTGTAGAATGCACCAGCTCGAAGGCCTTATTTTATGTACAGGTGTATAACAATGTATATTAACATATGCGTATATACAGGTGAGAGTATGCATTCGTATGCCCATAGTTGTATATACATGTACATATGTATACATATATACATATATATATATATATAAATACATCTATACACATATTAATATATATATATATGTATGCACACATATGAAAATATGTACATATATATTGACATATATATATACACATATCTCCACATATATACATTTATATATATATATATACATATATACAAATATCCTATATAATATATTTTCATATATATAATACAAATAATGCAAACATATATATAATACATATATTTTCATATATACATATACACATATATATACATATGTACATATATACATATATGTACATAATATATATTCAGGCCTTATTATACTCGTATAATGACTCATACATCATATATACACCATATATACATATATTTTCATATATATGCACACATATACATATATACATGTACATATACACATATACATACATATATACAGGTGAGTGCAACCTGTGTACACACACAAATATATATATATATACATACACACATATGTGTGCGGAGTCATATGCATACATATACATATACATATACATATATATATGTTCATATACATATACAAGTACATATACACATCTGCATACATATATATACAGGGGAGTGTAACCTATGTACACAGACAAACATATATATATATATATATGTACCCAGCGGCGAGCCGCTGGGGTTTAAAAAGACGCAGCGCGGAGGAAGATGCGCCGGGCGCCTGCCGCCCCTGGGAGCGGTCAACCGGCGCGGAGCCGGGCCGGCCGGCGGCGGCGAGGCACGACGGTGCGCAACCGTCCGTGTCGCCATTAAGATAAGGCGGGGGGAGGCAACGGTCCCTCTCTCCCGCCAACGCTCCCAACGGCTCACCACTCACTCAGCAGTGGGCGCGCATCCAGCTCACACGGTCAGAGCTGCTCTGCCCTTAGCGCGTATTTCGCATCTCACGCCATCATGGCGGAGAACGAGTTTGACCTCTCCCACCCATCCCTCAGGACATAGGGGGGGGGGGGGACGCTGAGCGCGCGGGGGGAGGGCACGCCGCCCACCGGCGGGCCGGCGCGCCACCCTCTTCCCCCGGCAGGTAACGGGTTCAATGCCCACGATTACCTTTTACCTATTGAATTAACATGGCCGCGCAATTTGCGGTCTACACCATTGACTTTAACTGGCCGCGCAATTTGTTTACACCACCATTTCTCTGACTTTATCTCACCGCGCAATTTGCTTGCATTGCATTGTTACTGCTTGTGATTTAATCCATTGTCTCGCTCTGCGCCCATTGGGCAGCGCGCGCCTGCTGCACAGGTTTGATATTTTGCTTTAATTTCATCCTGTAGTCAGACTTTAATAAAAAGTCTTTTAATCCCTCCGAGCGTCCTGTGTTCTTTTTAAATATATATATATATATATATATATATATATATAACTACACCCATATGTGTGTAGTCATACGCAGGTGAGTGGAAGGCCAGATGGACAGGTGCGATAGGCGGGTGAGAGAGTACCGTCCACCCGTCTGCTGTTGATTGGGTGGACACCATTTGAACTGCGGGCACTTAGGCGATTCGAGCTGATTTCCAGCCCGTCTGAAGAGACAAAAGAAGTCCCAGCTCAGCCTTGATAAAATTGCATTCTGTGCTCAGACTGATCTCAGGGTCTGGCTTTGATCTGTTTTTATGCCGTCTGCTGTGTGTATAGATATGTGTGTGTTGGTGGACCTCGTGAGTTACACAGGCATGTGTAAGCACCGAACATTTCCCACGATCTACCGTAGATATCATCAGGACTACATAGAAATCATCTCATATACACCCACCCACACACCCACAGATATATCTATATATATCGTGATATATCATCAGGACTACATAGAAATCATCTTATGTACACCCACACCCACGCACCCACACACACACATATATATATATATCGTGATATATAATCAGGACTAGATAGAAATAATCTGATGTACACCCACCCACACACATCGATATATATATATATATATATATATATATATATATATTCTGTGGCATAGGGAATATTTGCCCTAGCCTAAAAGGAAAAAGTTTCAGTCGCAAGTGACAGTGGTAACGGCGGAAGTATGGTTCGGCGGTGGTGGAGCCACCGCTGCCCATATGAGTAGGAGGCAAATACATGCAGAGAGCCCATTGGCCAATAATATAGTATCGGAATATCATAATACAGTGTAATAAAACATAGAAATTCCCTTACGCGGCTATATACTCGCATAATGCTTATACATCACACATATATATATATATATATATATATATATATATATCGTGATATATCATCAGGACTACATAGAAATCATCTCATGTACACCCGCCCACCCACCCACACAAACATATCGTGATATATACACTCATATATATATATATGATGTATAATAAACTATGCGGTTATAAAGGTGCGGAAGGGAATTATTTGATTATACATATATACTATTATCCAGATTCTATGTACTGCCTCATGCGCACCCCCCGACTGGTGGCGCCGCCATCGGCGCTTGCCGTCCCTACTGGACACGCCAAGTGTGCAGGTAAAGGACATGTGTTTATATGCGTGTGTTGCTGGAGGTGTTGTAATCAAATAGGATAATCTGCTTAGAGCGGTCTCGACCCTATATTTCTGCCATTCCGGAGCGAATATCCTAACATTTATCTAGACTCGCGGTTGAAACCGCCCTAGTTGCACTTACTACTATTTTGTTGGTACATTAGTTGTTTACACTTGCTATCCGGACCACACTTCATCCACACCTCTCTCTATCTCCTCTCCACTGGCCTTGCTCCTTCCTCCTTGATATGTCTGAAAAGAGTTCCAGGAGGTGGAGCCCACCAGCATTTCACTTTCTACTCTTACTCTGTCCGTGTCTTTGACTCGCTGGATGGGTGCCATAGAGCAAATAGACATGGTCCTTTGACTCAACTCTCCTCATTTCTCTTTCCTAGACTCTACCCTTTTCTTTCTTCTCTCAGGCATACTCCTCCCCCTGACCAAGGGAGTTGTGTGCTTGGGTGGGGCCCTTTACCTTTAGGGTTCTCTCACTTTGTTCTCGTTGCTGGAACTGCTGGACCCATCTTTACCCGCCCTTCCTCGGAAACCCTTGCTGCTGTCTGCTGGATAGAAGAGCTGTGCTACTGCCGGACCGGAGATTCTGGACCACCCCAGCTTCTACAACCATCCCACCAGAAGATTATTCTTCAACCAAAGATTGGGCCGATTTATCGGAGCCTCTCTATAATGTTTCAGTTCTGCAACTGGTAACCGTCATAAGGTTACAAACAACCCAGTAGCTATCATTAGTTGTTTAAGCAGGGGAAATTTCAAATTTGGATGATTGGTCTTCCTCATTCCACTGCTCCTTGCCCTATCCCAATAATGCCGAGCACCTGGCTAGGAAGTGACAAGTATCAATTTTCAAGTCATTGGTTTGACTCGACCAGGATTCGAACCCACGATCCCACGATCTACCAACACGGGAGACGGACGCTCCAACTCAAATGGCCATCCCGTCTATACACTAGGTGAGTGAAAATCACTATACTCGATCGTAAATCTAATAATTACAATTACAAATAGTCATATAGGGAAATTGAATTACAGGTTCCGCCCTGAACACCACCCAACAGCTGAAACATTCTGGTCACGAAACCAATGTCAGCGGGTGAGATGGCTGTGGAGTTTTTACCATATTCTTTTTCAGATAATATATGTGATGTATAATGTATTATGCGAGTATAAAGATAGGTAAGGGAATATTGCTTATTATTATGATTATTGTTATACTCCGTAAGCCACAACACTCTACCGGTGGCGCCATCTTGGCCCACCTCTCCGCAACCGGATGTTGACCAGTGTCAGTTGCACTGGAGGATTTTTCTTTTGCAGCTAAGTCTATGTATATATAACTTATTTTTCATTAGTTTGAGTTAACTTTTGTAACAATTTCCTAACTTTGGAGATGTTTGAAGCGAAAACATGCAAAAAAACATTTTGGAAACTACAGCAAAACTCCTGTAGTTCTGACGCAGATTCATGTGAGATATTTATGAAGGAATCCTGGCATCCCAACTTTTTTTCCCTTTGATGGCGCCACAAAAGCATTAACTGTCAGAAGTCAGCAGAGTATATAATATCTACATGTAGTCTGCACTGACCTCTGGGGCAAGGAGCCACATATACAGGTGTATGTGTATGTACATGCATAGCCTGTATGTATACAATTGTAAGCATTCCAGGGGGACAAATTTAGTAAGTAGACTGCACTGACCTCTCAGCCAAGGAGCTACAAAAACAGGTGGGTGTGGATAGGGTGATGACATCAGGGATTCTTGGTGGTGTAATGATTAGCTGGCCCGGAATGCAAGAGATTCCAGCTCTAGGCGCTATAATTCCAATTTTCATAACCCCTACGACACACACATATATAGGTATATATATATATATCTATATATACACACACACATATATATATATATATATATATATATATATGTGTGTGTGTGGCCGAGCCATATATAGTAAAACCTCTCTAACTCGACGGATCATGGGACCAACTTTAAATGGTCCATTTATGGAGGTGGTTGGTTTAGGGAGTTTCTTTTATCATGACAATGGTATTGTATGGGCGGTCGTTTGGGACCCAAATAAAGCGATCCATATAAGGGAGTGGTCGATCTGTGGAAGTGGTCATTTAGAGAGGTTTTACTGTATATGCATGCACAGGCCTACATTATATATCAGAAGTACACAGAGTATAAATATGTACAGATACACACACACATATATATATAAGGTTAAAAGTGAGCAGAGTGACAGTTGGCTCACGGTATAGGAGGCGGGGGAGTAGAGAATGCCTCGCTCCGCAGCAAATAACATACAAGAAGATGGGTAATGGGAAACATTTAAGGGGCTGCTGTTATCTATATCCACATAATAAATAATATAGTACATATTGCCTCTCAGAAGTACACACAGTATACAGTAAACCCTCTCTAAATCGACCCACCTTGGGACCGATTTTAAGTGGTCCATTTAGAGAGGTGGTCGGTTTAGGGAGTTAGAATATGGTTACAATGGTATTGTTGGGAACCAAATAAAGCGATCGATATATAGGAGTGGTCCATCTGTGGAGGTGGTCGGTTAGAGAGGTTTTACTGTATATATATATATATATCTAGTATGTATGCGTGAGTGTCTGCATGCATTACCGATCCGCCTTTCTGCCCTGTCCTATAATGCCGGCAGACACCCTGATTAGTAGTAGTCAGATACTATCGAGTGCGACATGTTGCCCGCTGGAGGCGCCACCCGGGCCTGCCCGACGCCATCAGGCGCCACCCGGGACAAGATACCGAGCCGACGCCTATAAAGCCCGGGCGGGGCGTCACGGCGGGAGGCGGCGCGGGGAGAGGCGGCGCGGTGAGAGGCGGCGTGGGGGGGGGGTGACGCGGGGGGAGGGGTGGCGCGGGTGAGGCGGCGCGGGGGAGAGGTCGCGCAGTGGGGAGGCGGCGCGGGGGGAGGCGGCGCGGGGGGAGGAGGCGCGGGGGTGGAAGCGCGGGGTGAGGCGGCGTGTGTGTGTGTGTGGGCGGGTGACGCGGGGGGAGGGGTGGCGCGGGGGAGGCTGCGCGGGGGTGGAGGCGCGGGGGAGGAGGCGGGGGGGTGGCATATATACACATACAAACATACAAACATACACAAATTCATGCATACACACATGTATACAGGGTGTATTATACATGCATCCAAATTACACACAGGTATGTACTTCCAGACATACCTTCACGCATCCATTCATGCACGCATACACACTTTAAGTTACATGCACACCCACATCCATTCATGCACACATAGATACACACTTACATACATTCACACATCCATTCATGCACACATACATACACACACATCCATTCATGCACACATACATACAAACACCCATTCATTCATGCACACATACATACATACGTATATACCCTCACACAGCTCTACCCAATCCACACGGATCCTTACAATCCTATCTGATCAGAAATCGACTTGGTAAAGTGGTCCCCAAAAAGGGGATGGGGGCGCGGAGGGGCGGCGGGGCGGCGGGGCGGAGGCGGGGCGGCGGGGCGGCGGGGGCAGATAGAAAGGATTCAGAGGGCTTCGTCGCCGGCTTGTCTGAGGGTGGACGTAGAGGATTGGTCTTATCAACCTCCAGCTGCCCAACGCTGTGCGTATATCATATCAACCCCACGCAAAGACCAACACCTCCACACCACCCCTAAACTGAGTCAAAACACAGACAGGTAAAATAACTAACCAGAAAGCAAGGCAACAAAATTCCCATAGCCGTACAGCCACGTAATACCAGGGTTTAAAACCTTACTTTATTCGTATCTTTCTTGTGACATTGTAGAAATCTCTGTCTACTTTTTTTCGCGTCAAAATAAACTGGTCGATGTACTGAGTTGGGATGTTGTTGGGCGTGTTGTTAATTTTTGGTGTCTCTTCTTATATCAGTGAAACACTGACAACCTCTTGACGCTATGCCCCCCTCTCCCCCCCCCCCCTCCCCCCTCCATTCAATCATCCCTGCCCCTAACACACACACCTCACATCACGTCCATTGGACATTGTGTAAAATGCACACGGACATCCCAATAATCCATGCATAAATCTCCAAACGGACGTGATAGCCGAATTGGTAGAGCGCAGGCTTCTCATGTGGAAGGTTTGAAACCTGGCCGAGCCAAACCAATGACGTACTAAATTGATAGTTGTCGCTACCTAGCCTGGCACTCGGCATTAATAGGATTAGGTAAGGACTGGTTAGGTCAGTATCAGGATAACCTGACTGAGTTGGAAATCGAGTCATGGTGTGGGTAGGCTGGTCTCCCAGTGGGGCAACACTATAAAGTCACAATGAGTGCGGACTGTCAAAAGTCGATACCCATCCTTCCATACAGGAGATCTTGAATTCAATTCCCAGTCGAGTCAAACCAAAGACTTACCAAATTGATACGTGTCACTTCCTAGCTTGGCGCTCAGTGTTAATAGGATTGGGCAAGGACTAGTTAGCTCACTGTCAGGATAATATGACTGGGTGGGATAGCGCATCACGGTGCCAGTTGGGCAACACTCTAAAGTTGCCATGAACATGCACTGTCACAAGTCGGTACCCATCCTGATATGACCTTAGATGTTGCCTGGATGTAAAACCCCAACAAGTGAATATAAATATCTCCTCCCCCCCCCCACCCACCTACTCACGCCCACCCAGACACCTTTTTGAACTTTGTCTAGGGTAGGGGTCACATGGGCAATAGTAAACCACGTGACTACTGTAATACACGTCTGGTGGATTAACTTTGCAGAGTGCACCTCTGTTCAACATAGAGGGCGCCACTTGGCGTCTGCAACCGTGATATACAGAGCAATAGCTCACATTGCTGTTGGATGGGGATATATTTTATCTGTAAGCGTCAGAAGCGATCACAAGCCGGTTTATTTTAGGCCGATGCATATCTAATCTGCTCAAACATAAACACTTGTGTAGAGAGAACCACTTTTAGAAACACTCTTACATAATCCGACATAATCCGATGAAACTTGAAAGCATCATATGTTCTTTCTTTCTTTCGTTCTTTCTTTATTTTCAAAAGCAAAATCACTTTACTGAGATTTGATCCTAAATATCCTACTTAGATACGAGTGCACTCATTGAAGGTTTATTGCAGCTTGGTTGGTTGGTGGAGTTTTATGTCCTGGCAACATCTAAGGTCATAAACAGGATGGGTACCGACTTGTAACAATGTGCACTCATGGCAACTTTATAGTGCTGCCCCACTGGGAGACCACACCGTGGTCGAGTCGGTAGAGCGCAGGCTTCTCATGTGAAAGGTCTTTACCCGGCCGAGTCAAATTACTGATTTATGAAATTGATCCTTGTCGCTACCTAGCCTAACACTCGGCGTTACTTCGATAGAGCAAGGACTGGTTAGCTCAGTCTCAGGATAATGTGACTGAGTGGGATGTTGGGGTCATGGTGCTGGTGACCTGGTCTCCCAACTGGAGCAGCACTATAAAGTTGCCAGAAGTGCGCGCTGTCACAAATCAGCAGGCATACCCGCCCTGTTATGACCATAGACATTTAATAAATTTAAGACATTTTTAAATCACAATTTCTATACATTATTCCACAAACATATACTATTCTGTTGACAATAGAAATTGTAGGAACAGTGTAACCATTAATGGTTGTCTTCACACCACCCCTTATAAACAAAATAATTCATAAAAGCCCAGGAACTAATATACAAATAACCTACAGACTGTTCTTCAAGGAAACAAACACATGTATAGTAAAATGATCATGTTGCCAGGACGTCAAACCCCAACAAACAAACAACCACACGTGGGGTTGAAAATGTATGTAATGCTTGAACCTCCACGTGGAATTAAAGCTGCATAGTCCGATGAAGCATCACATTTTTAAAACCAAAATAATGATATAGATTTGACTCTACATATCTAACTTAGATATGGATGCACATATTAAGCATTTATTGCCACATAGAAGGGGAC
Source organism: Branchipolynoe longqiensis (assembly GCA_030323885.1). Classification (NCBI taxonomy): domain Eukaryota; kingdom Metazoa; phylum Annelida; class Polychaeta; order Phyllodocida; family Polynoidae; genus Branchipolynoe; species Branchipolynoe longqiensis. Next base: position 96,343,265 of record CM059191.1, read on the forward strand.
ACTGAGAAAATTTGATAGAACCTGTTACTGTTGAAGCCTATGGTGTCAGAGTTTTGGCGTGCTTGCCACAACTAAGTTTGCATGTTTGAATTTCAAATATCTCAAAACTTATCAATTTAAAATCAAAGTTACTTCAACCAGAAATAAGGTAGATTATAACGATCAATTTAATATATTTATCTCAGAAAAATTACCAAAACGCAAAACCATCGGACTATGCAACTTTAATTTAACCGGAGAAAACCATTTACAAAAGACTGCGCAAACCGGAGGCAGTGCGCAAGTCTAATTTAATAACATGCGAATAAACCAAATTTAAATGTAATCACACCAAACCGACATAACTGAAATGCATTTAGTGATTAGCTGCACTCAAGAAAGAGAAAATACTTAAAGTTAAACCGCCAAACAAAACAAAACGCATAACCACTTTTCCCCGACCATCAACGCCTACTCTCCATTACAATTTATTTTTAAATAACTAAAAAAATAAGCCAAAATATTTTCCAACCGGGAAAACACTCCTTTCTATTTTCTTTTGAAGCAACAATAATGATGGTTAAAAACAACAATATTAATTGTATTAATACTTTTACAGAAGATTCAGCAAGCACCTGGCTTTTCCTTTTGTCTACCAAATGAAATCCCGAAGTTTATGACCTACAATCAACTGAAAAAGCAACGTAGAGTATAATGATCGACCTAAGATAATTTATCTCAAAGAGCTAAAGAGATGGCAGAACCATCAAATTATGCAACTTTCAATTGTTACTGAATTAATCGGTGATCTCAAGTACAGCATTTCAGCCTAGACGTGAGTGATTGATACTAACAATCTGTTGACCAGCAGATTTCCAATGTTGTTTATAAAACCTAAACTTTTCAGGTTGGTTGGTTGTTGGAGTTGTACGTCCTGCAACATCTAAGGTCATATCAGGACCGGTACTGACTTGTGACAGTGCGCACTCATGGCGACTTTATAGTGCTGCCCCACTTGGAAATCAAGCCGCCGGCACCATGTCATATCCTATTAATGCCGAGCGCCAGGCTAGGAAGCGACAAGTATAAATTTTATAAGGGTTCTAGGGACACAGGTTTGACTCAACCGGGAACCAAACTCCCGACCTTCCGCACGCGAGGCCCACACTCTACCGATTCGGCCACCATGCACTGACTATATTTCAGGGCCTATATGCAGGAGTCGGTGGTAGCGGGTTTCGGTGGTAGCGAGTATCCCCGGGTAGCTATCACCGAGCAAGGGAAGTGTGTCAAGTGGTATCCGCGAGCGAGTAACTCTTTGATTATAACTACCCGGGTAGTTATTTATAGAATGGGGGACCCCCGTGTCGCTGGTATCGGCGACAGGGCTGAAAGTAGGACTTTTCCGACGGGTACAGCGTAAGTTTTGCTCACGCATTGACGACAACTTCGACTGCACGATCATTTACTCCCTGTCAAACGTTTGTTGTCACTCCTTGATTTTGGTCGAGACACTCAGTGATTTTGGTCGAGACACTCAGTGATTTCTGTACAGACAAACGTGCTCAGTGAGCAGTTCCCAAGCGTAACTTTGACACGCCAACTGCTACGCCAACTGCTACGCCTGTAAAATTCATCCACACGTGCACTTACGATTACGATTACGAGTACTACTACAAAGACAGCTCGAAATAGCACGTGGATCATAACGATGACATCGGAATATCTTGGCCCTGCGGTGAAACGACAGCGGAAGTGCAACTACGGCCACAACGAGATACAAGTGCTCTTGGAGGAGGTACTTTTCCGGAGAGTTGTGCTTTTTTCGTCTTTCAACAGTAAGCTCACACACAGCGACAAGAACAATGCATGGGACAATGTGGTCGCAAAGATCAATGCCTGTGGTGTGGCCAAACGCTCTAGGTCGGAAATAAAAGAAAAATGGAAGGGGATGAAAAGTGAAGTGCTCGCGCGACAGAGGAGGGCCAAGCAGACTGGAGGAGGCCCGCCGGAGCCTCCGCTGCCGTACGAGGACACGATCCACCAAATCATCGGGTTCGAGTCTAACCTGTATCAGGGAGTGACGGGTAAGTTCAGCAATGTGGACAACATATTAAACACACAGCTATTTACAAATCAGAGGGAATGTTTGAGGTATCTGTCAAAACTTTTGCCAAAATACAGCATTATTCGTTTTAAGTCGGCCACACCTTATTAGTTTTGATGCTAATGTTACTATTAAGGACTGTTTAGTCATCGGGTATTTACCCATACAAAAAACATGGATGTGCAAGTAAATTGGGCAGCACAGACAAATTGAGCACATATATTTTCTCAGTATGTTGAGGTTCGAATGAATAATAACAACGAATAGGGACTGCTCCTCGGGTCGGTTGTGACGTTTATTACGGTATGCAAGTGGCACATTGTTGTTATATGTAAGATTAATTTTGTTTCCCTCTCTTTCAGCGGAATATGCAGACAGCTTTGTCGGTGAGTACAATACTAGATATTGGTCAGTGATTCATGTGACCCTTTGACCCATAGGCCCATAAACTATTACTAAAACTATTACTAAAATACTATGTTTCGTACACTACATGTGTGCGATACGAATTATGTGTAAGTAATTTGTGTTCCCCCGCCATAACTGTGATTACTAAAATACTATGTTTCGTACACTATTTTTAATTTGCAATGCCCTCTACTGGTTTGCCGCATTGAAAGTTGGATCGTTACACAATTTGGTTCCTGCGCGGAACTGTTACATGTGTGCGATACGAATTATGTGTAAGTAATTTGTGTTCCCCCGCCATAACTGTGATTCTGTGGCCATTATTTGTAAACCTATTATGTTTGTTCCTTGCAGCGCCTTCTGCGGTCCCAGTGACAGTCGCTAGCCATATAGAGATCGGATGGTCACAAGAAGAACCCTCTGCGTCGCAAAATACGGCCACCATGACCAATGTCGAGACTTGGCGCGATAGTGGGATGTTCGCTGGCACTCCCGAGCCTCCCGAGCCTTCCCTAACACCACCCTGCTGCACGATCATCCCCCAGCCAGGATCCCCAACAGGCACCGAGTACACAGGTTCCTGGAGAAACACAGGTAATGACTATCTGTGTGGGGGTGTAATAACATTACAATAGGGACATATAAAATGATACACTTTAATGATTTTCCACGGCCTTAGACTCTGGACCTACATAGTCCTTAAGTAACATGGGTAACATAGCCTAAATCCACCCATGTGACAAACATACAAACCAAGTGTACGTAGTAACTTTATAAAATCATTATTGGTACACATTTACAAATAAAGTAGTAACGTTAACTGTCCTATCGTTCCTGCAGGTGCGGCGGTATTGAACGGCCAGCCGGACGTCACCACCCCTTCCCGCCAACCAATACTCAGCCACACTCCGTCGACACGCAACGAGGGGCGTGGCAGACGTCGCTCAAGAAGACCAACCACAGAGGAGTCGACAATTGACCCGGAAGAGCGAGCTGCCTACAGGGCATTCCTGTCTAGTACCACAGAAAAAAACAAAGCGAAGATATGCCTGTTCGCAGCGTTACAGGCGGAAGCGACGACCCACATAAAGTTGATGGAGGCGCAGTATAGGCGAGAACTCTTAGAGATTAAACTGCTGGAAGGGCAAGTCGATGACTGTACGTAACATTGTTGCTTGACCACTGCCTAGATGTCAATAAAGTCTATCAACACATGTACATACATTTTGTCCAAATTGTTACCAGTTGAGACACAAGGTGGAATTCTAAGGAAAGTCTTTTTGTAGGTTGGGAAGGGACATAAAAAAAAATTGTCAACCACTCTCTGCCGGGCAGCTTTCCCGACAACTGTGCGGACGCGCTCACTTTGTTGGTAATTAATTGGACGAGGGGCATCATTACGATCGTTTCCGCCATCTTCGTCATCTGTTTCGCCTTCCGAATCCGAGTCCATCGGGTCTGGGAGGTGCAGATCCCTAGCTTTGTTATGTAACATGATGCACACAGTAATCACATTACATGCTTTTTGGGGCTGGAGGCGCAGCCTGCGCAGACAGTGCCACCGTCGCTTGAGCACTCCTATAGCTCTTTCCACAATGCACCTAGCGCACTTGTGGTGGATGTTATACGCTTCCTGCGCAGCATTTTCTGGGTTCATGAAGGGGGTAAACAGCCAGTCCCGCAGCATGTACCCACTGTCTCCTAGGAGAACCCCAGCCAATGGTTTAGCGTCCACACTCTCAAAAGCGTCGAACAGGTCCGACTCACGGAGAACGCGAGCATCATGCACACTGCCCGGCCACTTGACGATGCAGTTGATGAACTTCATATCCGCGTCGCAAATTACCTGCATATACAAAAAACACAAACCACAGATATTAGATGACACAAAGGTGTTATGCGTCGACTAAATGTATGTAAAAATTAATAAGTGAACATTGAGTCAGAGTCAACTGCACTAGAAAAATAATAGACACTAGCGTCACTGAACATTTCAACAAGATATTTAACATATTACAAAAACAATGACAATTCTGTTAAAAATTAGGAAATAGAACATCACTTATCATAGCCTATGACCAATTGGCATGCCGCAGGAGGAATAAACCGATTACAAATCGATAGGATAATGGGATCTGTAAGAATCTGTACCTGAACGTTGATGGAATGGTAATTCTTGCGGTTGACAAACTCGTGTTCATATTGGGTGGGGGCCTGGATCCTGATTTGTGTGCCATCGATGCACCCAAATACATTTGGAAAGCTAGAGGTTGTGAAGAACTTCAGCTTAGTCTTTTCAGCAGCCTCTTGAGTGGGTAGTGCAACATACTCGGGGAGTTGGCGTAGCAGCGCATTGGTCACTCGTGATATTGTCCGTGATACGGTTGACTGATCAACACCTACCAACTCTCCACAGACATCCTGAAAACAGCCACAAGCGTAAAATCTTAGCGCTACCATAACTTGTAACAGGGGCGGCAGTGCTCCTCTCCGGTTTGACAGTTGGATGGAACCGCGCACGCTGTCTGTGATGTCCAGAATGTCGTTTCTGCGGAACCGAAACTTAGTAAACAATTCCACGTCGTCAAATTTCTCGAACGGGTTTGTCCGATCGCGAAATATGGGGTTCACCGGCAAACGTCTTCTCTGTAGGTAGCGGCGATACCGCCGATAAACAAAAACATCCATGTTGCTCGCCACACGCGTACAGCCTTATACCTGCTCTCTATCAGGGGTAGCGTACCACCGGTTACGGTTTTGGTGTTAGGCCTATCACCGACTCGCGCATCCTACTTTTCGCCGCTACCCGGGAAATTCCCGGCTACCACCGTTTCCGCTCGCTACCACCGAATACCACCGACTCCTGCATATAGGCCCAGGGCCTATATGCAGGAGTCGGTGGTATTCGGTGATAGTGAGCCGAAACGGTGGTAGCCGGGAATTTCCCGGGTAGGGGCGAAAAGTTGGATGCGCGAGTCGGTGATAGGCCTAACACCAAAGGCTTAACCGGTGGTACCTTACCTCTGATAGATAGGAGGTATAGTGAGTTTATTAGGCCCAAATCTATTCAATGGTGTCATATTTAACAGAATTACATACGCAATAAGTGACATTTTATCAATTTAACCCTAAATTTGAACCCTCCTTAAGGCTACCGCAGCATTGGCGGCGATATTAATAGTTATATTTTCGAATCGACGAACGTACAGTAAACAAACCGCCGCCGCCGCCAGCTGAGCACACTGCATCGATCTAGAAAACCGATGCAGTGTACATGCCAGACACATGGGGTAGGCCTGTGGTACCTATAATGAAAGTGGTACGCGCTCCCGCATAGCACTTGGCACAGTTCCCGACGTCGGCGATAGCTACCCGGTAATAGGCTGTACCACCAAAACCCGCTACCACCGACTCCTGCATATAGGCCCAGGTCCCGAGCAGCTCAGCCTCCATCACCAACCCCTCAACCTCCCCCCCCCCCCTTCCCAGAGAGGGAATATATCACACCTATATGGTGGTGGGTGAGTGGGATTTTATACCTTAGCAACATCTGAGCTCATATCACGGCGGATACCCACTTGTGACAGCGCACATTCTGGTAGCTATTCAGTGCTGCCTAATCGAGATACCATGCTGCCTGAACAATCATAAAATATCTCACTCAACCATACTATCCTGACACTGAGCGAATCAATCGATGACCTATCCTACTAGTACTAAGCACCTGGGGCCATATGCACCAATCGGAGTTAGGGCCTTAACCACGGTTTGGGTAGCTCCACACGGCTAACAGTGGAAAATCTGTATGCATCAATCAGTGCCAGCGCTAACCGTGGACCGTAGCCTAGGCTAAGCTACCCCAGTTTCAAATCAGGTTTAACTGCTAGCCGGGGCGGTTAGTGTGTGTGTATGGATGTCAATCTATTCAATGCGATCATATTTAACACATTTACATACTCAATAAGTGAAATTTAATCAAATTAATCCTAAAATCGAACCGTTATTAACGCTTCAGCCGCATTGGCGGCATTATTCATATTGTCGAATCGACGAATGTAAAGTAAACAAATCGCCGCCGCCGCTTCGACATCGATATCCATACTGTCCAACGACAACTAAAAATGGCCACCGCCACCGCCAAATCGGCGGGAATATATTAAGCCAAAATCTATTCAATGCTGTCATATTTAACAGAATTACATACGCAATAAATGAAATCTTATCAATTTAACCCTAAATTCGAACCAATATTAACGCCGCTGCCGCAATGGCGGCATTATTCATATCGTCGACTGGAGGGATTTCCCAAATCTATAAATAACATCACGGTTTGCTATCCGCCCCGGCTAAAACATTGGCGCATACCACTTTACCTTTTTCGCAGACCCCCCCCCCCCCCATCCCGGTGCTAGCTGACCGAAGCTAGCGCCTAGCTCCGGTTAAGCCTAGCACAACTTGGTGCATATGGCCCCTGGAGAAATAGCAACAAGTACCAATTATTAAAGTATTTGTTTTGACTCGGCTGGTATCGAACCCAACACCTCACGCATGGGAGTGGACAGTGTGATACTACACCATCCCATCTAGCACTCACACACACACACTCACAGTCACACCCACAAAAAACATCACACACAGACACACAGACACACACTGACACACTGGTATTTACAAACCACATAATCCAAGTGTAAGTATTAACAACTGGGACCGGCCGTGCTGGCCGAATCGGCAAAGCGCAGGCTTCCGATGCAGAAGGTTGGAACTAATGGGAGTTCACACACCAGCTGAGTCAAACCAATTATATATAAAATTGATACTTGTCACAACCTAGCCTGGCGCTTGGCCTTAATAGGATAAATCAAGGACTGGTTAGCACAGTATCAAGATGATGTGCCTGAGTGGGATATCGGGTCATGGTGCTAGCAGCCTGGTCTCCCAGTGGGGCTGCACTATGAAGTCGCCATGACTGCACACTGTCATAAATTGGTAACCATCCTGATAGGACCTTAGATATTGCTAAGATATAAAACAACAAACAAACTTTAATGGTTGGGAGCCCCACACGATCACGCAATTCGGCACAATGTGGGCTCAGCCATCATTGTTCAGTGGACTGTTGACAAAAGGCTGGCGCTCTAAGTTTAGCCCCATGTTGGGATAGCGCCCTGCCGCGACCAGCTCAGAGCTCGTCACGTGCCAGTCCTGATGCATTATTCGCCGCCAGGTGTCTCGTATGACAGCGGAAGTGAGCCCTAATAGACACTACTGGTGAGGGTGAGAGTGAGGGTGAGGGTGAGAGTGAGAGTGAGGGTGAGAGTAAGGGTGAGGGTGAGAGTGAGGGTGAAGGTGAAGGTGAAGGTGATGGTGATGGTGAAGGTGGTGAAGGTGACAGGAAACTAGTCCCATCTGATGCCCCAAACACCTAACACCGACTGGTAAGGTGTTTAAAAAAAAATACACGGAAACAGGACCGTCGCCAGAAATAACCGTCCCCCATTTGTCATCTGCCAGCGTTTTCTCTGTTTTTTAATTGTTGTAGATCTTGTATTCCATTTTTTTCAAAGGGGGAAAAAAAGAGCCCCAAAAAGGGCTGTGGGGTGCATGGCGTGATGCATCGTGTGGCAATCCATTCGTCATGGTCGGATTTTGTTTCGCCAGGTCTGCTTTGTCCATCCTTTCCGTCCAGCTGCCAACACGCCACTGTTTTTTGTGTGCATTTTAAGGAGGAACTAATGTCCATGTCCACCTCCACAACCACCTCCACTTTCACCTGAACTCCATCCGGTGGTGGGTAATTAGTGATGGTTACGGAGGTGGTGGTGGTGGTGGTGATCAGGCTAGAGAAGAATAAATCAAATCAATGAAATCAAAAGCTCTATATCACCCCGATCAACAAATAAAAGAGCAATCAACCAATCAATAAATCGACATAAACTCAATATCTACATTAAATCATCAATCTACATCAACCCAAATCAACAGATCTACATCAAATCACCCAATCAACAAATCTACATCAACCCAAATCAACATAAACTTAATATCTACATCAAATCATCAATCTACATCGACAGAACATATATGAGCCTATCTCAAAATGTGATAACTAATTTGTGTGTGTCTCCGTGTAACGATTGACACAAAACAGTACACAAACAGTTACACTGAGAGCACAAGGACATTTGTTTCAAGTCAGTATGTATTCTATTGGGATTATGAAACACCATGTAAAAAACAAATCAGTTTATCCTGAGCAAATGCACATGTTGATCATTACAATGGACAAAGTTTTGCACCATTTTACTTAGCACCTTTTGAGACAGTCTCACATACATCAAATCAACCCAATCAATAAATCCACATCAACAAATCCACATAGAACCATCGAAATCATTAAATCTACATACAATCGCCCATATTGAATAAAATCAACCAAATCAAAAAATGTACATAACCCTGATCAACAGACCTATATAAATATCAACCCAATCAACAAATATACACCAAAACCAATCAACAAATCTAAATAAAATCAACTCAATCAAAATCAACCGAACACATTTATCTCATACAGGCTACAATTCTTTATTTTGGTGTTTAGCTCTAGCTTAAATCAATTTAAGATCAGCTTTATTATGTTTGAAACACAATGTGCAAGGTCGAGTGCTCTACTGAGCTGACATATTTATTTGGTAAATGTCATAAACTCAAAAGCATTCAATTATGCAACTTTAATACCGAAACTTAACTAATGAGGTTGTCCAAATTTCATGTATTTATATATTTAACCCCAAACTATTGCTGTGTAGCTGATGAAAATCGGAAACATTGCACCAAGAGCAGGATTCGAACACACGTTTTGCCATTCCGGGACCAACGTGCCAACCAATACACTCCCTATGGTCCCTGATGTAATCGCCCTATTCATGGCGACCTGGCCTGAGATCTCAGTGCACAATACTACATTTGTCCACCTGCAATCATGTATTTTAAATGTAGTAGTCTACACTGACCTCTCAGGTAAGCAGCCTCATAGACAGGTAGGTGGGTTTTTTAAATGGCTAACTTTTAAGATATTTGAAGTCTAAACATGTCAAATTAGTTTTAGCAAGCACACTAAAGCACTGACACCATAGGCTTCTGCAGTAACCGATTCTATTAAATTGACTCAGTGTTCCCTTCTATATGGCAATAAAATGGTTAATAAGTGCTTCAGTGTCTAAGTTAGATATGTTGGTTGTTGGAGTTTCCTGGCAACATCTAAGGTCATATCAGGACGGGTGCCTGCTTGTGACAGTGCACACTCATAAAACCTTCCCATGGGAAAATCAGAACACCGGCACCATGACTCGATATAACAGTCACATTATCCTGACACTGAGCTAACCAGTCCCTTTCCCTATCCTATTAATGCCAAGCACCAGGCTAGGAAGCGACAAGTATCAATTCTATAAGTCATTGGTTTGACTCGACCGGGAACCGAACTCTCGATCTCCAGCACGCGAGGCCCGCGCTCAACCGATTCGGCCACTGTGCCCAGTAATCTACACAGTGTTGCGCAAACAAGATAGCTGCACATCCGGGTTCTCTACCGCCGACTTCCGGCTAAAAATCAGGGCGTCCCTCAGCGCGCGTCCCCCACGCCGCGACCTGATTAATCGACACTCTCGGGCGGCCCTGATTGGACGGCCGCGATCACGTGGGCCATCAAGCGGCGAGAACAAACGGGGCGCCGATACGGCGTCTAAGTGTGGCGCCGTAAAATATGACGGCAGATAAAAGCTGGCTGCGCATGCGCACTGTCGCTAGTTACCACTGTCCGGTAATTACACGCCGCTGTCTCCAGCGTGCAGGCGCTGGTGGAATGATGGCAGCGGGTGTGGGTGTGTGGGTGTGTGGGTGTGTGGGTGTGGGTGGCGTCCCTATCAGCCAGCAGGTTGTATGTAGTCGGGCGCAGATGTGAGCAGCTCAGCCGAAACCAGCCTGTAGTCCGACTAGAGTGCTGAGTGAGGGTGAGTGGGTGAGTTTGTAGATGAATGAGTCGGTGAATGACTGAATGGGTATGAGTGTGAATGAGCAAGTGACTGGGTGTGTGAGAGTAAGTGGGTCAATGAGTGAGTGAGTGAGTGAGTGAGTGAGTGAGCGAGTGAGTGAGCGAGTGAGTGAGTGATGAGCAAGTGTGTTGATTATAGTGCATTATAGAGGCATGAGTGTGCACTGTCACAAGTCGGTACCTGTCCTGATATAACCGTATATGTGGTTAGGACGTAAAACAACAACAAACAAAGAAACTAATGATTGCATTAGGACCAAATTATACTGTTGGTATGGTAATGGGATTGGATTCTACTCACACTAAAAAAACACTAATTTAGAATACGTACACATTGTAAATTTTCCCAATCTAATGGCATGAGGATATATGTGAACTCTACTATAATAAATTGCAACTTGTCTATATAATGGTAAATGGTGATATATAAAATCCAAAGCCATATGAGGGATATGTGGAATTGGTAAACTATTACTCATTAGGTATAGAAATTGTATAGTAAAATAGTCTTTGGAGGAGTGTCACTTCTTAGATAGTCTTTGGAGGAGTCACCTCACATACCCCCTCCCCCCCATGGTGTTATTTATGGATCACTGGCCACCACAAGGCACTGTAGCCAGCATAACAGGGCCTTGGATACAACAGATTGAATTCTGATTGGTGGATCAACCCATGTGACCACTGCCATCTTGGATTCTAGAAACCTATATAAGATAATAAATCAAGGAGTCTCACTCTCCTACTTTCACTCTTTACCTACTTTCCTTCATTACCTGTATTGAATTCTCTTGGCTTGTCCACACCACCCACACCATCAGCCGGCGACTTTACAACATGATTGGATCGCTATTCATAGTTATATAATTAGACAATGTTTAATGTACAGTTTGAGCATTAATGAATATTGTTAAGCTATTACATAGTAAGGAATACAACACACACAGGAATTGGATGAGTTCTTCGCAAGCTGGTCCCAACAGATCTACCGCTACATGTTATTCAATTAAAATTTAGAACGAAATGGAATAAATGAGTGGGTTTGGAGCAGGACCAGAAGGGGGGGGGGGAGTGAGTTGGACTTGACTTGCCTTAGTGTAGATATGTGCTCTCCAGGCTGTTCAAACCACCATGCTCACATAATATATAACAATGGCACATACAGTACCCATAATAGAACCATTTTTTGCTGAGACCCACCATCTTAGCCCATAACACTGAACTTATTATGGCTAACCCACTAACACACTAACCTCCTTCATAATCTAATAGTATGCCCTACCTAAGTACCCGCTGGTCTACCTATTTACAATGCAATGTAAATGGCCGGAAGAGCAGTGCCTTGGCACTGAGAAAAAGATTTATTCTGATGAATAAACTGTTTTACCAACAACAAAAACAAAAAAGCAGACAGAAAACTACAGAGTTAATAATATGGATATAACACATATACTGACCGTGTATTTATGCGGCCCATAATGGTACAGTCTAATGACTTGTTATCGCCACTAGACAGTAATAGTCTTGTGGTTCCCCTTGTTTGATCACTTTCAGTTGTTGCGTAGATCCATATCTACTGCATACATTCTTCTCCATTTGTGAGTATTTTCCTACATCTTGCTACACTCTGTGAGTTTGTGAGTTCTACAATTGGTTTAGCTTTAGTTATCTATATGTAGAGTTGGTACCCGGATCTGTGGCTGTACAAGTAGGCTGAAGGAAAATACGATACAGACAAGAAGAGTGAAGAGAGTAGGGGAAGGACAAGCCTTCTATCTTTATTTTTTATAGTATATAGGATCCCTGGTAGGGTATCACACCACCCCTGTCACCCAATAGGAGAACAGCATTCCTAGTCCCCATGGCAACCAGTAGTCTGCCCACCACCAGTGGCTGCCTGGCCACCACCAACATTGCCCTGGCTGCATTTCACAGCCTGATTGATTTAACCCCTATTGCAGTGGGTTGACCCCTGCACATGCAAAAGGGCCAGGTCCTGAGTGCCACTGCACTCAACCTGCCAGCACTCACTATGTTATCCTCATGAACTCAGTACATAACCCAACCTATACATATATATACACACACACATATGAGCCTGTCTCAAAAGGTGCTAACTTTTCGTTTTTTTGTCCATAGTAACGATTGACACAAAACAGCACAGAAACGGTTACACTGAAAACACAAGGACAATTGCTTCAACTCAATATCTATCCTATTGGGATTATGAAACACCATGTAAAAAACAAATTAGCTTATCCTGAGCAAATGCATAAATAGATAGTGTGTTGATCGTTACTATGGACAAAGTTTTGTCCCATATTGCTTAGCACCTTTTGAGACAGTCTCATATATATATATACCTATCTCACTTCGAATCCACTGGCTAGTCATACAAATACACATTACACAATCAATGGCACCCCCCTGCTGTATATCGGAATATTTTACTTGTAGACTGCCTTCACCATGTGTTAGTTTTCATTAGTTTTTTTTGGTTTAAAGCTTAAAGTATCATGCCTGGCATTTAATACCCTCCAAGACATTATTTCTCAGTTATCATCATCAGTGTTGAAAACTAACTGTCACCACCCCTGGTGGACATTTATAGCACTACCCAGTCTCCACTTGGTAGTCCTCATTTTCAACACTTGGGGGCAGCACTTCCTATGCCTTTTCCACCATATCAAAAGGTTCTTGTTCGAACATGTAAAAATAACTGATTAATTGATTGGCGATGGCTTAACATTGTGTTGGAAGTAAAAGGTCAAATCAGTCATTGCTTAATAATGCTGAGCTTCCACCGTTAAACCAATGGATTATTCGACTTTAATCCTTGCTGACTGTGATCGCTAATGGTTTATGACTTTTGAGCAGCCCTTTTCATTGCCTTTGCATACCTTTGGCGCAACCATGCATACGAAATGAAACTGACTAGAATTATCTTCCTCAGTGCGTGTGGTTCATTCTGACTGTCGCAAAGAGGGTAAAGATGCGACCATTGGCTTGTCACCTCGGCGGTCAAACAGTACCGCCACCTAGTGGATCGAAGCGATACTATGCCCTTCAAACAGAAACCTGCCAGATCCACCAGGTGGAGGCACAGTCGGCATGAGCCACTAATGCTAGCCGCCTCGTACACCTGCTTTTGATCTGAGGAGCAGCTGCTTGAGGTGGTGGTTCTATATCATAGCATAGGATATATCAGAACATGACGACTTGTGACAGCGCACACTCATGGCGACTTTATGGTGCTGCCCCACTGGTAGACTAGGCCACTGGCATCATGACCATTGAGTCACATTGACCCGACACTGAGCAAACCATTCCTTGCCCTATACTATTAATGGTGAACACTAGGTTAGGTAGCGACAAGTATCAATTTTTGAAGTCACTGATTTGACTCGGCCGGAGTTCAAACTTATGACTTCCCAAATGGGAAGCCAGCTAGCGATCTTAACAATTCAGCGACCACTTCATGTGGCTAACTGGGTAGGAGTTGGTCAAAATGAAAGCTGCTCATGGGGGTGCTTATTTGATACACGGTTGCCTTTCTGCTCAACCGAATTATAATACTAGTACTGTATTAATTAGCTTAACTGTTACAGGGAATATTAAATAGTTCTTATTAGGAGAGAAAGCTTAACTGGGTATTGGAACTGCTCATTGATGAAGAACTCGTAAAAACTGATCTATAATATGGCTATATGACTGGGATCGTCATTGAACTACTCAGGAACGGATCTAGCAGGAGGGTAGCAGACGGGGGGGTGGGAGAGGGGCAGGAGGGGGGCTGGAGGGGGGAGGGGGAGGGGGGGAGGGAGAGGAGGGGAGGGAGGGGAGGAGGGGAAGGAGGGCAAAGGAAGGAAGGCGAAGGGGGGAGCGGCGCGGAGGAGTGAGAGGAAAGGGAGGGAGGGGAAGAGGAGGGGAGGGGAGAGAAGGAGGGAGAGAAGAGGGAGGGGAGAGGAGAGAGGAGAGGAGGGGAGAGGAGAGAGGAGGGGAAGGGAAGAGGAGGGACGAGGAGGGGAAGGGGAGAGGAAGGAAGGGGAGAAATGGGGAAGGGGGAGGATGGGAAGGAGAGATGGGAAGGGGAAGGGAGGGGGAAGGAGGGGAATAGGGGAGGGGGAAGGGGAGAGGAGGGGAAGAGGGGGAGGGGAGGGGCGAAGGGAATGGGAAAGAGATGGGGAGAAGAGAGGGAATGGGAAAGGAAAGAAAGGGAAGGGAAGGGAAGGAGCAGAGGTAAAAAGGGAAGCGTGAGGAGGAGGGAATTGGAAGGGAGTGGAGTGGAGTGGAGTGGAGTGGAGTGGAGTGGAGTGGAGTGGAGTGGAGTGGAGTGGAGTGGAGTGAAGGCGGTAGGGAAGGGAGTCTTTCCAAAGTCACGTTACAGAAGGGCTCAAATCATATTGATGGGGCAACTAACACTGCCACGCCACCTGGTGAATAAAACAAACACCCCACCCAGATACATATCCACACCCACACCAACTCCCTCTCCTGGAATCACGATGGATATTAAGTAGGTTCATAAAAACATACTGACAGTGGATGAGTCTGTCATATAATAAAGGTGGCTACCGACGAAGGAACACCATTCACAACGATACTAATCTAGAAACCAAGATAGCTTGGATCAGAAGCCGACAGATTAGTACCATGGACAGTGCCAGAACCACCGACTAGTGTTTCCTAAACCCACCAGGCGGCAGCACCGTACAGAGTGGACACACTGAGCGATATCCATCTAGTACCAGGAGTTACTTATGATTCCACATCGAAATTGCCTTGATCCCATCCCTACATAATACCATACATGTGATCAGTGAAAAGCTGTTCATAGGTACCTGAATTCATCAAAAGTGGGTTTCGGTGTCAGCCAATACATTGTCTGTCAGGATTAAGAGGGCAGTAACATGATCAACACAAACTTTACTTATTCACAATCATCATAATCAAAGAAGACTACAATTTGAACTAGCTATTACTATTAGAGTTAGTGAAGGTGTAATCAAGGTTGAGAGCATCTGTGATCAAGCTGTGATTAATAGACTTATTTGGTTCCAAATAAACCTTACAGCTGTATATAGGTCGGTGGAGAGATAGAGAATGATACTGATAGGGGTTCTCTATGAAATATAACTTAAACTCATGGGTTACTAATTATAGAGCCGGTTTATAAAGAAGCAGTTCAATGTCATAGAAATTCCCAACAAAAGTAACAAAAACCATACTTTTGTAGTAGTCTGCACTGACCTCTCAGGCAAGAAGCCGCATAGACAGGTAGGCGTGGTGACATAAGGGAGCCTAGGTGGTGTAATGGTTAGTAGTAGCCTGCACTGACCTGTCAGGCAAGGAGCCACATAGACAGGTAGGCGTGGGTGGTGTGCTGACACCAGGGAGCCTAGGTGGTGTAATGGTTGGTGTAGTAGTCTGCACTGACCTCTCATGCAAGGAGCCGTATAGACAGATAGGAGTGGGTAGTGTGGTGACTTCAGGGAGCCTGGGTGGTGTAATGGTTAGCACACTGACCCGGAATGCAAAGAAATGTGGGTTCGAGTCCCGCTCTAGGCGTCATATTTCCCATTTTCATCACCCCCCCCCCAACAACAACACTTACAATAATATTGAATTTGACGCTATTTGACTCGGCCTTATAACCTACAAAATTCCACCTGTCCTTTCCCTATATGACGTCACATAATGGGTTATCTGAGGGCTAACTTATTAAATAGTAGATAATAGAGGCTGATGTGTTCAAGCTCATTAAACCAATTATCCCATGGCTATTCTTTTAGTGCATTGCAGTTAATATTTCTAGGATTTGTACACAATGGAATACGTCTAAAATCAAACTGATACACAAATGATATACTATCACACGCTCTACAGGTATTGCTGAGAGAACTTGAAGGCTGGGCCTATTGCCCACTTTATTAATTATAAGTGGACCCTGCATTAACCAATATAGGTAAATCAACGTTTATTCAGGATCTCTACCTTTAAATTAGGTGCGACATGCCTATTTTTTCTGCCCATGTCAGACATCTTTCTGAATCTAATACGTGATAACCAAAATGAGCAGCATTCAGGTCGATGATACTGCCTGTGCCGTCTAATAAAGTTATATATTTCTCAACTGTTATATTATTCAATAATATAACAATAATTTAATGTCATGGCGGTGATGAAAATGAGAAATATTGCGCCTAGAGGACTCGAACCCACATCTCTTTGCATTCTGGGCCAGTGTGCTAACCATTACACCACCTAGGCTCCCTGATATCACCACACTACCCACGCCTGCCTGTCTATGTGGTTACTTGCCTGAGAGGTCAACGCAAACTACTATAATCGTCCCCTTGGAATTATAAGTCTTTTGAATTGTCATTTAATGCTTACAATTACATACATATGGGCAATGCACTTACATATACACATACATACACACGGTCGGTTCAACAACCATACAGCGCGTAGCTTTACAGGATCCTGGTCATGGCACCAGTGTCATGGGGGTGATGAAAATGGGAAATATTGTGCCTAGAGTGGGACTCGAACTCACATCTCTTTGCATTCTGGGCCAGTGTGCTAACCATTACACCACCTAGGCTCTCTGATATCAACACACTCCCATGCCTACCTGTCTATGTGGTTACTTGCCTGAGAGGTCAGTGCAGACTACTACATTATCATTCTCCGTGCCCATGCCATCAATGAAGAAGGATCACTTGTTGGCACATATTCTGTCGCTGCCAATAATGAACACTTACTTTTTTGTCACACAATCTGTCACTGCCAATCATGAAGATGGATCATTTGTGTCCCCCTATTCTCTCAGTTAAATGACCACTTCTTTCACAAGTTCCATCACTGTCATTCATCCAGAAGACATTTTTCCTTTCTTTAAAAAAAGATTATATTTAAAAAAACATTTTTGTTAACTTAAAAAGACCGCACATTTTGAACAAAATAAATTGAAAGTGTAAACACTGCATTAGCCTGGTAGTTTAAAGAAACACCGGAGTATGATTCGGGCTATAAAGCAAAGCCATAGAGTACTAGATCTGAATATATGTATTTATTTCATCATCATCATCATGCTGTCGGTCGCGATGCGACAAAGACTGCTTTCATTACTTGACTGCCGCTCTCCATATTCATGAAAGCTGCCTGCAAAAGTGTTGAAGTGCTGCTGGCTTTTGCAAGTTACCAGCGGCACTCTCTCGGGGAGCAAATAGAGGTTTCACACCGGCAAGAACATGTCAAGACAGGCGCAAAACTATTTGTCCCTGCAGTGGCTGGTCGGGAGATGTTGGGAGTTCCATACATCAACCGCCCTTAATGCTGCCACAGTGACATGGTTTTCTGTTTAGGGTTTTCTCCCTTAGCCTTCGGTTCTGTCAAGAACCTGTACCACAAGGCAGTGGTTTACAACTCTGCAGGGCAGGGGCGTCAAACTCCCTGAGGTATTGCTATACCTGCAATACCTGCATACCACATTTATATTTATTTACCCATGTCATATAATGTCATTTTGTTGGAGCTTAACAAGCAAAGGCTGTGTAAGCAACTTTTTCGAGATAAATAACAGATCAGGAGAAGCGCGAGGGCAACATGTTATTTGCATCTAGTAGATGCGAAAAAGAGGGTTACACAGCCATTGCTTGTTCAGCTCCAACACAATGACATTATATGACATGTGTAAATAAATACATATATTCAGAGTTCTGGAAGGACTGAAGTTGCGACCCGGCATGCTGGGTCGCAGCTCCAACTTACACGGTGGAAGATGGGAGGAACTTAATGAATACACCTACACAAAGTGGTATTTTGTTTAATGCAAAATATTTGCTAGGATAATTTCACTGCAACCTACTCTAGAACAAATGAACAGTACTAGTAACCCTATGTTTGGTCATTGGGAGGCAATGTGATTATAGGTGAATAGGGAGTTTAATGAATAGGTCTACAGTGAAGTATAGGACTGGTAGTAGGTACTCCAAACTGAATTTTTCTTTTCATGAAGTTAATTTGCAAATGTTACAGTTGGAAAGCTCTTATCATTCTGATTACAACTATATATACAAATGGGTATATTAGTCCCTGAGTTATGGATTTTTTTAATATTTAAATGTTGCCCTTAATTTTACACACATTTTTTCATGATTCTGCAATTGCTTACTGAACACACCAGTCCTTGCCATATCCTAATAATGCTGAGTGCAAGGCAAGGAAACGACAAGTACCAATTTTGAAAGTCATTGGTCTGCCTCAACCGGGAATCGAACTCCCGATCTTCCGCACGCGAGACCCGTGCTCTACCGATTTGGCCATCGCGCCCGATACTAGGATAGGGAAAGGAGCAGTGGAATGAGGAAGACCAATTTGGCATTGATTGAAATGTTCCCACCGTAAACCTGCATGGTCCGATCGAATATCAAATTTTCAAAACCAAACCAATTATCTAGATTTGATTCTACATATCTAACTTAGATACTGATCCACTTATTAAGCATTTGTTTCTGCGTAGAAGGCAATGCTGAGTCAATTTAACAGAACCTGTTACTGCAGAAGTCAATGGTGTCAGAGTTTTGGCAAGCTTGCCAAAACTAATTTTCCATGTTTGTGCTAAAAATATCTCAAAAGTTTACCATTTAAAATAAAAGTAACTTTGAACTAATGTAAAGTAGATACTAGTTATCGATCTAATATATTTATCTCAGAAAAATTCAGAAATTCAAAACCATCGGACTATGCAACTTTAATCAACAAATGTAATCAACGAAAGTATATAAAAATCACCATATATATACAGGTGCATCAGCAAGAGCTGAACTGCTTTGAAATGGAGCTGAAACATACAATTGTAAGTGACTCCCGCAGTCTGGGTCGCAGTGTAGGCGACACATCACCAAGCCCAGACTTACCTGTCATTGTTGTTGTTGGCTGCAGGCCTGTAGGCTCCTCCTTGATGTACCATGTTGACAGGTGGCAGTGTCGGACCGGGTACCCTACGTGTTGATACCTCTCACTGGACTTGAGCAGATTGGTGGGAGGTAGAGATGTAGGGGGCGCTATAAAACTGTCCTATCGAACCACAGCCATATCCGATTGATATTTATAATTAAAGTTAGTTGCCAGCATCTTATGTACTACATTCAAATCCACATCGACAACTGCTGCTGGAATGGTTACACACACATACACATCCAGCTCTGTTCAGTCAAGTGAATCCACTGCTGTTCACAAATGAGGGGTACCTGTCGTGGGTATTGGAACCTCTTTGTTGGTTGGTTGTTAGAGTTTTACATCCTTGCCCTCTGCTTTTGTGATGCCCTTCTCAATCACTGAGGTCTTTGTCCTGTCACATTGCCATTGCTAGTCAGGCTGATATCAACAATTCCCCCTGCAACACAATACAGCTACTGTATCAAACAGCGCCTGGTAGGTCCTTAGCGTGTTAGATAGGGAAGTGCCGTCACTGGCTGAGCAGCTGGTTGTAAAAGAAAACTGTGCAGTACTGAGCCTCTATCTTCAATCAGACTTCGCAAGTAACCGGTGAAGGAATGGAGAAGGTTCGGCGGGTGGGTGTGTACACGTGCAGACAGACCGCCCATCTCCCAGTTGGCAGCACATGTGTGAGGGTCCAGTGGATAAAGTGTCTCTGCTGTGTCGGCAGGTCATAGGAACAAACTTTGGATCGATCCCTAGCTGAGCCAAATCAGACTTATAGAACATGTCACGAACATGCCCAGAGTTTGCTGCTAGAGCTAGGATAGGGCAAGGACTGGTTGGCTTGTTGGGAATAATGTGGCCGAGTGGGATATTGGGGTCATTGTGCTAGTAGCATGGTATCCTAGTGAGCAAGTACTATATAACCCACCATGAGTGTATAGTGCCACAAGTTGGCACCTGTCCCGATATAATATCAGATGTCACTCGGGTGTAAATTCCCAATCAATCAATCAATCAATCAATCAATCCATACAGTTGAAAGCATATAATCCTCAGTGTTTAGTTTAATGTCACATAAAGAGTCATTACGAAACCGCGCCGTCGAAAAGGGATCACACCAAATTCCAAAATACTATTCCTGGCGAAAGCACAAAACGCATTCCTGTAAATCCAGAGTTCATATCACATCGAAACCACCTCAATCCTCCAATATGGACATGGCATCTATTGCAACCCAAGCCGCGATGTGTTGTGCTGTGCTCACAGATTCGTGCAGTGTCTCCCAGTACAGTTAACATCAGTATGTGAACACTGCTCCACTTATCCAGATCCTTCGCCAGTCTATTCCCTCCTGTGAAGCTTGCAGTGTCTCCTAGTAGAGATAACATAAATTTGTGAACGCTGCTCCACTTATCCGGACCCCTCGCCAGCCTCTTTCTCTCCTGTGGAGCTTGCAGTGTCTCCCAGTAGAATTAACATAATTTTGTGAACTCTGTTCCACTTATCCGGATTCTTTGCCACTCTCTTCTCTCCTGTGGAACTTGTGTTGTAGTGTCTCCCTGTAGAATTAACATCAACTTATGAATGCTGCTCTACTTATCCGGATCCTTCGTCAGTCTCTTCCCTCCCGTGGAACTCGCAGTGTCTCCTTGTAGAATTAACATCAATTTGTGAACGCTGTTCCACTTATCTGGATTCTTCGCCAGTCTCTTCCCTCCTGTGGAACTCGCAGTGTCTCCCTGTATAATAAACATCAATTTATGAATGCTGCTCTACTTATCCAGATCTTTCACCAGTTCTTCCCTCCTGTGGAACTCTCAGTGTCTCCCTGTAGAATTAACATCAATTTGTGAACGCTGCTCCACTTATCCAGATCTTTCGCCAGTCGCTTCCCTCCTGTGGAGCTGCCTGGGTGTGATTTCACGCTTACAGGTATAATGTCGCCTCGTCAAGCCCCGCCCGCGTCAGTCACTGAGTGAGCGCACAGCGGACAGACAGAGGCTCTCCTCCTCCCCTCCCACTCACACCACATCATCCTCCCCCCCCCCACACACAACACATGAGCTGCTCACGTCGAGCTGCTCACAGCCCGAGGAAAACACACAACGGCCAACAAGCAGTCGGTCCTTGCCGAAAACTGAGCGCTTACGTACTATATGAATCTATAAGATAAGAAAATCACTATTGAGTGAGCAGTTCCAAGAAAACCCAAAGCGATGAGCTGCTCACAAAAGAAAAGAATGATGAGCAGCGGGGAGCACTCATCCACTCACTCACTCACTCACTGACTGCCTCAGCAGCTGGTGGCCACTTAGAGCACCCACCCTACCCGCCGCGCAGTAATATACACAACATAATGTACGTGATAAAAGAGTCGTCATGAGCAGCTCGCTGAGCTACCTCGCACCGACCCAGTGAGCGCCTCGCCGACAATAACATGTGGGGTGGTCTATGGCCTTGAGGGGGGAGGGTTTTTGGCGGGGGGACTGTTCGAGGGGGGCGTGGTGCCCCCCCCCCCCAAAAGGGGGAGGTCCTAGAAGATGTACGTGTGTATGTGTGTGTGGGGGGGGGGGGGGAGTGAATAGAGGGACAACATGGCGGATGCTAGAAGGTTGGTTGACGGGGGTGTTTGATATACAGTTTTTGTAACACTGTTGGTAGGAATAGCCGATATTTTTGCAACAGCATTGACAGTTGGCAGGAATAGCATTTATTATTATCGTTATTATTATTTTTATCATTATTACTAGATTTATTGACTGACAAACAACAGACAGAGGTTCTCCTCCTCCACCCCCACATATACACCTGAGCTGCTCAGGATTAATGCTGCTCAAGCAGCACGCCTCAAACTGGCTCATGTACATCAAGAATAAAAGTAGTTTCATTAGGCGCCATCTAAAGTTGTCAACATGTTCACGGTCGCGGGAGAGGATGGGGATTAGTAATGTATGACCGTTATCGTTTAATAAAATGCTGATATCTAATTTAAACTAATAGTGTAAAATAAATCGAATATGAAATGTTGACCTGTACTACAATGGAGGGGAGGGAGGGGGAGGGGAGGGGAGGGAGGAGAGGAAGGAGAGGAGGGGAGGGGAGGGCAGGGGGGAGGGGAGGGGAGGGGAGGGGAGGGGAGGGGAGGGGAGGGGAGGGGAGGGGAGGGGAGGGGAGGGGAGGGGAGGGGAGGGGAGGGGAGGGGAGGGGAGGGGAGGGGAAGGTGCTGTAGAAAGTAGTACCGACAGGTGCATAACCACAACACAGATCATGAGCTTAATCATTGTTCTTGTTGACGGACTAGGCAATGGGCCGTTGGAAGGTTCCCTGCCAGGTGTGGTGAGACACGACACTTGCACAGCTGTACATGGCACAGTTGGTGTGAAGAATTGTTGAGTATTTACTTATTGTGAAGACGGACGATTGTATATTGTCTGGTTGCTGGAGTGTGAACATTTGTTGATAAATTAAAATTGTTATTATATTTGCTCCTTGCCGAGCAGGATAACAGTGTAATCGATGTTGTTGGTGTAGAATATAATTGGGGTGAATAATTGATTCGCCGTTATTGTTATTAACATTACTAGTGACGTGGACTCAATTATTAGTCGCCATGCGAGATTGATTGGTTGGTTGTCCTGACAACATATTTGGTCATATCAGGACAGGCACTGACTTGTGACATTGCACACTAATGGAGACTTTATAGTGCCGCCCCATTGGTAGCCTAGGCCACCAGAATCATGACCTAATTTCCCACTCAGTCACTTTATCCTAAACTGAGCGAACCAGTCCATGCCAGATTCTAATAATAGCAAGCGCCTGGCTGGGTAGCGACAAGTATCAATTTTGTGTAAGTCATTGGTTTGACTCGGCCGGGCTCCAAACTCCTGACCTTCCACATGGGAAGCCTGTGCTCCGCTGATTCGCCATCGCGCGCGGTGATAATGCAGGTGTGGTCTATATAAACTTGGGGGCGGCGGATTAAACGGGAGTTTACACAGAGGCTTTTGAGTTGACCTGATATGGTTTAATAAAAACATGTAACTTAGTTTGCTGCCTTGACTTCTCATTCATACAGTACATACCAACCGTTGAGACCCATGACACAATTATTATTATTTTTACATATATTGTCGTAGCTATAAAAAAACTAAATTTTAAGCTACATGGTTTCTCTGGGAAACAAGACTCGGAAAAAAATGTAGAACTAAATTTAATTATTATATATGTTCTTGTGGCTAACAGTGGAAGGCATACTTGTAGTGTGATAGCAAGCAGCCTGTGGGAGACAGTGTGATAACAAATAGGCCAACAAGTGCAGAGTCATCACCCCACTCGCGGACTCTCCAAAGGCTTTGGCGTTAACACAGATGGTGACAACAGTGTTGAGTAACTCAAATGAAAATGTACACAAACAGGACCTGGTATTTTACCACCCATTACCGCTGGGGGTTTGTTTGTTGGGGTTTTACACCTAAGGTCATATCAGGATGGGAAAGCGCCAGGGGGATTCCCTGACCTCAAAGCCGGGCTAAGATGATGAATGGCCAGTAACTCCTTCCGGGACCTCCGCTACGTCAGCAAGATAGGGTGGGCTGTTTGTTTCTTTTGTTTGTTGCTATTTTACGTCCTAGCAACATCTAAGGTCATATCAGGATGGGTACCAACTTGTGACAGTTTGCACCCATCGTGACTTTATAGTCCCACCCCACTGGGAAACCAGGTTACCGGCACCATGACCTGATATCCCACTCAGTCACATTATCCTGACACTGAGCCAACCAGTCCATGCCCTATCCTATTAATGCTGAGTGCCAGGCTAGGAAGTGACAAGTATCAATTTTTAAGTCATTGGTTTAAATTAACATCAGGGTCCTGCTGATGATGAGTCTATATGTTTGAGACCAAGTGGATGTGAACAATACAAATATATAAAATATCGACACCAAAAATCGGCGTTACCAAAAAAATAGAAACCCCATCCTCCATCTTTTCAAGCACATCAACCCCCGGAGTATGTTTGGAGACTCAACTAAAAAATTATTATAATTTTCTTCTTTTTTTCAAATTAAAAAAGGATAAAATACAACGAAAAGACGGATGTTAACAGAAACACAATATAATATACGGCAAAAAATTGATTGAATTGTTACTCGGGTATTTGTTAGAGCCGTTGTAATATTTATCCGGAAGCTATGCGCATCACATGATGCCAACACACCACGCAACCCCTCCATTTGTTCCCAAGTCTCCCGAGCCTCCTTCCCAGAACACAGCCTAAAATATGTAACACCTCTGCTGTTTACTCACGCGTATTGGTCACAATGGTATCATTGGGTTTCATTTGGAGAGAACGACACGCCGTCACCCCCCTGCCCACTGTGCTTTTGGACTTGACTTTGGGTGAATGGACGAGTCCATTATCTGTCTGTCTGATTGGTCATTAGGCTATCACACCTTTCTTCCCGCCATTGCTACTCTCCCGTCACCTATCAGTGAGCCAGTGAATTTATACACACCCGACTACTACAAGTTATTTTTCTTTAGGGCTGGGCCCGGCTGCTTCTGTCCACTTGAAAGTCTTTTTCCCCGCACTTCCTTGTCATGTCATTCATTACCGAATCACATTTAAGGTATCTATTGGTTAAAAGTAAGTGGGAAGAGTTTTTCTTTCTTAAAAACTCCAACTAAACTTTGGTTATTGTCACGACATATATAGAGGAGCAGGCAAATGTTATTACCCCAGTCACACTACTGCTTGCGGCCACAAAAAACAAGGGTTGGTCGCAAAGAGGTCGTAAGTGGTCCTCCTTGTGACCATTTTGGTCACAAGGAGGTTGCAGCTACTGCAGTAAGAACCTCCTTGCGACCAAAATGGTCGCCTGGAGTTCGGCGACTATTGCTTTGGTCGCAAGGACATTGCCAGTGATTGTGGGTTCTTTGGTCCGAAGTGGTCGCAAACAGAAGCATGACTGGGGCTTCAGTCGTAACTGTCTCCAGTGACACCTGAGATCGGCGAACTCCTGCCACTTGTGAACAGCATACAAATTGTTTTTTGTCTCATTTGACTGTTCCTCAGATGATAGGACATCTATGTGGGGAGAACATTGGTCTGGATGCAAGAAATAAGTTTCTGTCACCGGAACTTCTAACGTGGCACTGGGTATTACTAGGACAGGGTGAGGAACAGTGGAATGAGGAAGACCAATTTTCAGTGATTGAAATTTCTGCCACTAAAAAGAACACAGGAAGAAACGTCGGCCTGAGCTATTCGTTTCGCTCCTCGGTCACGATAAGATGTGATAAGCAAATTATCAGAATTCCCGCCCATAAGAAAAGACTGAGCGAAGACGGAACACTGGATTGTCACATATACAATACATCACCTCCCCGAGCTACCTTAACTCCCCCCTCCCCCCTCAACCCCCCACCCCACACTCCCCATGAGCCCGCTTCACTAAATACTGCAGTGGAACGCTCGAATCTTTGTAAGCAGACGACACTGAGTCGGAGCTTTGTTTGTTGGTGTTTTACGTCCTGGTGCCATCTAAGGTCATATTAGGAGGGGTTTTGACTTGTGGTTGGCTGGTTGGTTGTTGGAGTTTGACGTCCTATCAACATGTAAGGTCATATCACGACTGGTACCGACTGGTAACAGTGTACACTCATGGCGACTTTATAGTGCTGCCCTACTATGAGACCAGGCCACCAGCACCATGAACTGATATCCCACTCAGTCACATTATCCTGATACTCAGCAAACCATTACTTGCCCTATACTAGTCATGCTGAGCGCTATGCTAAGTAGTGACAAGAATCAATTTAGTAAGTCACTGGCTTGACTCGGCCAGGTTTTCAAACTCCTGACCTTCCGCACGGGATGCCTGCGCTCTACCGATTCGGACACCACGTCCGGTTGTAGCCGGTGTCGCAGTTTCAGCACCCGGTCAGTTTCCACCGCCCGCATAGACTCAAACTCAAGGCATTGTCAATGGTCGTGAGCAATCTTCATACAGAAAATACAGCAAAAGTGAAATATCTCTAAAACTACACCACCTATTAACAAATCGCTTGGTACACATATAGAAAACATCTTTACCAAAAAGACTGTATTAAATTTATAAGGTTAGGGTTCTTGATTTGTATTAATTTTGAATAAAACTAAGGTTTTGCACTGCGCGTACCGTCAAACTCAAGGCATTGTCAATGGTCACTAGCAATCTTCATACAGAAAATACAGGAAAAGTGATATATCTCTAAAACCACACCACCTAGAAACAAATCGCTTTGTACACATGTAGAAAACATCTTTACCAAAAACATTATATTAAATTTATAAGGTTAGTGACGATGATGTTAGATTTTGATGCATGCGCATGAAACTGACAGGCAGCTGAAACTGACCGGGCGCTGAAACTGCGACACTGGATGGTAAACCATATCAAATATTGCAGTGGCTACTGATGCACAACAAAAAGCACGCTGGTGTTAAAGATTTTTGGGATGTTTTTGAAAACGCCGTTAGAGGGCGCCACCTACATCTACATCCGGGATCTTTGATGGCAATCAAATGCTACATGCAGTCAGTCTATGGCATAACGGTGCAACTCGATAAGACTCAGTTCAGGCGGGAGCAGACGACAAAAAGCCACTTGTTCCCGCCAACACCGAGCAGACGCTAAGCAGACGCCTTCACCTGTGAAGAGTTAATTCTAAACGTCACAGCTGCTGCCATTCCATGCAACACCCTGACAGGAAACAAACAAACAAACAACAAAATAGATTTTTTTTTAAAGTTAAACACTGTATACATCCATCAGCCTAGCGGTGGCCTCAGCCCACACTTTATTGATGTCATCTGCACTGATTAAATATAGTTTTCTGAAGGAGACACTGACTAAGTTGTGAGTAATTTTGATCTACAATCAACTATGCTTATTAAAGAAGCAGGTTGTGACCAGGAAATGTTGCCTGCTTTCACTTGCGACGGCATATAGATGGAAAACAGATGCCAAATACTGGTAAAGCTGTGGCGCGCCAAACAAGCACCAGAAGACAATGGTTAATTGATTGATTGTGGTTTTAAGGAGGGTCATATCTCCGAAGTTGCTTCACACCCAGGGCATACCCCAGTTTATTCCATCAAGGTCAGAATAGTATTGCCCTGTTATTACTCAGGCAGGTCGCACATAACCTACCACCCGATAGCTATGGATGGAACAGTCCGCCAACAGGACTGTTCCTGTTAACGTGCTGCCTTGATCAATACTTATAAACAAGTGTCAGTGCAGTCGAAACCACCCCTGTGGTGGTGGGGATCATAATGGACTAATACACTACTAACTGAGAAAGTGTCTCTTTTAAGTTTTAGTACATAAAACAACCACCCTTATTATGATCATTGTCTAGGCTTCAATTAATCCAGAATAAGGCCCTTCATATCACATATATATAGGATCAGTTTGTGTCCAAACCCAATTGATACTGAAAAGAATTTGAGAGCCCAGCTCGAAAAATTAGAACATAGTCACACACTCCACCTATTCCTACTTGCATCTAAAATGATGAAAAGGGTTATATATCCCATCACTTCACAACTGCCACATCCATTACAGAATGGCTTTTCCCCTATTCCCTAAGCCAAACCACGATATGCATAGAAGCTCCTGCCACTACCAAGCGACACAACTGTGGAATAAACAACCCACAAATAAATCCTCTAAATTTCATACCACCAAGCTCTGCAATATCCCCAGACATCAGGTTACAATATCAGTAACTCCAGCCATACTACCAAGCGACACAACTGTGGAATAAACAACCCACAATACTACCAAGCGACACAACTGTGGAATAAACAACCCACAAATAAATCCTCTAAATTTCATACCACCAAGCTCTGCAATATCCCCAGACATCAGGTTACAATATCATTAACTCCAGCCATATATCCTAAGAAACCTGATCCAATAGATCCGGAATAAGTATTTTAAGGACAAAAGCAAGTGTTTTGGTTGGTTGGTTGGAGTTTTATGCCCTGGCAACATCTAAGGTTATATCAAGATGGGTACCGACTTGTGACAGTGCACACTCATGGCGAATTTATAGTACTGCCCCGCCAGGGAAATCAGGCCACCGGCACCATGACCCGATATCCCACTCAGTCACATTATCCTGACACTGAGTTAACCAGTCCTTACCCTATCCACCAAGCTAGGAAGCGACAAGTATCAATTTTAAAGTCATTGGTTTGACTAGACCGGGAACTGAACTCCCGATCTCCCGCACACGAGGCCTGCGCCCTACCGGTTCGGCCACCGCACCCGGTGCAAGCGGTTTAATAATACCAAAAGCCCCAGTCACACTCCGGCTTGCGACCACGTTGGACCAAAGCACCCACCTCCTTGCAACCAAAGCAATGGTCGCCTACCTCTGGGCGACAATTTTGGTCACAAGGAGGTTTTTTTACCCCATCTCAACTCCTCTCTAGTCCTCAGACCAGGTCACGTGATTGGTAACTTTCAGACGCAATTACACTTTAGTGTAAATGATTGGCCTGGCTTAGTCTTCTAACTAACCCGAAAATAGACCTATACATATGTACCAGGCTAGTTCTCCTAATGTATATTCCTCATATATGCCTAATGTGAATAGAACACTACATAACACATTAACAGGGAGGGGCAACCTATAAGAACCTCAGCTGTAGTTTGTACGTCAGTCACGTACGGAGTCGGACAGCTAATTAACCAGTAGACGGATATAACCATCTCAGTGGCTTCCAATAGCCTAGTGTCTAGAGCCTGGACTATATATTCTCTGGCAAGTATTCAGCCCTTGCCTACCAATGTAAAAAAACAAACAAGAACCTCCAGTGCGACTGGCAGCAGGACGAGTCTGTTAGGGACGAGGGGAGCCGATGTCAGTGCAACCGGTCACAGACATAGAGTCAAGGTTGGTTGTTGAAGTTTTATGTCCTGGTAACATGTAAGGTCATATCAGGACAGGTACTAGCTTGTGACAGTGCGCACTCATGGCGACTTTATAGTGCTGCCTCCTGGGAAATCAGCAGCTGGCACCATGGCCAGACATCCCACTCAGTCACATTATCACTGAGCTAACCAGTAATGGAGTCAGGGAGGCACATTACAGAATAATAAACAAGTACCGTAAAGGTCCGTATATATCCCAATAGAAGCACACTACCCAATAGAAGCGCACCCCCCATTTCAAGATTGAAAGCATGCACATAAAATAAGACGATCCCACATTATTTCAGAGGCATGACAAAAACAAATACAAATTTATGATCATATTCAGACAATGCCTCTAAAATAAGACAATCCCACTTTATTTCAGAGGCACGACAAAAACAAATCCATGAAATTCTTTAACTTTGAATAGACGCACATCCATGTGTCTGCACTCGCGCAGTGCGCATCTATTGGGACATATACGGTAATTCCCTTCCATGCCTTTTTACCTGCAAAATGTTGTAGTAGTCTGCACTGACCTCCCAGGCAAGCAGTCACATAGACAGATAGGTGTAATTGTTAGCACACTGTCCTGGAATGCAAAGAGATGTGGGTTTGAGTCCCCCTCTAGGCACAACATTTCCCATTTTCATCACCCGCCATGACACTGGTTGCCGTGACCATGATCCTGTATAAGCTATGCGCTGTATAGTTGTTGAACCTACCCTGTGTATGTATGTGTAAGTGCATTGCCTGTATGTAATTTTAAGCATTAAAAGACTTACGATTCCAGGGGAATGGATGTAGTAGTCTGCACTGACCTCTAAGGCAAGTAGCCACATAGACAGGTAAGCGTGGGTAGTGTGGTGATATCAGGGAGCTTAGCCGGTGTAATGGTTAGCACACTGGTATGGAATGCAAAGAGATGTCGCTTCGAGTCCCGCTCTAGGCACAATTTTCCCCATTTTCATCACCACCCATGACAATATGTTATACATCCCATATCAGATATCAATGTATATATATGGCCTTTCTTTCTTTTTTTTAAACTTCTTTTTATATATAGGGAGAGAGATAGAGACAGAGGGATAGATACAGAGAGAATGCCAGATATCAAAATACTTGTTTAAAAAGCTTGTAACACATGACCTTGCCTAGCGCGTAAAAGTCGCAAAATAATATTCAGTTCTGACATCTATTCTCACTGATATAGATTATGCCAGGTACCAAAATAAAATTAAATGAAATAAATACAGGTTTGTATTTTGCTAGTCCGTTGAGCCTTCTTGTTTAATCGCTTTACCTGAACATGTTTCTCTTCTATTTCATGTGGCTAAGATGACCAGTCAAAGAGGTGCTAAATAGAAGAGTACTGTAAACACATTTCAGACTGTTCCCACCCCATCCAACACCCAGATGGGAGCGCCCACGTGCACACTTCGTTTTCACCCTCGTCGGCAACTTCCGCTTTCGGCATGGAACGCTGAGTACTCCACTGTACTAACAATTCAGCGAGCATCACTCCGACTCATGCACAATGCAGCGATTTCAATTCTCCAAAATATAAAGCAGTCAGAACAGTATATTTACACACATATTATATACTGTATATATACAGTAAAACCTCTCTAAATTGACCGACCATGGGACCGATTTTGAGTGGTCCATCTAGGGAGGTGGTCGGTTTAGGGAATTAGAATATCCTTACAATGGTTTTGCTGGGACACAAATGAAGTGATCGATATAGGAGAGTGGTCAGATCTATTTGAAGTAAGATTGAGCACATACGTTTGGTTTAATTTAGTAAAATTGTCGGTTACATTCTTTAATTTAAAAAGACTGTTTTCTCTCCCTTTATTCCGATTATTTAGTTTCAGACTCAGCCGTTTAACAAACAAACCACAGTGTCCATCAGACCCATGTGAAACTCATTAACCTACATTGATTGATATCAGACCCTTGCTAACCAGACAACGAGAATGGCCACCATGTAACAATGTTACTAACATCTATCAGCCTAACACAGAATGATTGAAAAGGTGCCCACTTTAGATGGGAAGGAAGGTCTAGAATGCCATTCCTCTGAGAAGTGGACTGTCTAGTGCTTTTCAAAGTTCTGGATAAAATTGTACTTAGGAAAAAAAACATTAAAAAAACAAGACCAATAGCATTAAACCTCACTTCACATTCTTCTTCATTGTGTATGTTGTTTACAATATGATATGTATGTGAATACTGCAATAAAAATAACAATATGAAGTAGCAGTAGTTTTCTTGCTTAGAAAAAGAAAATTCTCCTCCCCACTTCCTCATGATTTACTGTAAAGTGCCTGTCACACCTTACCGGATTGAGTACCAGACAAAGAATTTTCTAGTCCGTTGGTGTCCGGTATCAAAATGTACCGAAATGTAGCAAATGCCGCCGGACGCTAAACGGACAAGGAACATACATTAACGAATAGCCACCAGATGATAACCGGACGACAACTGAATGTCTAACGGACGCACCAAACATCAACCGGACACACCGAAAACATATACTGACCGAATTCCTGCAACACCATCAACGGACTCTGCAGGAAGCAAACCGGAGACATAACGGATGGGTACCGGACATGAAACGGACAAAATGGACTTAAACCGGACACCAACTGTACACGTCAGTCCGGTACAAGTTTTGTGCATGTTCAAAACTTGCCACCGTACTCACCGGACACCACTGGACACAAACCGTACATTGCTGTATTTCACCGGACAGTGTCCGTTTTCTATCCGGTACCCCAATCCGGTAAGGTGTGACTGAGCCCTAATATTTACTATTCGTTGAGCCCACCTGTCTATATCTATACCTTGATGTCCTACTATTACTACATTGCTCGTCACCTATTGTGACATGCTTGAACAAATAACTGCACTTGTTCACGCCGGAAGATAAAACTGATAAAAGGCTATATTGAGATGAATAAATCATATTGGCAACACAATAATACACACTTACAAAAAGCATGTTGGTTTCCCCAACCATCAATATGTCATGTGGGTCATGAAAATGGAAATATTACCCCTAGAACAGGATTCGAACCCACTCTTCTTGCCATTCCGAGGCTAGAGTGCTAACCATTAGGCTACCGAGGCCCCCTGATTCAAGCACCCTATACACACATATCTATCCATGTGGCTCCTTGCCGGAGAGGTCAGAGCGGACTACTACAAATACATATATAGACCTATTTCATATGATGTCAGCATAGGTATTACTATTAGGTCAGTGCACACGCTGCTTGGTTGCAGGACGACACACTGTCATACTGCAAACTCAATGGCTATGAGCAATCTTCATACAGAAAAAGTGAAATATCTCTAAAACCACACCAACTAGAGAGAAACTGCTTGGAACACATATAGAAAACATATTAAACAAACAGATTATATTCAATTTATAAGGTTAGGGTTCTGCATCTCTATCAATTTTGAATGAAATAGACGTTTTGCACTGCGCCTACCGGCAAACTCAATGCATTGTCAATGGCCGTGAGCAATCTTCATTCAGAAAAAGTGAAATATCTCTAAAATCACATGACCTAGAAACAACCCCATTGGAACACATATAGAAAACATATTCAACAAACAGATTATATTAAATTTATACGGTTAGTGTTCTGCATTTCTATTAATTTTGAAAAAAGTTAACGTTTTGCACTGCGCGTACCGGCAAACTCAATGGCAGTGTCCCTTCATTCTACAGCCAAGGTGCGCGCACATACACAATGTTTATAAACATTGAAAGGGGTCGATATAGCTCTTGCGTCGACCACGTATTTATTTACATATATATACGGCCGGTGTGTGTGAGGGTGTGTGTGAGGGGGTGCGTGTGTCTGTGTGTACTTGTATGTGTATCGTTTTACTTCCCTCTTTTTTTGCTTTTTTAAACAGACAAACCGCTCCCCTCTAAAACCATCACCGTCTATCCATTCATCAAGCTAAGATTTACATAATTGCCTCATTTACATAATTGTCGCTATTTCCTCATGGGGATGTGCTGGTAAAGCCGTCAAGTTTCATTATATCGGTGGCTAACGTGTTTTACATAGATGCCAATAACTAATTTAGTATCGAAGCAGTATTCCTCCCTATAGACACTCAGGTCTCCTCCCTACAGTCACTCAGAGGAGTGGGGGCGGGGGGGGGGGGGGATTTCCTCGACCTACCGCTGTGTAAGCTGAAGCTGGGACCTGGTTGGTTTGTTGGTTGTTGGAGTTTTACATCCTGGCAACATCTATGGTCATATCAGGATGGGTACTGACAACTGATAAGTGCACACACATGACAACTTTATAGTGGTGCCCCACTGGGAGACCAGGCTGTCAGCACCATGACCTAATATCCCACCCACTCAGTCACATTATCCTGACACTGAGCCAACAAGTCCTTGCCCTATCCTAATAATGCCGAGCGCCAGGCTAGGAAACGACAGGTATCAATTTTATAAGTCATTGGTTTGACTCGACCGGGAACCGAACTCCCGATCTCCCGCACGCGAGGCCCGCGCTCTACCGATTCGACCACCGCGCCAGGTCGGGACAGGAAGGGTTGACAAGAGTCAGGTCGATAGCTTGGACGCAGTGCCCAAGGTGAGTGCTGGCAGCATTTAAGGGCTATTTAGGCGTTGGGCGGTGTGTGTCAGTATCAACACCCACCCCATTACAGCCCCATCGAACCCCTTCACCAGACCCATGTATGTGTTCAACAAACTCATACTAACCCTTCACATGGGGCCACCGTCCCGTATTACTAACAAAACACATAGCAAATAATCTTCTCTTTAAAAAGAAATTAGCTGTTTGTTTGTTGTTGTACGTCCTAGCAACATCTAAGGTCATATCACGATGGGTACCGACTTGTGACAGTGTGCACTCATGATGACTTTATGGTGCTGCCCCACTGGAAAACCAGGCCGCCAGCACCATGACCTGATATCCCACTCAGTCACATTATCCGGACACTGATCCAACCAGTCCTTGCCCTATCCTAATATGTCAGGCACCAGGCTAGGAAGCGACAAGTATACATTTTAAAGTTATTGGTTTGACTCGACCAGGATGGGTACCGACTTGTGACAGTGTGCACTCATGATGACTTTATGGTGCTGCCCCACTGGAAAACCAGGCCGCCAGCACCATGACCTGATATCCCACTCAGTCACATTATCCGGACACTGATCCAACCAGTCCTTGCCCTATCCTAATATGTCAGGCACCAGGCTAGGAAGCGACAAGTATACATTTTAAAGTTATTGGTTTGACTCGACCAGGATGGGTACCGACTTGTGACAGTGTGCACTCATGATGACTTTATGGTGCTGCCCCACTGGAAAACCAGGCCACCAGCACCATGACCTGATATCCCACTCAGTCACATTATCCGGACACTGATCCAACCAGTCCTTGCCCTATCCTAATATGTCAGGCACCAGGCTAGGAAGCGACAAGTATACACTTTAAAGTTATTGGTTTGACTCGACCACAAACTCATGGGGTCGTATCTCCCGATCTCCCAAAACTGTTTTTTTTTATTAGCAAATTACGAGAAACCTATATGAAATACAATAAACCTATAAAGTTTGTTGCTAAACACTACTATGAATTTGATTTAATTGTATTTCGATAAACAATTTGCTGCTGCACATATCAAGTGCAAACATTTCTTTTCTTAATTTGTTGTTGGGGGGGGGGCGGGAGGTAAATGAATCTTATTCATATATGAGCCTGTCTCAAAAGGTGATAACTCTTCTTTTTTTTTGTCCATTGTAACAATTGACACAAAACAGCACAGAAACGGTTATACTGAAAACACAAGGACATTTGCTTCAAATCAATATGTATTCTATTGGGATTATGAAACACCATGTAAAAAAGAAATCAGTTTATCCTGAGCAAATGCATAAGCAGATAGTATGTTGATCGTCACAATAGACAAAGGTGTGTCCCATATTACTTAGCACCTTTTGAGACAGTCTCATATATATATATCTTTTGTCAGTGCCGTTGTAACTGGTTGTTAATGACCTTCCGGTCATAAGTCATACATGTCTACAGGTATTTACATAAACCTTTTACAGGAGTTATAAAGTAAATGAAAGTAGACATAATGCAATAAGTAATGAATGAAATTAACTGATTGATTGTTTGACTGATTGAGGTTTTACGTTCCAGCAACATAGGCCACATCATGTCGGCTGCCGACTTGTGACAGTGGACACTTAAGGCCGAGTTATGGTGCAGCCTCACTGAGGTACCATAATGCCCGTACTATGACATAATACCCCACTCTGTCGCGTTATCATAAACATTCAAAAAATGTATTCTAGTTTGGGGTGATGTTGCCAGAATGTAAACCTCACATAACCAACCAATCTATTAAATTAATTTAACATCCCCTCTATACAGCAACACATCTTATTCAATAAGTGCACCAGTAGTCAGTACCTTAAGTAAGATAAAATGTAGGTAAGTGTTTTAGACTTAAAAAACATGACGTTTTCATAGGACTATGCAACTTTAAATAGATATATACGAGGTCGAGCATTATATTTGTCTTTACTTTAGTTTGGAGTAACTTTGATTACAAATGGCTAACATTGGACATATTTGAAATGAAAACAAGTAAAATAATGTTGGCATATAGTACACTGAATTGCTAGAAATCATAGCCATATGACTTGCAATAGTGACAGGTTCTATCTTTTGTTTGTTGGTTTACGTCCTAGCAACATCAAAGGTCATATCAGGACGGGTACCGACTTGTGACAGTGTGCACTTATGGTGACTTTATAGTGCTGCCCCACTGGGAAACCAGGCCGCCAGCACCATGACCTGATATCCCACTCAG
Organism: Branchipolynoe longqiensis; assembly: GCA_030323885.1. Taxonomy (NCBI): domain Eukaryota; kingdom Metazoa; phylum Annelida; class Polychaeta; order Phyllodocida; family Polynoidae; genus Branchipolynoe; species Branchipolynoe longqiensis. The sequence goes on from CM059191.1 coordinate 96,379,629, forward strand.
TCACATTGGTCGTAATGCGAAGCATTTCGTTTGTTGCGAGGGAAGGCAGGCTTTCACCCAGCATTCGCGCCTTGCGCGACGCCCGCTGCTCACCCTCGCCCTCCCCCGGCCCTGAGCATTCACGCCTCTCCTGCCACTGCTCACTTTCTCCCTTATAAGGCCGCCCGCCGGCCTCCCTCAGGCACTCGCCCTCCAGCCGCCTTCCAGCTCTCAGCCCTTTCTCTTCTTTGGCTCCACTCCACCTCGGACCGCTGCTCCTCTGCCGACCCTACACCATGCCCGGCCGCGGCAAAGGGAAGAGTCGGAGAAGCTCCAAGACGTCCGGGATGGCCACGCCAGGAGCCCCGTCCCCTGTACGGCGCCGACCTCCCCCGCAGCACCCTCGGGCCAGCCCAGCAGCGAGACGGCCCTCCTCATCGAGGCCATTACCCGCCTCACCAGACGCATGGACAGAGACCTGGACGAGAGGGGGGAAGCCCGAGGGGCCACGCGGAGCCCCCCGCCCACGCCGAGGCGAGGGCCGCCTACAGCCTCCACCACCTCCCGGCGCCTCGGGCGTATGCCGTCGCCGGCAGCCGGCCGCCGCCTCCACCTCAAGCGACTCAGCCCGAAGGCCCGCACCTGCAGTGCCAGGGCTACACCCGCGCCCACGCCAGCTCAGCCCCACCGCCCACCTACCGTCAGGATCCCGAGGAGTACAGCCCGGCACCCGCGGCCGACGCGGTCCGCGAGATCCTCGCATCCGCCGAGGCGCGGCACACCGTGCGCCGCCGAGGGATCCCAGCCGATTACCTTTTCCCTTGCGACCTCGTGGAGAGGGGGCCGGGGCGCAAGGCGGTGAAGCTCGGAGAAGCAACCAAGGACGAGTACAGCCTCGCCCTCCTCTCCATGGTCAACCACCCATCCTTCCCGGATCACTCCCTCCAGGGACTACACCAACACCACCTCACCCTCATGAGAGACGTCCTCATCCACCCCTGGCCGACCGTCCGCCGGTACTCGGAGACCATCTTCTCCTGGATCGCGGACGGAAGGCTCCCCCAGGGGTGGCATGACCCTGTGGCCCTCAACGTGCTCAGGCTCGACTCCCTCACCACGCCCACCACCCCGGCAACACCAGCTCCCCGAGGCGACGAGGGGGCCCGAGGCGCACACCTCCCCCGGCACCAAGTAGACACCCGCACCGCCTACGATAGGCACGCTCACGGGGCTCCCTGCTCCGCTTGGAACCGCGATCCCACCTCGTGCGATCGGGCACCCCTCGGAGAGGCTCACGGCGAGGTGGGAGACAGGCGCCGGCACGTCTGTGCGTATTGCGCCAACGTGCGGCGCATATTAACAATGCACAGCGAGGCTGGATGCCGCACCAAGCAAGCCCGTGAGCGCCAGACCCCCGCCGCCTCGACGGATTTTTGATCCGCCGGCCTCCCCCGGGCTGGCCCGGGGGGCCTAGCCCGGCACCTCACCCCAACCATTCCCGACATCCCCGCAACGCCCACCGACGGCCTCCCAGCGAACACCAATCGAAACGCCGCCCAGACGAAGCCGAGGATCATCACCTCGCACCTCACACCTCGGACGTCTCAGCCCAGCCTCACGAGAGACCCCCCCCAGACAGCCCAGCCACCGACCTTCACGCCACCGACCTCCACGGCACCGCCTTCTTGATGCCGCCCGACCCGACCCCGACTCCCACCCAGCCCAGCCCGGAGGAGTTCGCTGCCCCCCTCCTCGACCCTCGCCGGACCTCCTCCCCCAGGCCCCAGGAGCGGGCCTCCCCTTTTTTGGCCGCCCGCTCCCCCTCCACGTAGGCCCCGGACCCTCCTCTCAACCAGGCCTGCCTATCCGGGCCCCCGCCTCGGGCGCCCCGCGCCTCCGCCTCGGGCGCGCCTCGAGCCCTCTCCTTACTCTTTGGCGGAGGGCTCCTCGGCCCCCCCTCTACCAGAACTCTGACATTGCTCCCTATGAGCCCCTCCTACTATCTTCTGCTCCTCATGAGCCCCTCATTTACTCCTCCTCACGAGACTGTTGCTCCTCATGAGCCCCTATGTTGCCCTGTTTGTTTTACCTTACTCTTCTCATATGTTTGTTCTCTTCTTTCATACCTGTTTGTATATTGCCCGAGGCGTCACAATAAACGCCTCAGTTTCCCACCACCGCCTCTGTTCTTCCTTCTCGCGCATCGGTCGTAATGCGAAGCATTTCGTTTGATGCGAGGGAAGGCCGAGCGGATCCCCCCCCCATTCTCCCGGGCTTCACCAGGCATTCGCGCCTCGCGCGACTGCCCGCTGCTCCACCCTCGCCCTCCCCGGCCCCTCGAAGCCGTTCACGCCTCTCCTGCCACTGCTCACTTTCTCCCTTATAAGGCCGCCCGCCGGCCCACCTCAGGCACTCGCCCTCCTGCCGCCTTCCAGCTCTCAGCCTTTTCTCCTCCACCCACCCACCCAACTTTCTCTCCTCTACCCTCCCCCCCTCTCCGGCGGAGGGCTCCTCGGCCCCCCCCTCTACCAGAACTCTGACATTGCTCCCTATGAGCCCCTCCTTATTTTCTGCTCCTCCTGAGCCCCTCATTTACTCCTCCTTACGAGACTGTTGCTCCTCATGAGCCCCTGTTGCCCTTTGTTTTACCTTACTCTTCTCATATGTTTGTTCTCTTCTTTCATACCTGTTTGTATATTGCCCGAGGCGTCACAATAAACGCCTCAGTTTCCCACCTCCGCCTCTGTTCTTCCTTCTCGCGCATCATCCTGACACTGAGCCAACCAGTCCTTGCCCTTTCCTAATAATGCCGAGCGCCAGGCGAGGAAGCGACAAGTATAAATTTATGTCATTGGTTTGACTTGACCAGGATTCAAACCCACAGGTTCTATTAAATTGACTTAATATTCCTTCAAGAAATGCTAATAAGCACACCTGAATCTAAGATGAATGTAGGCAAATGCTTCGGATAAAAAAAATCATCATTGTTTGGTCAGATTATGCCACTTTCACCAATCACCATTAACCGATTTGATTGACTGATTGATGGTTTCTTTATTTCGTTTACCAATCAGATTGTACACCATTTAAATGTTTATGGGCAGGTCCTGCTGAAATTCCTGTAAGCAGAATGCATTCCACTTGACTTAATTCCCATTTGTTAGGGTTTTACATCCTAGCAACATCCCTATTGAAACTAAAATATTACAGAAATTGTTGTTTGTTGGGGCTTTACGTCCTATCAATATCTAAGGGCAGGTACTGACTTGTGACAGTGCACACTCATGGGACTTTTATAGCACTGCCCCACTGGCACCATAACCCAATATCAAACCCAGTCACATTATCCCAACACTGAGCAAACCATTCTTTGTTCCATCCTATTAATTTAATGCCACATGCCAGGCAAGGTACTAATTTGTAAGTCATTGTTTTGACTCAGTTTGGTTTCTAACCCCACAACCTCCCACATAGAAAGACAGCTAGCCCTCATGCCGGTGTCGCAGTTTGAGCGCCCTGCCAGTTTTAGCGCCCTGCCAGTGGTTGTATACTTTTTTTGTAAAATAGATTTAAAAGCTTTCATTAGATCGATTAAAAATATATAATGCGCAATTGAAGAGGAAGATCTGAAGTATTTAATGTAACCTAAGAGCAATTTACTCTGAAAGTATTAAACAGAGATAATAGTGAAAGTTGGGATATTCTGAGTGTCAGTGCCAGTGTTAGCCTTACTAGATCATGGCCTCAAAAACTATTTTCGCAAAATAAATTCAAGAACTTCCAATTGGCTAACAAAAAAAAAGGCTGAATGTGAAATTGTAGAGAAAGATCTGAACTATTTAATAGAAACAAGAGAAATTTGCTTTCAAAGCACCAAAAATCACAAATTACTTTGATAGTTAGGGTGGTTTTAATGTTGTCTCCATCCGCGCATGCGCAGAAGCAACAGAAGGGCGCTCAAACTGCGACACCGGCCAGGCACCCTGTTCGGTCGCTAGAACTTAGAAGGACCAAATTTCGGCGGAAGAGATAATATATATATTTTCCGTCACCTAACGGTAAATTGGCAACTGTGGGAATTTAATACTGAATGCGGAACCCACATACAGTGAAACCCCGTTATAACGCGCGCCGATTTAACGCAAATTCGGATATAACGCGAGGATTCATTGAACCCAGAATTCAAAGCTAATTCAGTTAACTGAACCCTGATTTAACGCGACCATGCTATTTTCGCGATGACGTTATATGGGACCCCAACGATCGCGTAATAACGGGGTTTCACTGTAATTAAAAAAAACAAAAAAACATTATCTCGTGTCATGTGGTTGACCTATGAGCTCTGGTTTCTTTTTTTCCCTAGAAGATTTATACTGCCTATTATGGATAAGCCTGAATAGAATTGTTTTCACCATTAGACAGTTTGTCGATAGAAAGCCCGAGCCTACACTTTTACCGACCCAAGTGATTTTTAACCTCCCACACCACATAGACATGGTATGAGAGTAACTGGCCTTTGATGACGCTGTAAGTTATCCACAGCGGTGGAAATCCAAATTGGCAGAGGTGGGGTCACGGGGAATCGAACCACCAACCTTCAGATTAGGAGTCTGACCTAGAAAAAGTCAGACACTCTAACCACTCCGCCACAGAGAACACCACATGGAGCAAATCTTTTATTATCAAAACGTTCTATTTATTACACTCAGTTGTAAAGGGTATTCTTACTGATTGTCCACCCCTGGTGGCGACTGTGTGAACTAGAATTAGAGGCGATTGAAGTGGGATGGAAGTTAAAGGATGTGTGTGTATTACATTCAGTAAAAGCGGAACTGCTGAATTATTAGTGTAACAGGCTCAGTGGGCACCCCTATGACAAGGAGGGGCTTGCTGTACTAAAAAAAAGACATCACAGACTGCTCTTTGTAGCGGGTGTATAAAAGCCCCTGGATATCTGGTCTACATCACGCTCCTACAGCCGGGCATTACTCTGTACAGATTTACCCCCCCCCCCCCCCCCCCACCACCACCACAGACAGATCTAACACAGTGCCACAACAGAACTGCTAAATCGGCACAGTATTGCTGCTCGTTACACCCTGCTGTACACAAATCTAGAATACACGTGGGACCTGCTCTTTGCTTTAAAAAAAGGTTTATTTTCTTTCTTATAATTAAAATAAGAAAAAAGCGTCATGAAAAGAGCACTGAAAGAATTGCTCAAGACACTTACTTACAGTTGCACAGTTGCTTTCATGGAAATTTGAACAAAATTAGTTATTGAAACCTGAATTGATATCGGTATATATTTGTGTGTGTGCTCATATATTAGGGTGGGGCCGGTATTAGGTGCACTAATAAAATAATACAACACTTATTAAAAAGAGTCACTATTATTAATTGTTTACTAAAATATCATGTGTCAAAACTAAGTTCAGTGATGCAGTTAATTTGAAAAGATCTATCTCTCCTCCCCCCCCACACACTCCCCCCCCCCCACACACACACACACACTTCCCACCCCCCATACGCACACTCTGTATAGCGGAGATCTTGCATCCCTGTTTAATACATTTCCATGATTTCAGTCAATACTTTTTCCCATCGTTCATAAATTATGGACAAATTATGATGTCATAAGATAGACAACCCTTCTGCATAGATGCCTGCACACAGCGCCTTGTTATGCAGGTGGCATTAATGCAGGTGGCGCCCTCAATCGGTTAAAAGAAGAAAGTTCAAAGTTGAATGTGTATCAAAAAGAAAACAAAAGTTACGATATAAACTATGAAAGCAGTGGATAGTATCAATCTTAATCTCCAGACAGGGTGCAGTTAACTCTCGTATCATTTGAATAATTCTCTTATCACTGCTAAACTGGGGTCAGGTCAGTGTAACGATATTGATGCTAAACATTGGTCAGTGTCAGGCCTAATCTCCACACAGTGTGCATCTAACTGTCTTAACACTGGATAAATTCTCTTATCACTGCTATTACTAAATAGTGGTCAGCGTCAGAACATTGATGCCAAACATTGATCAGTGTCAGGCCTAATCTCCATACAGTGTGCAGCTAACTGTCTTACCACTGGATACATTCTCTTATCACTGCTACACAGTGGTCAGTTTTAATCTCTACAGAGTGAACAGCTCTTATCACTGGACATTGAAGCTAAGCATTGGTCAATGTCAGTCCTAATCTCTACACAATGGGCAACTAACTCTCTTATCACCGGACTTCGATTCTAAACAGTGGTCAATGTCAGTCCTAATCTTTACACAATGTGCAACTAACTTTCTATTCACTGCACTTTGATGCTAAAAATAGGTCAGTCATAATCTCTGCACAGTATGCGACTAACTCTTGTATTACCGCACCCTGATGCTAAACATTGGTCAGTATCAGTTCTAATCTCGACACAATGTGCAACTAACTTTCTATTCACCGCACTTTGATGCTCCAGTCTCTACACACTGCATGGAGATTAGAGTTAATACTTAGCACTGCTTAGCATCACACCAAGTGATATGAGTGTTAGATGCGCACCGTGTGGAGACTAAGCATTGGTCAGTATGACGGCTAATCTCTACACAGTTTGTGGAGTTAATACTTAGCACTGCTTAGCATCGACAACAAGTGATACGGGCGTTAGATGCGCACCGTGCGGAGACTAAGCATTGGTCAGTATGACGCCTAATCTCAACACAGTTTGTGGAGTTGATACTTAGCACTGCTTAGCATCACACCAAGTGATAAGAGCATTAGATGCACACCGTGTGGAGACTGAGCATTGGTCAGTATGACGCCTAATCTCTACACAGTTTGTGAAGTTAATACTTAGCATCGACAACAAGTGATAAGAGCGTTAGATGCACACCGTGCGGAGGCTAAGCATTGGTCAGCATGAGTACTAATCTCTACACAGTAATCATCAAGCTTTGTTAATCACCGGATATTGATGCTACTGCCCCCTAGAAGCCATCCCAGGAACCAACTCACGTCAACTCTCCATGTGTACACTAGGTCTGCGTAAACACACGTACGCAACCAGACATACGGACACACCCACAACACCCACACAACCACACAGAGGGATATATTGCACGTGTAGCTGTGCAGTGCACAGGATCCAATGCAGTCACCAGAATCAACTGTCAGTGCGGAAGGTCTAGTACTAGCACCCACCAGACCATACTCCGTGCCTGCCAGCAGCCTGCCCGCCAGCCTGCCAGCAACCAGCCAGTGGTCAGTAATCCCAGTACGTCGCTGCTCAATTATGGATCTCCCAGGGTATTGACCGTCCAGCCTGCTCCACTCACTCAGTCAGTCAGCAGGGATTGGGTGTGGGTGAGTGGGTGAGTAGGGAGTGTCCTTCCCGTTCCACCTCAGCGCCTATGGAGGTCAGGTTCAATGAATCCTATTGAGCTGCTCCTACAGAGCCATCCATCCACGACAGGCCTCAGCTGCTCCAGGGTTGGACTCCTCACATCGCGCTGAGTGCTGGCAGTACTGGAAGAGGCGGTGGCGGCTGTCAGTGTCGGTGCTCCAGGGTCGCTGCTGGGTCAGCTCCTCGCCTGCTGTTTCCCGGGTGCACGCCTCGACTGCTCGTGTGAGCACCTCGCGCCGCTCTATGTACTCACCAGGTGATGGTTCCGGTGTGGGGCCGGGGCGGGCACGGCGTCAAGCCGGGTCAATGCCACCGGCAGGGGGCGCCACAGGGAGCCGGCACCGAGAGGGGCCAGGCATCGGGCAGCACTGCGTGGTGGGTCAGTGTAGCGGCGGGGTACAGATAGCCGTCACCGCCGCCGGATCCCCCCTCCCTCCTCTCTCCCCATCTCCCACACACACCAGTCGGCATCTTACAGCCTTACAGCAACGGCAGGCACGCCTCAGGGCTCCTTGGGAGCAACAGGCTGCATTTGGTTGAGCAGCGCTGACAGAAGGTAAACAGCACCCAAACATGCTGGTAATAAAAAGTACTCAACAAGCTGGTAATAAATAGTACTCAACAGGCTGGTAGTACATGGTACTGAACAGGCTGGTTTTAAATAGTACTCAACAGGCTGGTTTTAAATAGTACTCAACAGGCTGGTAATAAATAGTACTCAGCAGGCTGGTTATAAATAGTACTCAGCAGGCTGGTAATAAATAGTACTCAACAGGCTGGTTATAAATAGTACTCAACAGGCTGGTAATAAATAATACTCAACAGTCTGGGAATAAATAGTACTCAACAGGCTGGTAATAAATAGTATGCAACAGGTTGTAATAAATAGTACTCAACAGGCTGGTAATAAATAGTACTCAACAGGCTGGTAATAAATAGTACTCAACAGGCTGGTTATAAATAGTACTGAATTGGTTGTAATAAATAGTAGTCAACGGGCTGGTTATAAATAGTACTCAACAGGCTGGTAATAAATAGTACGCAACAGGTTGTAATAAATAGTACTCAACAGGCTGGTTATAAATAGGACTGAACAGGCTGGTAATAAATAGTACTCAACAGACTGGTTATAAATAGTACTCAACAGGCTGGTTATAAATAGTACTAAACAGGCTGGTAGTAAATAGTCCTCAACAGGCTGGTAATAAATTGGCATGCAACAGGTTATATATTGTATTAAACATGCTGGGCATAAATAAATTGTTTGATTGATTGATTGTTGAAGTTTTACGTCCTGGCAACATCTAAGGTCATATCAGGACTGGCACCGACTTGTGACAGCACACACTCATGGCGACTTTATAGTGCTGCACCAGTAGGGAGACCAGACCACAAGCCGCATGACCTGATATCCCATTCAGTCACATTATCTTGACACTGAGCCAACCAGTCCTTGCCCTATCTTATTAATGCCAAGCATCTGGGTAGGAAGTGGCAAATATCAATTTTTAAGTCACTGGTTTGACTCGACCATGGTTCGAATCCAATGATCTACCAAAACGGGAGACGAACGCTAAACTGATTCAGCCCTCCCATCTAGTCGCGCCTTCATTGCTCCGTATCATGACCCTAACTAGTAACAGTACCCAACAGGCAGAGAACATTATGCCATGTCATGCAACATGTTGCCAATGGGCAACAGCGGAAGGATACAATATTGAAATACCTGCAACAGGCCAATAGAGTAGGTCACAGCCTACAATGTGCTAAATTGACCTTTTCGATAACATCTCAATGGAAATTCCTAGTATTATTACACATCCCTGCCTCGACTCAAGTTACATGGCAATTATGTTTGTTTGTGTATAGCAGGCCCCACGGAATGGAATAGGTTGAGGTAGGAGGTAAGCAATGCACTATGTCTTTAAATATGTTAATCTATTCTTAAAACTCACCCGTTTAAAGTTGCATAGTCTGATGAAAGTATAAAATTTTCAAAACCAAAACAATTATCTAGATTTGATTCAACATATCTAACTTAGATACTGGTGTAATTAGTAAGCATTTGTTGACACATAGAAGGATGTACTATGTCAATTTAATAGAACCTGTTACTGCTGAAGCCTATGGTGTCAGAGTTTTTGGCATGTTTGCCAAAACTAAATTTAGTGTTTGCACTTAAAATATCTCAAAAGTTAGCCATTTAAAAATAAGTTACTTCAAACTAAAGTAACGTAGATTACAACAATCTAATGTATTTATCTCAGAAAATGCCAGACACTCAAAACCATCGGACTATGCCACTTAAAGGTTCTTTTTTGAGATAAATGAAATTGATTCATTTTCCAACATTTTTTTAACCTGGTTGAAAATATGTCATACTGTAGTCTATACAGGGATGAAAGTGGTCTCTGGGGGAAAAAGGCAGAAATACTGATTTCTCTCATATGTTTAGCATTGTCAGGGAATCGCGGGAAATTCCCGGAAGTCATGTTTCCTACATATGTATACATTTGAAGCGCATATTAGTAGTATACGCTGATAGTGATGTGGCCTCTGTATATTATAGCTACAGGAAAAACTCCGGAAATCCGCGAAATCGCGGAGATCTTTCATCCCTGTCTGTAGCTTTGTTGAATAGTACCTTAAGGCTCATGGCAGTAAGGACTCCCCACCAACCCCCTGAGAGGACAGAAATGGAGGGAGTGGGTACTTATTCGATGGTTGGTTGTTAGGTTTTTATGTCCTGGAAACATCTAAGGTCATATCAGGACGGGTACAGTGCACACTCATGGCGACTTTATGGTGCTGCCCCACTGGGAAATCAGGCCGCCTGCACCACAACCAGATATCCCACTCAGTCATATTATCCCCACACTGAGCTAACCAGTTTTTGCCCTATCGAATAAATGCTGAGCACCCAGCGAGGAAGCGACGAGCAAACCTTTTTATAAGTCGTTGGTTTTACTCGACCGGGAATTCTTCCGAATCGGAGGCCTGCGCTTTACCGATTCGGCCACCGCCCCCTGGTGTACTCATTGGAAGGTGCCCACTAGGTATGGCTTTTAACCAAAAAAAACTACCACGATAAGCAAGAGTTTTCAGGAGAGACATTACACCTATTAGAACTACCAAAGCACTGGATCATTGCGGTACTTTCTGGTAAAGAAGGATCCCATACTTCACTATAAAACATCCCTAGAGAGGTCCAGAACAGCACTAAGTGTACATGAGTCTCTTAACTGTCATTGGATGACACAGTGGTCCCCCCTCTTAAATGACCAAGGTCACCCCTTTTCTCCCTTATGCGACCATTATTTTAAAACTAACAAGCATGATTATCTGTTATTTGAATGGAAATTTTTTAAACCAGTGTGATTATGTGATATTTAAATGGACATTTTAAAACCAGTGCGATTATGTGAGATTTTAATTACTTACGGTGTTATTTTAAAACTATCAATTAGGATTATGTGATATTTAAATGGGACATTTTAAAACAAGTGTGATTATGTAATGTTTTAATTAGCTAATGTGTTATTTTAAAACCAACAAGTACGATTATATGATATTTAAATGTTGCACTCCCTCTCACCCCAAGCCTAACCCTCTCATCAGCGACCACCTCCCTTATCCGACCACATTTTCTCTGCAGTAGGGGTGGTTGTTTAAGAGGGGTGGCAGTGGCTTCTCTGTGGCGGAGTGGTTAGAGTGTCTGACTTTTTTTTCTAGGTCGGATGCCTGATCTGAGGTTCGGTGGTTCGAGTCCCCGTGCCCCCCACCTCTGCCAATTTGGATTTCCACCTCTGTGATTAACTTACAGCGTCATCAAAGGCCGGTTGCTCTTATACCATGTCTATGTGGTGTGGAAGGTTAAAAAATCCCTTGGGTCAGTAAAAGTGTAGGCCCGGGCTTTCTCTCGACAAACTGGCCACAGCAGGAGCGTCCACATTGCGGCCCTGGGAATCAGCTATCTGATTGCAAATCCTGCTACCACCATCCAACACCGAGAGCACGTCCCACGATTAAAGATCATACCTCTGCTCGAAAATCCCTTGGGATAACTGGTGGAAGGACACGAAGAAGAAGAAGACTGTAGCTGGTAATCAGTATCCCTACCCCGGAACCAGGAGTGAAATGGCCAACATATTGGACATCACATGCCGGAAGGAAAGTAGCAAAGCCAGTTTTAAAAGCTGGGTTGAGACTGAGCAGGGTGCATGGCAAGGCTCTGACACTCCATTCCAAATCCCACTGGTATGCCAGAACTCCAAATGTTAGCCTGAAAACTATTCTAAAGGTATGTGTGCAATTCTGCATTAAATTTGCTCCATATGCTTATGAATACAGAACTTGGGAAATAATATTGCTTTATTGCTTATGGAACATAATTGAACGTAATTTCTTCGAAAGAACCAGGACCGATTGGGTATGTAGGATCAAACGTAGAGAAATGCTTTGGTTTCAAAATATGATTTCATCGGATTGTGCCACCTATATAACATTGCAAGAGGGTGGTGATGCCGGTGGTTTCGGGAGGGGGGGGAAAGAGAGACCAAATATAGCATTCACATACGCTGGCAGACCTGCCACATCTTTTCGATGGCAATCTGTATTTATCACCTAAAATCCTGAATGAATCTGTATCACATAATAATTCATATACATATGCCTTGCATAACATAAAAAACATATGAATATGATTACATAATTGTATTACTCGAAACATTATATAATATACAACAAACTACATTACATTCACATACAACATTCATCACTGTGGCCGTGGTTACACATTATTTTATTTCCATAAATTTAAACTCAAAATCTATATGAAAATGGAGTATGGCCGTATCACTAAAAATAACACTGAAATCAGTATCGGGCACAGGTAACCTGTATCATGTGACAGTAACCTGTATCATGTGGCAGGTCTGTGCTAGAATAGCAGCAACTGTTGTGCAATCGCACATCCATCCGGTCGACATCATGTTATGCTGTTGTCAAACCATCCATCTTCTTCCTCAGCCACACTCCATCTGATAGATATGATGGGGTCAGTCATTGATTTTCGCACTTCCGACAGTTCCGAAAGAAATACCACTAGTCACAGCATACGGCATGCAGTACAGTGCAAGCCTCCCCAAGTAACTTCGTGGATAACCCACGAGTGTCCCAAGACTCCTAATAAGACAGCGAGAACTCTTTCTTAAGGAGTTACATCACTCAGCTAACTAGCTGAGGTATACTTAGTAGCAACACCACCTTCATTCAAAGACCGGATGGGGTGCCATAATTGGTAAACGCGCTGGCCGAGTGCACCAAGACATCTAATAAGGCAGAGAGAGAGCTCTTTCTTCAGGAGTTATATCGCTCAGCTAACTAGCTGAGGTATACTTAGTAGCAACACCACCTTCATTCAAAGACCGGACGGGGTGGCATAATTGGTAAAAGCGCTGGCCGAGTGTACCAAGACTCCTAATAAGACAGCGAGAGCTCTTTCTTAAGGAGCTACATCACTCAGCTAACTAGCTGAGGTATACTTAGTAGCAACATCACCTTCATTCAAAGACCGGACGGGGTGCCATAATTGGTAAACGCGCTGGCCGAGTGCACCAAGACATCTAATAAGGCAGAGAGAGAGCTCTTTCTTCAGGAGTTATATCGCTCAGCTAACTAGCTGAGGTATACTTAGTAGCAACACCACCTTCATTCAAAGACTGGACGGGGTGGCATAATTGGTAAAAGCGCTGGCCGAGTGTACCAAGACTCCTAATAAGACAGCGAGAGCTCTTTCTTAAGGAGTTATATCGCTCAGCTAACTAGCTGAGGTATACGTAGTAGCAACACCACCTTCATTCAAAGACTGGACGGGGTGGCATAATTGGTAAAAGCGCTGGCTGAGTGAACCGAGACATCTAATAAGGCACAGAGAGAGAGAGAGCTCTTTCTTAAGGAGTTACATCACTCAGCTAACTAGCTGAGGTATACTCAGTAGTAACATCACCTTCATTGAAAGAACAAAAACAACAAACATTTCTCGCCGTGAATATGGCCTATGCTGCCGACACGGCGTAAAGCAACCACCAATCAATCAATCAATCAATCAATCATTGAAAGATCGGAAGCGGTGGCATAATTGGTAAAGGTCCTGGCTGGCCTCCTATGCGGGAGGTTGCTGGGTGCAACCCTGATCGAGTCAAACCAATGACGTACAAAATGGATACTACCTAGACTGGTGCTTGACATTAATCAGATAGAGAAATGAATAGGTTGTGCAGCATCAGCATAATCTGACTGAGTAGGATATTGGGTCATAATGCCAGTGGGTCGGTCTTCCAGTAGGACAGCACTATAAAATTGCCATCTGTGTGCACTGTCACAAGTCACCACCAGTCCTGATATGACCGTAGATGTTGCTAGGAATTAGGTCTCCCATAACAGAAACAAACCGTCAATGAGACAAAATTGGTGGGGTTTGTGTTAGTGGATGGACTAACCCACAATAGCCGATGTTACTTTTTGGGCGGGGGTGGGTCATTAAATAAATAAACAAACAAAAGAAACGGTGGATTAAGTCAACTGGTAAAACTTAACTTAGTCATTAGATGACAGGTGCAGAGGGGTGAAAATCCAACAGCCAATCGTTTAAGTTTTCCTCGATGGATTCTCAGAAATTAAGTTTCCATGAAATTCCATAGGATTTATGATGGGATTCATTCCTCACAGCTATGATGATTTTGACAAATATTCATTCTCCATTCTTACCAACATTCACTTGTAAAATATCTAGTTGTTCCCGACGGTGTAGGAAAACTCCTTGAGTTGTTGACTAGATGAGAGACACGAGACACTATGTGGCCATCCTGCCTGTTTTTTTGTTCCTTCTTTTTTTTTTAGGAGGGGGGGGGGGGAGCAGGGCTCATTTTATTTATACTCCCTCAGCAAGTTCAGATAAACTACCAGCAGGGATGTAACTCATACAGCAAAAAGACTAGGGTAGAAAGCTTCTTTATTTATTAGCCCCGCCTATGGTTAGTTTATAGCGTGTGCTTGACCACGGCATGAGTCATAAAGCTTTATGATCAAGGATGGAACAAGCTACAACGCTCTCACATGCGGCACACAACTCCCACATCAATCACTCACACTGCTCGTCCACCTCACAACAGCTTAAAGATGCATAGTGCTTCTGTCATTTTTTCTGAGATAAATATTGTGACCGTACTATAAAAAGGTTCTATCTGACAAAGTGACCGAATGGTGTTATGGATGTAAAAATGTTCAATAGATCTACAAAAGCATATCATGCAGTTACACAACTGTTTCTCAACTGGTATTTTTCACTGAGATATATTAAAAATAATATTGTTCTATCTGCTTTGGTATCATGCAGTTACATAGCTTCAGCCCTCAGTTGTCCAGTGTTGAAAACAAGCACACTCACTGGAGCTTACTCACTATTGGCAGAATAAATACCGTATTATCTCGAAAGCACCATTTTGTCAGACAGAACCTTTTTATACTAAGGTTGCGAATTATATTAAATTTGTTATTATTTATCTTACTTTAGTTTGAAGTAACCTTCATTTTAAAGAGCTAAGTTTTAAGATATCCAAAGTGCAAACATGTAAAATTAGTTTTGGCAAGCACGTCAAAACTCTGACACCGTAGGCTTCCGCAGTAACAGCTTCGCATAGTCCGATGAATCATCAAATTTCCAAAACCAAAACACTCACCTAGATTTGATTCTACATATCTAACTTAGATACTGGTACACTTATTAAGCATTGTTGCCCCCAATAGAAGGGTGTTAATCTATGCCAGCTGTAGGGCATACAGTTTACTGAGACCTATATATACTCACATCCACATTGTACAGTCTGCTATAGTTGTCAAAGCGCCAATTAAAAAAAACATCGAAACACTTACCTAGATCTGATCCTGCATATCCAACTTAGATATGGGTGCATTTAAGAATTTGCTGCTGCATAGAAGGGAATACAACTAAGTCAATTTTGTTGAACCTGTTAGTGTTACTGCTGAAGCCTATGGTGTCAGAATTTCTATGTGCTTGCCAAAATTAATTTGAGATGCTTTCACTTCAAATATCTCCAAAGTTAACCATCTATAATCAAAGATACATCAAACAAAAACAAAGTAGATTATAACGATCAACCTAATATATTTATCTAAAAACAAAAGATAGAATATCACAAGTATCGTACTGTGCACCTTTAAAGGGGCCAGGTATAGGTCGCTGAGACATGACCCGTACTCCGACAAATGCTCTCCAAGCATACGTTTACCGGTTTTCAGTTGATGCAACTTCAAAAAGTGGTATCAGATTGGAATCAATGCCATATTATTTTTGTGTTTTGCAATAGCTAGGACTATAAATAAAATAAATTCATAGTTTAGCTTCTACGGGTAAAAACGGCTAAGATTTAAAAACTAAAACTATTTAATAAACTCAATATCAACCTGATATCGGAGGCTGAGTTATTCGGGGCCAAATCCCACAATGGGCAACAACTGCTTATTATATCTAATACATTATATAGTATGGCTGTATAATAAATGTCTTCAGCTGAGTAGAGCATTAGAACTTGCAGCATCGGTAGAAATGGCTTTACACAATGCAGTGACCAGTCCGGATGGCCGAATGAGTTGAGCGTCCGTCAGTCATTTTGGTAGATCGCGAGATTCAAATCCTAGGGTTCAAACCCTGGTCGAGTCAAACCAATGACATAAAAATGTATACTTGTCACTTCCTAGCCAGATGCTCAGCATTATTATTATAGGGCAAGGACTGGTTGGCTCAGTGTCAGGATAATGTGACTGAGTATCAGGTCATGGTGCTGGCGGCCTGGTCTCCCAGTGGGGCAGCACTATAAAGTCACCATGAGTGTGCACTGTCACAAGTCTGTACCCATCCGGATATGACTGTAGATTTTGCCAGGACATAAAACTCCAACAACCAACCAACAGCATGCAGTTGTTGACATCCAGAGCTTCAGGCAGAAACCTGGTTAGATAAAGATGGGTGGGGGTGGGGCGTAGGGGTGAAGGTGGAGGTGTGGGGGGGGGGAGAGGAGTAGAGTATTGACGAGTACCTCCAGACTCTTCATCAAGTCTAGCAAGCGCCAGAAGTTCAAGACTGATCCTTGAATGACAACCGACAACTCACTCATTCCATGTCTTGCATAATTAATGTTTGCCTAATCCTATCCGAATTCTGAATGTTGCGTAATATAATTTAAATGGGGATTTAAACCAATTACATCTTAGTTTGGTTTTATCATAGCATAAAATAATGGGGCATCTGTATGCTTTTGACGCAGGTCGACCAAGCCTGACTGACTGCGGTACTTCCTGTTGATTTAGCACACTGAGACAGCTGTTTGTTGTTTGTTATTGTTTTACGTTATAGTGCTTCCCCACTGGAAGACTGCCACCAGCACCATGATCTGATACCCCACTCAGTCACATTAGCCTGATATTAAGCAAACCAGTGGACATGAAACGTGTATAGCTTTCCAGATTTCACCCCCTCCCCTACTAAACATTTTATCACAGAACATAGGCGGTTCAAATTATATCAATATTGGTTTTTCTAAGCCAAGTCTCGAACCCAGGGTTCGAATCCCATGACCTGCCACATGTGAAAGCATGCACAACTCATTCAGACATCCTAACTGGCAAGACGGGTTGGCTGAATTAGTTGAGCGTCCGTCTCCCGTGTTGATAGATCGTGGGATTCGAACCCTGGTCGAGTCAACCCAATGACTTAAAAATGTATACTTGTCGCTTCCTAGCTGCTTGGAATTATTAGAATAGGGCAATGACGAGTTGGTTCAGTGTCAGGATAATGTGACTGGGTGGGATATCAGGTCATGGTGCTGGCAACCTGATCTCCCAGTCGGGCAGCACTATAAAGTCGCCAAGAGTGTACACTGTCACAAGTCGGTACCAATCCGGATGTTGTGAGGACGTAAAACTCCAACAACCAACCATAACTTACTTCTCGTTCAACACAACAAGCTAAGATGGATGGGGAGACAATGTTCTATGCCAGTTCGCTAGGATTATTGTCACTTTCTTGGCAGTCTGGGAAGACAGCGAGTCATGAATACTGCATCTGCGTGTTTACATTTCCGGAGGAATGTGAATAGCAAATGGCTACCATGACATTGTTCAAGACACAAGTCGTGATATCATGAATAGCCTCATGGGTCAGTCAGCAAGGTTCCGATGTGTAGCTAGTTAGTGTAGTTCTACATCCAAACCGACGGTTAGTTCGTTGGTTGTTGGAGTTTTATGTCCTGGCAACATCTGAAGTCATGTCAGGCGGGTAGCGACATGTGACAGTGTGTAAAATATTCCGATATACGGCATAGGGGGAGAATGCAAATGTTCTATTTCTGATCGGTGTACGTGACCAGGCGCTTGTAGATGTATGGGTTGGTGGTGCCTGAGTGGGATGTAAATAGACATAGTGGTGCTGGCAGGTGTGGGTGTGAGTGCACTCAGGCCTACCCCCTCTGCTGGGATAGGGATTATCACACTCAAAGGTCAAGATTGGTGGTGGCCATGGGGCCCCGACACCTTGGTGGTGGTGGGCAGACCTCTGGTATCCATGGGGACCAGGAATGCTGGATCCCTATTGGTAGGGCCAAGAATGTTTGTTTTCTATTGGGGGAAAGGGGTGGGGTGATACTCTACAATGAACCCATGTAACCATATAAATAATAAACCAGAGGGCTTGACTCTCTCTTCTTCTTTACACTTTATACTCTTCCTTTCTCTTTGTCTGAATTGATTTCACCATAGCCTGCATGCACAACCACAGATTCGAGCCTTAGCTTTTACAAGTACACACTCATGGCGACTTTATAGGGCTACCCGCCAACCAGTCCTTACCCTATCCTAATAATGCTAAGCGCCAGGCTAGGAAGCGACAAATATCAATTTGATAAGTCATTGGTTTGACTCAACCAGGAACCGAACTCCCGATCTCCCGTATGCAAGGTCCGTGCTCTACCGATTCGGCCACCATTCCCGGTCCCATACCGATGGCAAGTTGGACCAACTTTGAGTAGCACTGGGGAAAAAAAGAAGTGACTTGGTTAAATTAAATCCAATATCCGTGGTTTGCATACAGCCACCCATTCCTTCCTCTACCGGATGGGATGACTGAATCGCTCAGAGCGCTGCCTTATTAACTACCCATGTGGGAGGGTGGGAATTCAAACACAGACCAAGTCACTGCCAAATAAAGCACTTTTTACAACAAAAATAATGGGGCATCTGTATGCTTTTTGAAGGTAGATCTTCACTGATAACCAAAATTTGCCAGAATGTCACATTTCTTTCTTAAATTTGAAAAGAATTTTGTTTCTCGCAACCCAGGATGCATTTTAAAGCAAACCCATTTCAACATTTAGCTTTTGGTATCTCACTGTGCAACACTATAATGCCAGCAGGAGTGTGTACCAGTCAGCAAGTTAGGATGTTGCTAGGACATAATACCCCATCACTCACCCACAAAGCCAATCAGTCAAGCCATAATCTATAAGACTAACTTTACCAAATTTAACTCAATACCTGTGTTGTGTAGACACCGACGATATGGCATCTCAGTGGGCAGCACTATAAAACCACCTCCATACACCCTTACAATACAAGTCAGCACCGTCTGAATATGATTGATGAAAGAATGTTGCGAGGACATAAAACCTCAATCGTTCACCCACAAAGCCGATCAGTCAAACCCTGGCCTCCAAGACTCAGCACGCCCAAATTAAACTCAATATCCGTGGTTCGCATACAACCACCCACAACTTCCTTCCTCTACCGGTCGATTTGGTTAGTTATTGGAATGTTATGTCCTGGCAACATCTAAGATCATATCAGGACGGATACAGACTTGTGACAGTATGCATTCATGGTGACTTTATAGTGCTGCCCCACTGGGAGACCAGGCCAGCAGCACCATGACATGATATCCCACTCAGTCACATTATTCTGACACTGACCCAACCAGCCCTTGCCTATCCTATTAATGCCTAGCACATGGCTAAGAAGTGACCAGTATACATTTTTTAAGACATTGGTTTGACTCGACCAGGGTTCCAACCCCTGGCTTCGAATCCCATGATCTACCAACACGGGAGACGGAGGGGAAGACCAAATTGGGAAGAGCGATGGCTGACTTCCCATGAGGGAGGACGTGGATTCAAACATAGACCAAGTCAAACCAACGATATACAGAATTGATGCTGGTCATTTTCAAACCAGGTGCTTGGTAATAGGACAGGTCAACAACTGGTTTGCTCAGTATCAGGATTATGTGACTGAGTGGGATATTGTATCATAACACGCTAACATGGTGCTTTGATTAATTTATTATTAGTCAGCTTTGTGACCATCTTGTATGTTTGTTTGTTGTTTTACGTCCTAGTGACATCCAACGACATATCAGGACGGGTACTAACTTGTGACAGTGCACACTCATGATGACTTTATAGTGCTTCCCCACTGGGAGACCAGACCACCATCACCATGACCTGATATCCCACTCAGTCACATTATGCTGACATTGAGCTAACCAGTCCTTACCCTATCTTATTAATGCCGAGCACCTGGCTAGGAAGCAACAAGTATCAATTTTTAAGTCATTGGTTTGACTCGACCCGGGCTTGAACCCATCGGTTCGAATACCATTGATCTACCAAAAGGGGAGACGGACCCTCAACTCATTCGGCCATCCCGTCTGGTCACCATCCCCATTTTAGCCACTACATTCACACTAATAATTAACACCCCAAAATTGTATACTTCAGGAGGGAGGGAATGCATCGCTAAGAATTTGTGAACACACCACACCATACAAAATATAATACCCAATGGAAATCTAGTATGCTGATCATCTATATCTAGGTACAAACCGTGAGAATAAAAAATAGCCTTGTGACCCAGTGGCCGGATGCCAACACCTTCTTGGCCCCACTGCAATTTTTAAAAAAGAATTGTGTGGGTGGGGCATGCCCCACTAACAACTAACTGATTGTTCTATCTTCGTTTGTTGGGGTTTTACATCCTAGCAACATATAAGGTCATATCAGGACAGGTACCGACTTGTGGCAACACGTATCGTGACTTTATAGTGCTTCCCCACTGGGAGATCATGTCACCGATATCCCACTCAGTCACATCCTGATACTGAGCAGACCAGTCATTGTCCTATCCTAGTAGTGCCGAGCAATAAGGCAGAGGTAGCAACAAATAGTGTTGGATTGAACCGAGCTTGAACCTACAACCTCGCGCACAGGAAGCGAGTGCTCAACTCACCAGACCATCCCATCCAGTCACTAGTGGGCGTGCAACTATTGGAACTGCAATCGTCCTGACAACCGACACTCTTTCAATCTGATACAATGAACGTCATACAAACAGTAAAGAGGCTCAATGTCATATTGAGCTGATCAAACAGAGTTTCAGCCTGTCACAGCCAGTCTCAGTTAAATCTTGGCTGTCGGAGTTTTACGTCCTGGCAACATCTAAGGCCATATCAGGATGTCTACTGACTTGTGATAGTGCGCACTCACGGCGACTTTATAGTGCTGCCCCACTGGGAGACCAGGCCACCAGTCCTTGCCTTATCCTAATAATGCCGAGCGCCTGGCTAGGAAGTGACAAGTATTAATTTTTAAGTCAATGGTTTGACTCGACCAGGGTTCGAACCCGTGGGTTCGAACCCCGTCTACCAAACCAGGAGACGGACTTATCCAGTTTGGTAGTTTAATGTCCTGGCAACATCTGAGGTCATATCAGGACAGGTACTGACTTATGACAGTGTGCACTCATGGTACCTTTTGAATTATAGTGCTGCACCACTGGAAATTAGGCCACAAGCACTATGAACCGATATCCCACTCAGTCACACTATTGTGACACTGAGCCAACCAGTCCTTGCTCTATCCTAATAATGCAGAGTGCCTGGCTAGGAAGCGACAAGTATCCATTTTAAAGTCATTGGTTTGACTCGACCGGGAACCGAACTCGCGAGGCCTGTGCTCGACTGATTAGACCACTGCGCCTGGTGTATAAATGAGTTCTCCATACCCAAATGATAAGCTACAACACTGAACGTAACGAATGGGTGAAGGTCGTCTATGTGTTGTTAGGTACGTGCCTCTGCTTTTTACATACTGTACCAGTCTACCTCCAGTCAATTGGCTAGCTTTTGTGCATAAATTGCCCGATACCAAACTGACTTGGCACAAATCATCCATATCTCTTTCTTCTCCCCTTGCACCCTCCCCTCTCACACACACTACCACTGGCTTACCCATTCTTTCATCCACATCTCTACATTCTCCCCTTGCCCCCTCAAGGCCCTGTCACATTACGGCGTATGGCGGGAGCGTATGGCGGCGTAGCGGCTTACGTCATATACGTCGCCATACGCCGCATACGCTACACATACGCTACGCATACGCTACGCATACGCTACGCGTACGCTACGCATACGCCGCCAGTGCCGCAACACCCCGGCGTATGTGAAGCCTATGATGCATACGCCGCCATACGCTTTCATAAATCCGTCCGTCCTATTTTTTTTTGTGCATGCTCAAAAAAACACGACCTATGAGGGCGTATGGCCCAAAATGTCAAAACATGTCACAGCACGCTCCCATACGCTCCCATACGCTACGCATACGCTACGCATACGCTCTTCATACGCTCCTCATACGCTCAAACACACCCGAAAGTGGCACCCGATGGCGTACGTAGGTTTTCAATACGCTCCCGCCATACGCCGTAATGTGACAGCCCCTTTACACCCACTACCAATGGTTTACCCATTCTTTCATGCATATCTCCATTATCCCCCCTAACCCCGCTCCCCCTCACACCCACTACCAATGGTTTACCCATTCTTTCATCCATATCCCCTCCCCCTCACACCCACTACCAATGGTTTACCCATTATTTCATCCATATCTCCATTATCTCCATTATCCCCCCTAACCCCACTCCCCCTCACACCCACTACCAATGGTTTACATTCCTTTCATCCATATCCCCTCCCCCTCCACACCTCTACCAATGGCTTTACCCATTCTTTCATCCCATATCCCTACCCCTCACACCCCTGTACCAATGGTTTTACCCACATTCTTTCATTCCGTATCCCTCCCCACAACCCACTACAATGGTTTACCCATTTTTCATCCATATCTCCATTATCCCCCTTAACCGCTCCCCTCCACAACCCACACCTATGGTTTACCCTTCTTTCATCCATATCCCATCCCCCTCAACACCCACTAACCATTGGTTTACCCATTTTTCATCCATTTCCCATCCCCTCACCCCACTACCAATGGTCTACCCATTCTTTCATCCTATCTCCATTATCCCCCTAACCCGCTCCCCTCACTCCACTACCAGGGTTTACCCATTCTTTCAATCCAATCTACATTATCCCCCTAACCCCGCTCCCCCTCACACCACTACCATTGGTTTACGCATTCTTTTATCATATCTCATTATCCCCTAAACCCGCTCCCCCTCACACCCACTACAATGGTTTACCATTCTTCATCCACTTATTCTCCATTATCCCCCCTAAACCCGCTCCCCCTCACACCTCTACAAGGGTTTACCATTCTTTCATCCATATCTCATTATTCCCCCCTATCCCCCTCACACCCCACTACCAATGGTTTTACCCATTCTGTTCATCCATATCTCATTATCCCCCCTAACCCCACACCCACTACCAATGGTTTACCCATTCTTTCACCATATTCTCCATTATCCCCCTAACCCCGCTCCCCTAACACCACTACCAAGGGTTTCCCATTCTTTCTCCATTATATTCCAGTATCCCCCTTAAACCCTGCTCCCCCTCACACCCACTACCAATGGGTTTTTACCCATTCTTTCTTCCATATCTCCATTTTCCCCCCTAACCCTTGCTACCCCAATTTTCTCACTAACATTGGTGTACCCATTCTTTCATTCCATATCTCAATAGCCCCCTATCCCTGCTC
The DNA here is from genome assembly GCA_030323885.1 of Branchipolynoe longqiensis. Classification (NCBI taxonomy): domain Eukaryota; kingdom Metazoa; phylum Annelida; class Polychaeta; order Phyllodocida; family Polynoidae; genus Branchipolynoe; species Branchipolynoe longqiensis. The sequence continues at coordinate 96,403,060 of CM059191.1, forward strand.
CCCTCACCAACTACCCAATGGTTTACAATTCTTTATCCATATCATCCTTTATCCCCCCTAACCCTGCTCCCCTCACACCCACTACAATGTTTACCCATTCCTTTATCATATCTCCATTATCCCCTAACCTTGCTACCCCTCATACTCCACTACCACTGGTTTACCCATTTCTTTCATCCCATATCTCAATTATCCCCCCTAACCCTGCTCCCCCTCACACCAACTACCAATGGTTTACCCATTCTTTCATCCATATCCCCTCCCCCTCACACCCACTCCCATTAGTACCACTGATTTACCCATTCTCCGACTAGACCCTCACAGTTTACCCAACTTCGTCCCAACTATGCATCACCCAGCCGTCCACTGACCCCTGCGCTTCCATCCCCACCAGGTGACCTCTGACCTGGGTGGGAGCACGCTGGTGTGATCCAAATGGAGGTTCATTAGGGAGGGTGGTACCACCGGGCAGAACACCTGGGGCTGCTGCACTAACAACTCAGTCATTCATTACAGACCATTCATTACTACTAAGAAAACGAGGTTAAAATGAGGTGGGGCATCTTTCACAGTCCCAACACCCCATATGCCAAGGAGTCAAAATATATAATTATAAGTCGCTGTAAACACACTTACTTGTAATATGCATGTAATTAGATGTGTTGTCCGTTGGAGAGACACGTCAGCAATATTATTTTACTGATCTGGAGTTATCGTCGGTGAAGGTTTAATAAAACGTTGGGTTGACGATTCAGGGTCAACAGCAGCAATACCCACTACCAACTGGTACCACCCCTGCCACCAACTGGTACTGTCACTACTAGTACCACCTGGTACTACCACTACCAACTGGTACTACCACTACTAACTGGTACTACCACTACTAACTGGTACTACAACTACTAACTGGTACCACCTCCACTAACTAGTACTACTGCCACCACATTGCATTGACCTGTATTTAAATGCGAAGCAAAAATGTCCCCGTCCGATGAGATTTCTTTCTTTCTCTTTTCTTTCTTTCTCTTTTCTTTCTTTTTTTCTCTCTTTTCTTTCTTTCTTTCTTTCTTTCGCCCATTCTAAAACGAATGCAATCTTATATTACTGTAAACAGGCGGCAGCCAAGAAAATCCATTTCCCTTCTCGGAAATTGTGCATATCTGATGGTGCCCCGGGCATGCAGAGACGCTGGTTCAGACGCTGGTTCTGACGTTGATGCAGACGCTGGTTCAGACGAAACATGACATATTCCAGGACGAGCAACGGGTAAGACGCAAAATACGAGACAGATTAGAAAAAGAAACAGAAGAAGAAAGAAGAAGAAAAAGGAGAAAAAGAAGAACAGAAGAAAAAGAAGAACAGAAGAAAAAGAACAGAAGAAAAAGAACAGAAGAAAAAGAACAGAAGAAAAAGAAGTTGGTTGGGGAGTGTTACGTCCTGGCAACACCTCAGTTTATATCAGGACGGTGAAGAAGAAGAAGAAAAACCCTGACGGAAGCAGAAAAATCAGCGGTAACAAAAAGCTTGGGGAAAATGGACACTGCGTGCCCGCTTACCTGTGTTAGCTGCCCAGTCAGTCAGTCGCATTGGTGATCGAAGTCATCCTTAATCAGGTGCGTACATCCCCTGAAACAGAAACACCGCGTCTAATATTACAAACCAGATTTAGATGGCACGACGGGTAAACATGCTATGAATCTTACTCGGTAGAGTGTGGGCCTCGCATGCGGAAGATAGGGGGGTACCGAGTCAAATCAGACCAGACGGGGTGGCCGAATGAGTAGAACGTCCATCTCCTGTTTTGGGAGATCGGGAGATCTGAACCCATGAGTTTGTGGGTTCGAATCCTGGTCGAGTCAAACCAATAACTTAAATATTGATACCTGTCGCTTCCTAGACTGGTGTTCGGCATTATTAGAATATGGCAAGGACTGGTTGGCTCATGTCAGGATAATGTAACTGAGTGGGATATCAGGCAAACAAACAAACAAACCGAGTCAAATCAATGACTTAAAAATTTATAGTGATACTTGTCGCTCCCTAACCTGTCGCTTGGCATTAATAGGATAGGGTAACGACTGGTTGGCTCACTGAGCCAACTAGTCAGGATAATGTGACCGAGTGGGATATCAGGTCATGGTGCCGACAGCCTGATTTTCCAGTGGGGCAGCACTATAAAGTCGCCATGAGTGCACACTCTCACAGGTCGGTACCCATCCTGGTATGACATTAGATGTTGTCAGGACGTAAACTCCAACAACCAACCAATCTTACTCGGTTAGTACAAAATGGTCACCCTTGTATCGCAGGGAGTGTGAACTTGAGGGGGCGTGTCATAGTTGAGCATGTCTGTGTCAACATGTCAGGGACAATGCAGTACATTGGTGTGAACACATCAATGTGAGTGTGTTACTGTGAATGTGTCAATGTGTCATTGTCAGTGTTAACACCTCGGCACATGTCAATGTGAATGTTAGCGTGTACAACTCAGTACATCAGTGTGAATGTGTCAGTGTGACCATGTCAGCATATATCAAGGTTTGTTTGTTGGGGTTCCACGGGTGGTGGCAGCTAACCATTGTTTGTTGTTGGTTTACGTCCTAGCAACATCTAAGGTCATATCAGGACGGGCACAGACTTGTGACAGTGCACACTGATGGACACTTTATATGCTGCCCCACCGGAAGACCATGCTGTCAGCACCATGACCTGATATCCCACTCAATCACATTATCCTGACACTGAGCCAACCAGTCCTTGCCATATCCTAATAATGCCGAGTGCCATGCTAGGAAGCGACATGTATCAATGTTTAAGTCATTGGTTTGACTTGACCAGGGTTCAAACTCACGACCTACCAACATGGGAGACGGACACTCTAACTCATTCGGTCGTCCCATCTGGTCGGCAGCTAACCATCACTGGCGGTGAGGTCCATTATGGACTACATACACACTATCTAGCAAATATATACATATATATTTGCTAGATAGTGTGTATTTTCTTAATAGTGATATTCGGTGCCATACCCCGTGTCTGGCCCTCTATACGTGACCGGTGGCGCCGCCACTGGCACAATCCTAACCCGGACGCTCTACTGTGTCATTCACGCCTGGGAATATGTTATATAATATTAAACATTTGCTGATTAATAAGGGAAAATTTCAATCACAGACAATTGGTCTTCCTCATTCCACTGCTCCTTACCCTAACATAGTAATGCCGAGCACCACATTCAGAGATGAAAGTGGCCTCTGGCTAAAATCGCGAAAATCAGGCCGCCAACGGCAAATTTCCACGATAACGCAAATCTTCTCCCATAGACTTAGTACTGCCAGGGATTCGCAGAAAAATACCGGAAGTCAGTTTTCAACTAACCTTGTTGTGACTGTATTACCGCCCATACCGGACTCGCTCTTGTTTGGGTTTGATCGTTCTAGCAACATCTAAGGTCATTTATAAATGGGATTCGAACTCCCCCAAGTGTTGTCATATATACATATCATATTTTTTTTTATGTTTAAAGTTAATCGGTAAATATAAATAATCGCGGAAATCCGCGAAACCGCGGAGATCTTTCATCCTTGCATATTAGGTATTGACGAATATAAATTATTAATTCACAGATTTGACTCGGCCGGGTTTTGAACGCACAGATTTGAATCCCACGGCCTGCCAAACGGTAAGCGGGTGCACAACTCATTCGGTCATCCCATCTGGTTAAGACGCTATGATCTCAGATGTTACTATGACATAAAGCCTCCACTCACTCAGTGCCTCCTCCCCGTGGTTTGAGTGGCAGGGGGCGTTACATGAAACACAGTAAATGTTATAGGACATGTGTATACTTCTCCGACCCATCTCCAGACTTCCCATTTAGCGCCCCACTGCCTGTTGCTCATGATGAACACTTTTGTTGTTGTTGCGGTATATCTTTTTATATACTTCCTAGTGCATCCACCGTCCCCATAACCCTGCACATGCACACACACACAGACACCCACACACACAGACACCCACCCCCCCTCCCACACACGCACACACACACCTCCCCAGATGCAGTTCTCAACTGGGTACGGGAGGAGGGTGGGGCACAGGGTGAGTGAGTACCCAATGAGGGGTCTAAAGCATAAACAAACAAAAACACATACTGCACTTTTTTTGGTGCTATTTCTTTTTTAAACCGACACTAACTGGGCAGTTTGACGGATCATGCCCATGTAACGGCGGGTTGAGTTTCTTCATGGTGGGAAAAAAAAAACCCATACCATAACAAACACAATTTTTTCCTGAGATACACTGCACAATTCCTATGGGAATGCGTTCGGTCGGTACCGAAGATTAATATTAGAGATTCAGAATCCGCATAGTGGTGTGGGAGAAAGGTTGAGTGAACCAGTATAAGTTATATATGATGCATAACGCATTATGCGAGTATAAAGGCGTGGAAGGGAATTATTATTGCTATATCCTTTATTATTGTACCGATTATTATATATATATATATGTACACATGCATATATATATTATGTATGTACAAATGTATATATGCATCAGTGATATAAATAAGCAAAATAATTCCCTTGTTCACCGGACAAGTCTGGTGTGATTTTCACTAGTCCGCCTGAATTTTTTCTTGTCCCTGACAAGGGAACAAGCTCTTATTTCGAACGCTGTGTGTGTGTGTGTCTTTGTGTCTTTGTGTGTGTGTGTGGGAGGGGGGGGTCGGTGGGGGGGGGCGGCCTGGTCTTCCAGTGTTCACATTAGAATAAAATGGTTGGCTGATTCAGTTGTGTGTTATATAACATTCACACACTGCATTAGACAATACATAAGTTTATTTTTGCATTTAATTATATATATATCCCGGGTGCGGTGGCCGAATGGGTAGAGCACAGGCCTCGCGTGCAGAAGATGGGGAGTTCGCGAGTTTGGTTCCTGGTCGAGTCAAACCAATGACTTAAAAATTTATACTTATCGCTTCCTAGCATGGTGCTCGGCATTATTAGGATAGGGCAAGGACTGGTTAGCTTGGTGTCAGGATAATGTGACTGAATGGGATATCGGGTCATGGTGCCGGCAGCACTATAAAATCACCATGATTGCATACTGTCACAAGTCGGTACCCGTCCTGATATGACCTTAGATGTTGCTAGGACGTAAAGCAACAACAAACAAACAAAACAAACAACAAATTATATATACTGATATTGGTTGGGTATTTTTGGAATGCATCCCGTGACATCCAACCTGTACACAAAGTAAATCTCTAAATTACAAACAAGTAGGGTTTACATAACACGTGTATCTCTTTGCCGCTAGCATTACTAATGCACCTTTTTGCTGACATTGGCGAAAAAACCCATCACTCGCTCACTTTTATGCAGAGGCGCTTACGGATAATAGAGGTTAAATGCTATGTCATTTGTTACAAAACGGTGACTAGAATTACATACATCGCGACAGTGTAGGAAAGTGGGCGCTACGTAACTTATATTGTAAGTGATGGGCCTAGGAAAATGTGCTACTTCTGGATGGAGGACACGATTGAACAGAGTTAAAGAGTTATATATCAAACTTGGAACAATATGATCAAAGTATATTTTGAAAACCAAACCATTTATCTAGATTTAATCGTCTATACCAAGTGTCGGTGGGCTGATGAAAATCAGAAATATTACGCCTAGAGGCTAGAGCAGGTTTCGACTCCACACTTCTTGCCATTCTAGGGCTATCGTGCTAACCATTACACCACCAAGGTTCCCTGTTGCATTATCCTATCCACACCTACTTGTCTATGTTTTGTTGTTGTTGTTGTTTTACGTCCTAGCAACATCTAAGGTCATATCAGGACGGCTACCGACTTGTGACAGTGCGCGCTCATGGCGACTTTATAGTGCTGCCCCACTGGAAGACCAGGCCGCCAGCACCATGACCTGATATCCCACTCAGTCACATTATCCTGACACTGAGCCAACTAGTTCTTGTCCTATCCTAATAATGCCAAGCGCCGGGCTAGGAAGCGACAAGTATCAATTTTTAAGTCATTGGTTTGACTCGACCAGGATTCGAACCCACGACCTACCAACACTGGAGACAGATGCTCTAACTCATTCAGCCATCCCATCTGGTCCACTTGTCTATGTGGCTCCTTGTCTGAGGGCTCAATGCAGACTACTACACCAAGCTTAGATAGTGGGGCACTATTAAAAGAATATTGCACTTCGCTTCAACTGGTGTCCATACGAAATTGTGCATGCATTCACTTTGAATACCTAACAAGTTAGCCAATAAACATAAATACTCAAAACTGAAGTGCAGTAGGTAATAATGGTCACGGTGATATATATTCTTCATAAAGAAATGTGAGGTGGGGGAAAATAATCCAAAGAAATCCACTGGATTATGCAACTTTAATATAAGGTAGGATTTTCTCATTAAAGTGAATGTAAATTTGTCTCATTAAATAGTTAATGCGAATACATAAGGTATGACTATGTAGAATGAATGGCAAGTGCATTATCTCATGTTAGTGTAATGCCTAGTACACACCTACCGTATACGATTCGCGCACTAAAACCCGTGACTCGACCCGACCAGCTTAAAACTGAAAACGGGCCGATTCATTTTTCGAATCGCGAATCGCAATCGTAATCGCCCGGTTTTAGGCCTAAAACTGAGGTTCTATGCGCGAATCGCAATCGCTAGGTGTGCGCAGGGAGCACACACCTAGCGATTTTTGTGTGCGAAACGGGCAGTTTTAGATCGTATACGGTAGGTGGGTGCGCACAAACGGTAGGTGTGTACCAGGCATAAGATTGCTGTTTGATTGTTTGGAGTTTTACGTCCTGGCAATATCTAAGGTCATAACAGGGTGGGTTAGCGTAATAGACTACATCACCATTCCAGCGCGCTGTGCATTGTGGGATGCGTGAAAGAAAAACAAACCCGCGAGAAGCACATGGCACATGCTAATACAGTGGGTGCAGCTATGAAATGTGCTAGTTTCAGCTCATCTCAGCTCTTGTTTGATCCATAGAATACCAACTAAAAAATATATATAATAAATTTAAATATTAATCTTTTATCCAGCATTGCATTTACTTCAATATAATCAGCACATCTTATGCCATGTGCATTTAGATTTAGAGAAATCTGGGCACTCAGACTAGTGTTAGAGCCATAGCCAGAGTCAGTTTTACTTATTTTATTCATGTTTTTATTTATATCCTATGGTTAATGACATATGTAGAACTAGAAAATTAGTAGGGTTAACCATATATTTATCTGAAACAAGTGTCTGTTGACACATTTGGCATTTTAATATTTAGAACAAGAATTAATAATAGTGATGTGGATATCAGCCCTAAAGTGACTGACTGTTTTGTGTGGAATTGTATGTTTCTAAGCTCAAAATGTATAACTATGGCTAGTTTTGTCTTAGTTATATTCATCAGATCATTATATTGTATGTGTGCATACATGTTTATGCGAAATTGTTATGTATTTCTATTAATTTTGAATAAAATGCAAGGTTTGCCCTATGCGTATCAACAAACTGTATTGACAGTAGTGTTCTCGTAATGCGACAGGAGGCGCCACCGGTGATGTAAGTGCTTAAGGCCTTATGAGAAACAACAAAAGGAAACAAATTTAAACGTCCGAAATTATCTAAAACGTATAGAAAAATCGAATTGGGAAAAAAGGGAAAAAAATATATCAGTAGTAATGGATATGCATGGAAATTGGAAAATTCAAAAAATCTAAGTGATCCCAAATTGTCTAAAAGATTAATAAAAAATTGTTAAATGAAAAAAGGAGAAAATTGGAAATTATTGGATTCCCATTAATTAGTGGAAGACTGGCATCCCTGTATACCTATATAAATATATGATAGGTCATTAATGGGAGATTGTTTCATATCTATGGGAGTGACGTCTCGGGCTATACAATCAGTTTATTTATGTGTAATATAGAAATGACGCTTTTGCTTCTTGCATCGACATATCATACGCAAGAGCACAGCCCAAATCATGTGATACATATGGACCAGTGCAGCTGTATTTCGGTCAGGGAGGGGAGAGTGGGAGGGATGGGGAGGGGAGAAGAGGGGAATGGGGGTGTGGGGGGAGAAGGAGGCATGGAGGGAAGGGGGTGGGGAATGGAGGGAGGAGGGAGGGAGGGAGGGAGGGAGGGAAGGGAGGGGGGAGGAGGGAGGGAGGGGGGGAGGGAGGGAGGGAGGGAGGGAGGGAGCGAGGGAGGGAGGGAGCGAGGGAGGGAGGGAGCGAGGGAGGGAGCGAGGGAGGGACGGGTCCCTAAGTTCCCAACATACTAATGGTTAAAGTTGCATAGTCCGATTCTTTTGAGTTTTTGCTATTTTCTGAGATAAATATATTATACTAATCGTTATAATCTACTTTACTTTAGTTTGAAGTAACTTTAATTTTAAATGGCTAAGTTTGGAAATATTTGATGTCAAAACATGCCAAAATAATTTTGGCAAGCACGCCAACATTCTGACACCATAGACGGTTTCTATTAATTGACTTTTTTTCTTCTTTTTTTTCTTGAAGATTTATACTGCCTCTCATGGATAAGTCAGAATAGACTTGTTTTCACCATTAGACAGTTTGTCGAGAGAAAGCCAGAGCCTACACTTTTACCGACCCAAGGGATTTTTAACCTCCCACACCACATAGACATGGTATGAGAGCAACTGGCCTTTGTTTACGCTGTAAGTTAAACACAGCGGTGGAAATCCAAATTAGCAGAGGTGGGGGCATGGGGAATCGAACCACCGACCCTCAGATTCGGAGTCCGACCTAGAAAAAAGTCAGACACTCTAACCACTCTGCCACAGAGAACACCACATATGCCCTTCTATTCAGCAACAAATGCTTATTAAGTGCACCAGTGTCTAAGTTGAATATGTTGAATATGTTGAATCAAATCTAGATAAATGTTTTGGTTTTGAAAATTTGATGTTTTCATCGGACTATGCAACTTTAACAAGCCTTGGATTGAGTGCAAGCTTGAATCACCCCAGGGTGCCGGGTCTCACATGATTAGTGTGAGGTCAGATCGTGCCTGACCAACGACTGCAGGATGTAGGCCAGATGCCAACGGCGCATGGGCGAGTATTTTAGTAATATCCGGTTAGGTGGCAAAGTAGGTGAGAAATTCACAAGATGAGACACCAGCAGAATGTGTAATGGACCTGATATTATATCATATAACTTTTAAGGGAAAGACTACAAATCGGACTACTTAAGTGGAGTTTTATCTTTTAGCAACATTCAAGGTAATATCACGACGGATGCTGACAGTGCACACTCATATTGGATTTAAATGCCATCTTCTCGTAACTGATTGGCTGGTTAACAGTGTGTGCATGACCAGTGTGCATGTGACCATTGTGTGCATGACCAGTGTGCATGTGACATTTGTGTACATGACCAGTGTGTGACCAGTGTATGCATGACCAGTGTGCACGTGATCAGTTAGTGACCAGTGCATGTGTGACCAGTGTACAGGTGACCAGTGTGCGCGAGTTGTGTGCGCGTGAGCAGTAGGTGAGCAGGTCTAGAGCTGACGAAGAGATCAAGATGTGAACTACAAACAGATCAGGCCACTCCCAAATCAGAACCATTCCCTGTTTGATGTCAGGGCAGGCTCCTTGTTACGAAACAGGTCAGCAGCAGGTAGGTGTTAACCAAAATCCAGGGGCCTGTGTGGAATGGGACTAAAAGCACTTAAACAACGGGTGCTTATAGGTAAATATTTGTACATAGGCTACCTCTTTCCAACCCCCCCCCCACCCTCTCGCCCACCCCCACCCACAGTACTTGACTCACTTCCGGTGCCCAGGTCCGGCAGCCAATCAGCGACGCGGCGGGGCGCCCGACACCACCCCGGGGCCCGCTGGGGTGGTTATGGGAACGATGGGAGAGCTTACTTCCGTTCTAGAGCCAGCGGCGGCCTCGGTCAGCGAGACAAACTAGGCAATAAACAGGGCCAGCAAGGTTTTACCATCAGGTACACGTGGCTACCCGAGTCGGCTCAAGTTATCGGCAGAAACTGAAAGGCTGGCGAGTAACCTGCCTACCGTCAGACTAATAATAATAACTCATTGCCAGGTTAAGGAGGAGGGGGTATGTGTGTGCATGCGCGTGTGTGTGTATATATATATGTATGTGTGTGTGGAGCGTCCGGAGTATTTGATTATGTGGAGTGTGCGTATATGTGTATAAATTATAATGTGTGTGAAATATGTGTGTACGTCTATGTGTGGAGAGTGTGGAAAATGTGTATGTGTGGAAAATGTGTATATATGCATGTCTGTGCGGAGTATGTGTTGTGTGCATGGTATTCGTGTGGAGAGTGTGGAAAATGTGTATGTGTGGAAAATGTATATATATGCATGTCTGCATGTGTATATATGCATGTATATATGCATGTCTGTCTCCGGTTCAAAGATACCATCAAGAGAAACCTGAAGCTGAGAGACATTAAGACCGACTCATGGACGCAACTCTCACAGCAGAGAGCTAAATGGAGAGCGGCAGTCAAGTAATGAAAGCAGTCTTTGTCGCATCGCGACCGACAGCATGATGATGATGATGTGCGGAGTTATGTTGTAAAAATGCGGCGAGTATGTGTTGTGTGCATGGTATTCGTGTGGAGAGTGTGGAAAATGTGTATGTGTGGAAAATGTGTATATATGCATGTCTGTGCGGAGTATGTGTTGTGTGCATGGTATTCGTGTGGAGAGTGAGGAAAATGTGTATGTGTGGAAAATGTGTATATATGCATGTCTGTGCGGAGTATGTGTTGTGTGCATGGTATTCGTGTGTGTGTGTGTGTTTGTAAGTGTTTCTCCCTCTCACCATCCCTTGCATATCGATATATCTCCCCCCCCCCCTCTCTCTCTCCCTCCCACTCACAAATCTTTAACATTTTAAGTTATATAAACTGATCCATTTTTATTATTATTAAAGAAATAACCAGTACACCCAAAGGCGATGGCAGCATAGCCAGACTGATATCACTTTTATCAGACCATGCAAGATGCCGATGATCGAAAGGTATATCTTATCACAGAGAAGGCGTTAGTAATACTATTTAAACAATTAATATCTAAATAATATATCCATACGTGGGAAGTGAGGACTATGTAATGTCATGAACCTATAGCCATAATATTTCTTTAATAACCCCCTCCAATTCACCATGTCATATCGGATCCACAGATCACCAGTACTACCCCACCCCTACCCCAGCCTTCCAACCCCATCTTCTGAACAACCAGGTACAGGATACAGGCATACCTGTCCAAACACCCCGTCCTGATATGATCTTAGATGTTGCTGGGACGTAAAACAACAACAAACAAACCAATTTTTTTTAAATTAAAAATTAATGGCGATGGTGGGTGGGTGGAGAAAATAACAATGATATATGTGTACGTATGTGCGTACACACATTCTAACATGCCTCCAAAGCTGGGGAGGCGGGGGGGGGGGGCTGTCGCAGCAGGAGGCCAGTGTCTCTAGTGGTGGGTCACAGCTGTTCCCGGTTGCCGATTTTCAATTCATTTTGTTGTTGTTAAATCCCATTGCAAGGAGCATGTATGTCACACAGTGGGGGGTGAGAGAAGTATGGCAAAAGAAATCAAATGAAGAGACATGTCAGTTGGATCATTAAAAACCCATTAAATATGATTTTATTAATGTTTAAAATAAACCCCGTTTTCTTTGTAACATTAAACTTTTTTTCAACACCTGAAAACACACGGAGAACTTGATTGATTATATGTAAATACTGATCAGTATTTGTTTGGGAGTGGGAGCGGGGGGGGGGGGGTAAGTAGAAGCGTGCTTGCCCAGATGGGGTGCCCGAATGAGTAGAGGCTCCGTCACCCGTTTTGGGAGATCGGGAGATCCGAACCCATGAGTTCGTGGGTTCGAATCCTGCTCGAGTCAAACCAATGACTTAAAAGTTGATACTTGTCACTTCCTAGCCTGGCGCTCTGCATTATTAGGATAGGGCAAGGACTGGTTGGCTCAATGTCAGGATAATGTTGGATATCAGGTCATGGTGCTGGCCGCCTTGTTTCCCAGTGGGGCAGCACTATAAAGTCACCATGAGTGTGCACTGTCACAAGTCGGTACTCGTTCTGATAGGACTTTAGATGTTGCTAGGACGTAAAACAACAACAAACAAACAAACAGAAGTGTGCTTTCATTGATGACTTTCTCACGGGTAGTCATCAACAGGTACAAAGTACACGGTAACATTCTAACAAGCAATGACACTTCAATGAATTTAATGAAAAAGAAAGAAAGAGATAGAGATGGAGATAGAGAGCGAGAGGCAGGGGGGGGGGGGGGGGGGAAGACAGGGAAAGAGACATAGAATGGGAGAATTAGGGGAAAAGAGAGAAAATGAGGATTGATTGATTGGTGATTGCTTAATGCCATGTCGGCACCAAATGCCATATTCACAGCAAGATGTGTTTAACTTATACTTTGTCCATTTTCATTCAACCATCACTTTTACACTGTAAAAGCATTCAATCAAATATGTGTCAGAAGACACTTATGAAGTTAAAAAGCTCACAAAAATAAAAACTGTGGACAAGGAAAATAAAATTTCTTGATAATGTCCTTAGGATATTGGTAAAAACTGGTTTAATAAATTATACGAGATGGTACAGTCTTGCTGCCTTGAAATGAGGAGGAAGAGCGAGAGAAAGACAAGATGAGGGATAGAGATAGGGAGGGGGAGAAAGATGATGATGGAGAGGCCATTTTGAGCATCCCATGGTGTTCGGGCTATATGCCAGTTCCGCCTAACGATTTATTGTTCTTATAAATGTGGTTTGCATATAAATACAAAGACGTGATGGATTGATGTTTGCTTGTTTGTTATTTTACGTCCTAGCAACATTAAAAAAAGTGAGCTATGGTACATATCAGCATGGCCACTGCCCTTCACCAGCAACATAACTACAGTAAAACCTTTCTAAATCGACAGGCCATGGGACCGACATTTACTGGTCCATTTAGGGAGGTGGTCGGTTTAGGGAGGTGTTTTTTTTTTTAAATCGTTACAATGGTATTGTATCGGCGATCGTTTGGGACCCAAATGAAGCGAGTGGTTATGGTTGATCTGTGGAGGTGGTACTGTACTGACTTTTACTCACACACACACACACACACACACGCGCACACACACACGCGCACACACACACACGAAGAAAAAGCGATACAACCAAACAAATATTGAGTCAGCAAAATACAGGAAGGTACGAGGTTATCATACGAGGTTCTCAATGCCAAGAATGTTCTCATACATGTATAAGAAAATGCGCAGTTATACATAATGCATTGGACAGATGTGTAATTTTAGCTGAAATCCTCAACATTAATATCAAACTATTAAACTGAGACTTGGATTTAATGACTTCAAACAAATGTAAAAGGTCGAGTATATTTAAAGAATAGTATTCCAAAGAAAGCCCGCAACACTATGTTGACCAAATGATATTAGGTAGTGTCACGAATATTATTAGCATCCACTAACTTGAAACATTGTGGATTTCTTTTTTACATTTAAATAAAATAAATGCCTACTAGCTGGTGAAAAAATAGAGAAACTTGTCTGTTTTTCCCAAAAAATTTAACATCTGAAAAAAGTGGCGTGCATTCAAGGCATTACCACGAGCACAATTGTTTTACCTACAACTTTGCTTCAATTCATAATAAATAAGAGAAAATAGTACGTTCAATGGAAACCCTTATTTCTAGCAATAGAAATTATTATATTCACGCCGATGATCTTTGAATATCAGTCACTAAATGTTTGAGCTGACAACACCAGTTTTAACACAAGCAATGTTAAAGAAATGTAACTAAATGTATCCGAAACAAGTATATCTTTACAAAAGGAGCTAAATAACCTAGGACAGGTTAATTTAATACCCCCCCCCCCCCACACACACACACACAGCCTCATCGACCAGACGGGATGGCCAAAAGAGTTGAGCGTCCGTCCCCAGTTTTGGTAGATCGTGGGGTTCGAACCCTGGTCGAGTCAAACCTATGAGGTAAAAATTGATACTTGTCGCTTCCTATCCAGGCGCCCGGCATAATAACTGTAAAGTCTACGGCTCGATTCTGTGGTTGTGTAAGCAGGCTATAGTGAAATCAAACGAGGCAAAGAGAAAGGAAGAGTATATAGTGTGAAACAAGACAGAGAGAGTCAAGCCCTCTCGTTTATTATTTATATGGTACATGGATTCAGTATAGAGTATCACCCCACCCTATTCCCCCAATGGGAAACGAGCATTCTTAGCTCTACCAATAGGGATCCAGCATTCCTGGTCCCCATGGTTACCAGTGATCTGCCAACCACCACCAAGATGTGTGGCTCCCCTGGCCACCACCTGCCTTGAGCCTGAGTGTGGTGATCCTGACTAGCAGAGGGGGGAGCGGGTATGCTCTGAGTGCCCCTTACACACAGCTCTGCCAGCACCACTATGTATATTTACATCAGGCACCACCAGCACCTACATATACACATACATGCACCTGGTCACATATGCTGTAAATCGGAATATTTTACATAACGATGGGGCAAGGACTGATTAGCTCAGTGTCAGGATAATGTGACTGAGTGGGATATCAGTGGGGCAGCACTATAAAGTCGCCATGAGTGCACACTGTCACAAGTCAGTACCCGTCCTGATATGACCTTAGATGCTGCCAGGACGTAAAACTCCAACAACCAATCATCTCCCAACCGTTCTACTTGATTGCTTCTGTTTGCCTCGAACACGGTACAGCCATGAACCTGAAGTTCACATTAAGTCCAACTGTGAGTCGCCTTTGAAGCAGCTTGTTTGTTGGGGGTTTAATGTCCTCTCAACAACCAAGGTCATATCAAGCCGGGTGCCCAGTCCGCAGAATTACATCATTCTGATATAATTCCGATGTCGCTGGGACACAATTTTGATTCTGAAAAAGATCCTATTAAAACCGGGAGGATTTCAGATCCTGAAGTAAATACATCTGAATGGTATCGGAATTCTGATGTGGATTTAAACCGAAATCTTTCAGATGTGTAACTGATTTTTAAATCCATTTCTGTCTTTAATCTTTTCAATGTTAAATTAATGTTGAGAGGGGAACTACTTCCTTAATTCAGCAAAGCAATGATGCCCACCTTGGTTTTGGTTTGGGATGCAACATTTGCTGTTGAATTGGGCTTGCTTTGGTTGGTTACAAACCTGTCTGAAGAATATTCATTTCCGACACAAACGTGGTGTCTTTATTTGTCTACCTTTCGATTTGCTCCTTGGTATGTATCAGGCATGGAAGTGATCTCTAGGGAAAAAAGCGGAAATGTGGATATTCTCCCATAGGCTTAGCATTGTCAGGGAATCGCCGAAAAATACCGGAAGTCAGGTCTCAACTAGCCTTGTTGTGATTGTATTATCGCCCACATCTAACAGTTTCTTGCTTAGGTTTTATGTTCGAAGTACATCTAAGGTCATATAAGAACGGTATTCAAACCACCCAGCTGTTGTCATATACATCCAATCTTTTGGAATTTTGTTTAACATTAATCGGCGAATATAAGAAATCCCGGAAATCCACGAAACCGCGGAGGTCTTTCATCTCTGATGTATGTTTTATATCAAATGTCAAATGTAATAATATACCACTCAATGATTCACTTAGTAGATGCAATGTAAAAACATGTAGTTAATCACAATTAGTTTATCTATATATACATGTCAAATTTCATGTAATTTTTCTATATTTAACCGACGTCAGACTTCCTATGTAAAACCTTCTTCAATTTAGTGATAATGACACTGATATTTAAGTTTTAACCAACGTTAGACTTCCAAAGTAAAACTTCCTGTAACCTGACAATATTTAACTGCCCTCAGACTTCCGACGTGTCCGATGTCCGGGCGATTCCCCATTGCAGATTGGGTGCCAACATACCAGTGGCGACTTTAAGTTTAAACTTTAAAGAGCTGTCCCCATTTGGATACGGTGCCACTGGCACCATGACCCGACATCCTACTCAGTCGCATTATCCTGACACGGAGGCAATCAGTCATTGCCCTATCCTAATGTAGTAGCCCGCACTGACCTCTCAGGCCAGGAACCACAGGTATGCGTGGATAGGGTGATTGCATTAAGGGGCCTGAGTAATGAAATGGTTAGCACCCTAGCCCCGGAATGGCACGAGTTGTGGGTTCGAATCTTGTTCTAGCCGCAATATTTCACATTTTCATCACCCCCATGACACTAATAATGAGAACTAGCGACACTCTCACTTTGGTTTGACTCGGCCGGAGGACTGGTCCCATGACCTACCATATGGTTAGCGAGCGCTTTACCCAGTTGGCCATGCAGTCCGGTCCTATGAACCAGCGAGAGTGGCTGCTGATCCAATCTTTCTCCTACTGCGCAAACATCGCCCACGTGGCCTGCTTTGTGTCTGCGCTGACCTCACATGACCTCCAGTGGAGTGTGTGTGGGGGGGTGTGTGGGGGGGGGGGTGGAGACAGATAAACACGCCCACTTAATATAACTTGATCTCACTCAGTCATCTACATTCGCTTTTATTATCAAATTAGCCACAAAAAAGATAACCTTTTCAGATGTTCCGTCTAGCTACATTCCTTATACGCGGTATGCGGCATGCGAATGCGGCAAAAAATCGAAAAGCATCTAAGTCAATGGGGGTGATTCCATGTGTCCGAATGCGAATGCGGCAACTGAATCGGTCCATGTAGCCATCGGTGCGGCATGCGAATGTGAATGCTGCTGCGTTTGCCATAGAAAACAGTGTTACCTGACACTATGTGTGGGTGTGGGTGAAAGGACCCAAGCCGTTCGCATGCTGCATTCGCATGCCGCATACCGCGTGTAAGGAATCCTAGCTTAAATTCTAATAGATCCAGGCCTCTTCATCAGAGCTATGACGGGTGGGCGAATGAATTGAGCACTCGCTACGCATGCGGCAGGTCATGGGTTTGAACCCCAGTTGTGGCAAACCAATGACATATAAAGGCAATAAAACTATGTAATTCTGTAGGTAGATTTTACAATGCCTTAAAATGGATCGTGTTGTCTGGGCGCTCAATTAATAAGATTAGTTGAAAATATAAATGTTATGCATATATATATATAGAAATGTTGACCTGCCACATTCCAGGCCTTCTGATTTCTATTAAAAGCACACCCACACTACATAGTTTGATCTCACCCATTTATAGTATAGTTATACGAATCTTACCTGGGTACAGATGATGGATAACTCTTGTTTTCCCGAGGTACAAGCCTCGGGTAATCGTGGACTAGGGAGAAGGAAGCAACATCCGGGTTCAGCAATCTTCACCTAATTATTCAGGATAAAAATGAGCTTAAAATGATGGAAATCTGATGTTTTCGTTTTGGCACAAGCGAACGTGATAATCGTGGCAGGGTGTGACGGGTGGGCCCTAGTCCACGATTACCCGAGGCTTGTACCTCGGGAAAACAAGAGTTATCCATCATCTGTACCCAGGTAAGATTCGTATAACTATACTATTTTACCTCGGTACAACGCCTCGGCTACTCGAGGCCGAGGGAGACCTTCACGTAGCCTCATTTTTATCCCCAACTATCTGATGAACATGTATTTGTATCAGTAGTAAAACAAAAGTTTGTACATCTCACCGGTTCTTGTTAGTTGGTGAGTAGGCGGGTTGCCACCCCGCTTGGTTTCTCTAGTCGTTTGTTGTAATGTTTAGCAAACGACTTGGGCGTCTTCCAGCCGGCGTGTGTTAGGATTCTTCGAACCGAGATTCCTAATTTTCTCGCTTTGGACACCATAGCACCCCTTGTGGAATGCGAAGCATAACGTTCCGTGTCAATGCCAGCCAACTTGAGTATAATAATAGTCCATCTGGCTAGTGTGTCACGTGAGATGGCTTTATGTGGCTTATGTGGCTTGATAAAGCTCACTAAGAGTTGTTTGGAATTCCGTATTCCCTTTGTCTTGGATATGTATGTTCTAATGGCTGAAACTACACACAGTTTCTTATCCTGTGGAAAGCTATCTAAATGAATAGAGGAGAGTGGATCTCCTGTCCTGTTAGACTTTAACAGAACGTTTAAGTCAAACGTGGCCTCTTTTTTGTCAAGGCCTTGCAAAGAGAGGGCTACAATTGTTTGTCCTCTATGTCCTGTAACTAGTAATAATAGTACTGCTAATTTATAGCCTAACCGTTGGACCGTGAGCAATTTATTCTCCGGCCAGGATTGGAAAAGTTTAAACACCGTAGAAACATCCCAAAACCGACTATATTTCGGCTTTGGGGGGTTTCTTTCATAGATTCCTCTCATGATCCAATAATTACTTCATGTTTGCCAATGGTTTGTCCTTCGATTCTTGGCACAATTATGGAGAGTGCGCAGCGCGCCGCATTTATAGCCCCATAACCAAGTCCATCATCTTCCAACATGCGGAGGAAGCGGCCTACTTGAGCGATCGTGGAGGCCATCGGTTTAACTTTATGTATTAAACAATGTACTCCCCATTTCCTAAGGTAAGTAGTATACATTTTTACAGTTCCTGGTCTCCAGGCATCCGAAATTAACCTTTCTTGGGTGATTTTATCTAGTCCGTATTTTTGTAAATACGCCCTTAGAAAAGGAATGCCAGTAGTGGGGTTGTTGACACGTCCCCTTGTGTCGTCACTTTTCCTTGATGTTGTAGGTTTACCTGCCCTCTTGGGAATTTTAAAACATTCTTGGCTTCCCATTCGACTATGGCTCGCCACGGCTGAGTGTTCCAGTCTGGTACTATCAATACCGCATGGGTTTTGTCTAGCCTGATCTTTCTGGCTACTCTGCTGACCAGGCTGAATGGGGGAAAAATATAATAAAATGCGTTATTCCAAGTGAGGGAAAAAGCATCCACTCGCCAAGCATTTGGTTCTGGGTGCCAGGATACATATTTATCAAGTTTTTTGTTTTTACGTGAGGCAAAAAGGTCTATGTCTGGCAAGCCCCATTCCTGACAAATGGCTAGAAATATGTCGTGGCTGAGAGACCATTCTAAATGGTCATGGAAATGGCGGCTTTTATTGTCGGCCAGTGTATTTAGTTTACCTGGGATGTGAGCTACTGTAATCCAAACATGTTGTTTTTCTGCCCAATCCCAAATGAGTTTTGCTATATCGTTGCAAGCTGAGGACTTTGTCCCACCCATATTACGGATGTAGGCCATTGCAGTAGTATTATCAGTTAAAACTTGGATGGTAAGTTTATCTATTTTTACTAAGCTCGTAAGTTCTAGATAGATGGCTCTCAATTCTAGGACGTTTATGTGGTCATCTATTTCATTATCTAACCAGCGGCCCCCAGTAGCTTCATTTCCTCTGTGGGCACCCCACCCCTCTAGTGACGCATCAGTAGTAACTGTTGTGTTGGGCTCATCCATGCGGATGGGATTATGGGAATTAATTAAATGTTTCATCCACCATTGGATGTTATCATGTCCTGCTTTGGAAATGGTCATTTGGCATTAGAAATTTCCCTTAGCTTTGGTTAGGGCGATATTTTTTATCTATTTCGAGGGATTTAATATGTGCTTTACCGTATAATACGGCTGGTGCATAAGCCACCATTAGACCAATGAGCACAGCCACTTGCCTTATTTTTGGTCGTTTTATGTTTAAAAGGTCTGAGGCTGTAGCACTAAATTTTTCAATTTTGTCTGATGTTAGGGAGATTGTCATTTCTCTTGTATTAATAAAGAAATTTTAATAGGGATGTTGGTTGTAGAACCGATTTGGTGTCGTGAATGAAAAACCCTAAGTGGGTTAAGGTATCACATAAGTCCTTTATGGCTAAAAGGCAATCTTCCCTTGTGCGTGCTACAATAAATGAGTCATCAATATATGGAAACATAACATGGCCTTTCTTGGCCATTTCAGCAAATACGGGTTTAAGTAACTTTGTAAATAAACG
Organism: Branchipolynoe longqiensis; assembly: GCA_030323885.1. Lineage (NCBI taxonomy): Eukaryota > Metazoa > Annelida > Polychaeta > Phyllodocida > Polynoidae > Branchipolynoe > Branchipolynoe longqiensis. The sequence continues at coordinate 96,423,099 of CM059191.1, forward strand.
TGGAGCACAGGCGAGGCCATTTGGCAAGCATGTAAATTGGTACAATTGGCCTTGCCACATAAATCTAAGAAATTTTCTATGCGACTCATAGATCGGTATAGTATAGTAAGCGTCTTTGAGGTCTACGCTTGCGAGCCACGAGCCCTGCATTACTAGGTCATGGGCTGTTTCTAACGAAAACATTTTGAAGTGCTTATATTCGACTAATTTATTTAGAATAGTTAAGTCAAGGATCATTCTAATGTCGCCATTAGGTTTGGGCCGTGAGAAGATATTTGATATATATTCTCCTTCCGTATGTTGAACGGTAGTAATGATACCTTTGGATTGAAATTTATTTACTTCTATGTCTAATGCCAATTGCTCATGTTGAGTTAAGCGGTATGGGAAAGGGACTTTATGTTGTAAAGGGGTTTCTATGAAAGGATGAAAACCCCTCTAACAATATCGAGAACTGACTGATCATGAGTCAGTTGTTCCCAGTCCATAATGTGATTAGATACATTGCCTGCACAAAAGGGGCTTACACTGGGTTGCTTTAGAGGCTCTATTTGTTGGCCGGTTTGGGGAACTGCTTCTGGGGAGGATTGTCTCTCCTGAAGGGGCGGTTGCCGTCGTTCCAGCCGTACTGGTTCCTCTGGCCGCGTCCCCTCGATTGGTAGCCGTAGTTCCGGCTGCCGAAGCGGTTGGTCGATTGGCCGGTCCGCCGCCCTCGAAAATCCGATCTGGATTTCTTGAACTTAGCCACATTGGAATCCTTCTTGCCGTCTAGGTGTTTTGATTGTTTCGCCTGTGTTTCTACCTGTTTGAACAGGTACTGTAGCTGTCCTCCAAACATTTTGGAATGGTCCAGTGGTTTGCCTTTGATGGGTTTAGGCGCCAGGAAAAGAGTGTATTCTTTTCCGTCGTTGTCGACGACCTTCTTGGAGCGGGCAACCTGCTTGCCAGCATCGGTAGTAACCGACTTGAAGACATTTTCGAAACGCCTGTACGACAAGAAGTTACTCGTGGCTGTTAACGACGCGATCGCCGCGTTCATGTCTTTAGTGACCGTAGTGAACTTGTTTCCGGTCATCATCCTGTTGGCTACCGGCATGATTGCCGCGAGTGCCACCAGTACACCTTTATGAACGGTATGGAGACAGGTTTCAAACTTTTTCCTGTCTTCGCTCATGGCCACATCGTCGTCCATCTCTTTGATGGTTGCCTCGGGGATCCCTTTGATGCCCGTGTATTCTTCCGCGAGCTTTGTTAGAGTCTCCGCGGGCTTGAAGGTGTCAAAATGACCTTTGACATTCTTCCTCAAAAGCGTGCAGGTGTTGATGCGCCGCTTTCTGACTGTCCTGATCTTCTTTGCGACCTTAACGGTGATGTTCGCAAAGGTACCGGGATGTGGGTCATCCGATTCGGACTGCGTGGTAGTCGAATGATCGGAGGAGTCAGAGGAAGAAGACTTTGACTTCTTCTTCTTTGATTTGGACTTTTTCTTTGTCCTTCTGACCTTCTGGACCTTGGTCCTGGCCTTATAGTACTCATCTCCGCCAGACGAGTACTTTTTGGGGTGTTTTCGTTTGCGCCCCAAGGCCACCTCCGAGTCGGTAGTTGGTTGGTCCGACAGATCCTCCCATTCCGATGGTTCTGATGGGGAGGCATCTGCCCTTGTTGACGTTTTGGGCTTAGGGAGCAGCTGTTGCAGTTGCTCCCGTATGAGCTTGACCATCTGCTCATTCGCCACCAGCTGCGAGGGTCCCGGTTCAGGGGAGCCATCACGTGACGCGGCGGACTGGCGTCCCGAGGCCGCGTCCCCTTCACTGAGGGTATGTGGTGCACCCTTGTCACCCCGCTTCGCGGCCATCCTGAGGGTTCTGAAAACAACCAAAAGGCGTTTTTAAAACCACAACTCAAGGAAAACTGAACCAGTGGAACAGTGCTTTGAGGCCGGAGGGTCATTCAGGAGTAATAAAACTGTATTTACACCAGTTTTAACCCAGGCGTGTGTAAGCTAAAGTATCGGAGGTATGACGGTCGCAAGCGAGCCGAACCAACGCGGGGCGGGACCAGTGTAGATCCCGCCCACACTCTCTGTACCATATACTTCTCCCACCTGTGGCTACGACACCAACAAGTTGGAGAAAATATTATGATACTCGGAGGTACGCCTCAGAAAAAACTATCATAGCGACGAAATGGCTCCAGCCAACATGTCTCTCCGTTGGGCAACGGGCGGCAATTTCTACCTAAGCGACGAAATGACTCATGTCAACATGTCTCTCCGTTCGGCAACGGGTGGCAAAAACTAAATGGATGCCTCAATCTACGGCACCGGCTAAACAACACGCTTGAGAATATTACTTATTATCAAATAAGATACAGACAACAAGTCTATAAGCGTGTGCTATGTGTATTCATAAACAATCTTGCCAGTTTATGTTCCGGTACTTACAGTAGAAAGAGTAGTAATCCGTGTGAAAAACTGCTGAGCTGCTCGTAACGTTCCTCCAGTTATGAGCGGAATATGCTAATTGCTGAACCCGGATGTTGCTTCCTTCTCCCTCGGCCTCGAGTAGCCGAGGCGTTGTACCGAGGTAAAATCTACATTTGTTTGTATTATTTAAATTAGCCATAACAAAGATAACATTTTCAGACATTTCTTCTAATAGATCCAGATCTCATCGTCAGAGCTACGATGGGTGATCGAATGAGTTGAGCGCTCGTTATCCATGCAGCAAGTCGCGGGTTCGAACCCTGACCGAGTCAAATCAATGAGTTAAAGGTTGTAACTATGTCATACGGCAGCTTTATTGTACATCGCCTTAGAGTGACTCCTATTAATATGCTTCATATGAAATAGGTCTATAGACCTATTTCATGTGATGTCAGCATATGTATCTAGGTCAGTGCGCACCTTTTGGCTGCAGGACGACACGCTGTCACACTGCAAATAGGTACCGGCAGCGAAATTTAAAAATATGCATAAGGTGCAATATTTTTATTCCATCCTGTAGACGTTGAAATTACAAGCATAAATCCAAAACCAGTTAGGTTATAAATGTTATTGTTCTTGAGATAATAATTCTTTAAGATTAAATATCTAAAATGTATTAATTTTGAATTAAAAGTGGAACTTTGACCAAATTTAATAACAAGTGGAATGATGTGAGGGGAGTTCTGCTAACCAATTTCCATTCTACATATATATAAAGGAAATTAAATTGTCAATTACTAAATCAATTAGTCACGCAGATTTTTGAGAAGGCAATGTAAAAAAGTGCAATTCGTAACAAAAAAAGCATTCTGATTTGGCCAAATAGTCATTTTCTAAGCGTGGTATTTTCTTTGAAAACTGCATAAATGATAAATAGGTCATATATTCATAACAGTGTAATAGCCTTTTTTTTCAGAGCTCTAGCTTCAGAGAATCAAAAGATATTTGCATCCTAAAATGTCATAAAGTGTAATTGTTTGCATGTAAACAGCATCTATAAGTGAATTTTGTTCAACATTTCAATCTTTGAAAGCTCATTGCAGCAAAAGAACCTTTTAAAACTTCCTCATATTTGGCACAGTATTACAATAACCGATCACTGAGACTAATAGATATGATTGATATCAATATTATATCCAAAGATATGGAAAATATTGAATTTTGATTGAACATATAAAGACAAATTATTGGAAAACCAAATATATCAATTTGATGAATTTTTAAATGTTCATTGTAGCCTAACCAATTGGTTAAACTTCCTATAAATTGACAGTGCACATTATCTGGAGGTAATACATGGTATCATATTAATATTCTGTCTAGAAATACAAAAAGTGCATTTTGATTGCACTTACAAAAGAAAAGTATACAAAATATAAAATAAAGATTTGTTCATCAAGCTTTGAACACTCACTGTGGCTCATCCAATATGTGGATCTTCTTCAAATCTTGCAGACATAGTATATGGAACTAATGGATATTAGCTATGACAATAATTTAGCTAATAATATCAGAATCTGCATTTTGATGGCAAATACAAATTAAAAGTGTCTGAAACCAAAAATATTGATTTAAATAAATCTTTAAATATTCACTGTGGCTAGAGAAATGGTTGGATCTTCCCCAAATTTGGCCCAATATTAAATTATACATTCTCTGATATATCTCAAAAGACATCAATGTCATGTACATGTTTCTACATGTGTGTCACCATTGGGAAACTAGTGTGGTCAGCAAAGACCCAAACAGGTTGGGGTCAATATTCTGTCTGTGGCTCCTTCCACTAACTAGCACTATACTAAGATTGGTATTATTGGAAAGGGAATCAAATTGTCTATCTATACATACCAAATCTTATTAGGCTTAAAATATTTTTTAATTCAATAGATGGGCTTTAAATTTTCAAAACTATTTAAATTGCAGAATTTGACCTGATTGACCTTGGGCAAACCATATAAGGTTAGAAAGCTGAGATCATTGCACTTCTTCTGGTGTCATCCATGACTTTCTACGAGGTAGTGCAAGGAAGCGCAAGCCCATTAAAGATACCCTGTTTTCACAGTCGTTTTCATTTACATCACTAATGAAGGAACTCACTAAATACACTCATCATACAAATGGAGTTTACTTAAATACCAACTTACTATATATTCTATCGAACAACACCATCGGATAGAACATATGTTGATGTTCCAGGTTATCTAATTTCATCTAAATCATATACATAGAGAAATAGTTACAAGCATGTGAATATTGATGAAAAAAGCACCATTCGAAAAGGTGAAATATCTCTAAAACCACACCACTTAGAAACAAACTGCTTGGAAGACATATAGAAAACATATTCAATGAATAGATTATATTAAATTTATATGGTTTGGGTTCTGCATTTCTATTAATTTTGAATAAAATAGACGTTTTACACTGCGCATACCGACAAACTCAATGCATTGTCAATGGCCGTGAGCAATCTTGAATTATATTCATACAGAAAAAGTGAAATATCTCTAAAACCACACCACCTAGAAACAAACCGCCTGGTACACATATAGAAAACATATTCAACAAATAGATTATATTAAATTTATAAGGTTAGGGTTCTGCATTTCTATTAATTTTGAATAAAATAAATGTTTTGCACTGTGCGTACCGGCAAAACTCAATGGCAGTGTGCCTTCGTTCTGCAGCCAAGCTGTGCGCGCATACACAATGTTTATAAACATTGAAAGGGGTCTATAGAGGGTATGCACTGACATCACGCTAAGCGGCAGTGCGGCCATTGTGGCAATACAACCACAATAACAAACCCAACTAACTCAATGCACTGCGCGTACCGGCAAACTCAATGCATTGTCAATGGCCTTGAGCAATCTTCAACCAGAAAAAGTGAAATATCTCTAAAACCACACCACCTAGACACAAACCGCTTGGAATACATATAGAAAACACATTCAACAAACAGATTATATTAAATTTATATGGTTAGGGTTCTGCATTTCTATTAATTTTGAATAAAATAGACGTTCTGCACTGCACATACCGGCAAACTCAATCCATTGTCAATGGCCGTGAGCAATCTTCACACAGAAAAAATTTAATATCTCTAAAACCACATCACTTCGACACGAACCGATTGGAACACATATAGAAAACATGTTTAACACAATAATTATATTAAATTGTTACGGTTAGGCGTCTGCATTTCTATTAATTTTGAATAAAACTGACGTTTTGCACTGCGCGTACCAGCAAACTCAATGGGCTGTTTACTGGTTGATATCGCCACAAAGATCGCGCATCCGGTTGGTGACGTCACGGGAATACCCTCTATAGGCATCAGTGAATTCCAAGATGTGATAATTTCCGAAATGACCAAAATGACATGTACAATACAAGCGGTTATATATCCATTCTCTGTTTAATATATTTATTCACTGGTATGCTCATCAACACCCGTCTTCTATCTTAGAAGAAGAACAAAAGCTTCCACGCTGGGTTATATGACTTATGAGTGTTCTTGTTATTTTAGTATTTGTATTATTAATGTATTACATTATGCAACTCAAAATATGATACCGTGTAAATAAAATTGTAAGTTCAAAGTTCACATTTAAAACAACACTATTTCAAGTCCGAGGTTTTGTAAAATGTTTCGAAATACAACAGTGTGTCAGTGGAGACGGGTCACAGCTGAGATTAAACAATGTTGACTTTTGATACATAAACCGTTCAGTGTTGTTGATGTTGGTAGTACCCACTAAGAACTACTACCATTTTAGAGTTACTATTACTTAATACCTGTCCAAAGCCATAGCATTGCCATTGCATTGGCATTCGCATTGGACGAATGCCATTGCATTGGTCGGATTGGAAATGCAGTGTCGAGTGTGAGTGTCAGCAACTGACCGGATAACAAAACATTTGTTATTGGTGTCTAACATAGTTCATAGCTGAGCTCATAATTCAACTATAACTACAGTTTGTATTGCATCTGGCAAAAGAAGTGTGGGCAAGCAACAACTTGAAAAAGTTGTATCATTAACAACAAACAGTGTTAGCATATGTGTGAGTAGATCAGTCATCAGATGTAAAACTGTGTCATGAGTGACAGCTGCTCTCTATTTTGGCACCGCATTCAAAACTTTTTCAGAAGTTACAAAGTTCAAAAACCGGTGCACCTACAACACGCTATTCATACCAACAGTTAAAGAGTGGTCCATGCATGTAGTTAGTGACTTGGCTGGACTTACCGGTAACAGTAGGCAGTTGGAGACTCGCAGATATTTCGTCCAAAAAGTTTCTCAGACTAAAAACATAGAAGTCGGAACTTTGTTCAATGCGCACCCAAACAGCGCATCAATAAGAGCCTTAGCAAGTGATATACGCTGATTGGTTATATTGCCATTCATGTGTACAATATTGACATGCTCATTTTATTTATAATTATTTAATAATTATTTAATGTCGTTTTTATTATTTCGTTATATGGTTTCCAGGTAGAACATGCGAGAAATATGAAGTTGCAAATGTATTATCTGCGGCTATATATTTCGCTGGTCCTGGGGAGACGAGTATGATTTCATCCGTGCACATGTTTGAAACCAGCGTAAGCTCAGCCTACGCTGACAGCATCTGCACAGGTACTCTTAGCGCTGAGTGTGTTCGCCAGCGCACGCATCAAAATGGCCACCTCCAGTACAATCGCGTTGAAAGGCCGAAAGGTCCGAAAGGGTATGCTGTTAAATTATATATACTTCAAGTAATATTGGTAATCTAGAATACTAATGGTAGTGTGCATAGGTCTTAGTTACAGATGGGTTAGCTATACCTCGGAGGTCTCATTACTTAATTGTTGTCGCCCACCACTGCACCAGTCTCAATCGTGGCACTGTCACAAAATTCAAACTGCAAAGTGTCACTGACAATCACAATGCAAACGCGGTAAAAGTAGCGACCGCAAACGGCGACGCTGCGCAGCTTGCTGCGCATGTCACCACGGCCATTGAAAAGTTGGTAGCGATTTTGAGGGCACCCATGCTCTGATAAACGGTTTTGCATTGCATTGTGGGAGTACATACCCTATAGATTATTTGAATTAACGATTCTGAAGAGTCTTCCCAAGTGTTTGAGCCCAAAAACAAGCATATTTCAGCATTTCTTCTTGATTCGGCAGACAGATTAAGTTGAAAGGGAAGTGTGTTACCCTTAAATCAACATCAGACCTTGTTTAACAGTAATTAACAAGGTTTACACTGATTCTATGGCCTGTTCTCTTTTAAACAATGTTTGAGTGAACGTTGTGGCTTAATGCCGTGAGATCCTGTACGTCGATTTGTAAAAAAACGTTTTCAGAATTCTATGGAGACATTCAGTGGTGTTGTTTACATTGTAATATTACTGTATACATCACACATTTCATACACATTTTATGATTGGTAAAAGAAACCAATATAAACATAATTGAGAGTGGTGATAATATGTGGGCTATATTTACTTATATATTTATTAAGTCATATTTTGGGCTATATTTATTATATATGAGAATCATGGCAGTAAATTACCCCTCATTACCGAAATATGCCTATATCTAGATGGCCCCTTAATTAGTTAATTAACTATATGTACAAATTATATTGTTTTCTATTATGTGGTGTATGGTCTAGTATTATATGGCTTATTGTCTTAAGTTAGGGGGGGGGCAAAATTTGACAGAAATTGGGTTACGTAATATCTGGATGGCCCCTTTTTTTTCCTAGTTAATTAGCTGTATTTAAAAGGTGTATTATCTGTTAAGGTCATTAAAATAGTTGATAGTTTTACTTATATTGTTTTCTATTATGTAAAAATAGTCGATAGTTTTACTCCAAAGTGAATGTAGGTCATTCCAAATTAGCATTACATGATATTTAGATGGCCCCTATGGCCCCCTTAATTGGTTAATTAACTATATTAAAAAAATTATATTGTTTTTTATTAAGAGGTTGTTAACATGTAATTGATTTCCCCATCAATAGTTGGTAGTTCTACTTAATGGAAGAACCATGACTCCAAATAATGAATGTAGGTCATCCCCAATCAGGATGTGGTTTCACCAAGTTCCCCCATAGTAAAGTGTCCAGGAATTAAGACAAAAGAGTGAAATGAAAATCATCATAACTATTTTATTAACAAAGCTATAGGGCTAACAAAAGGTGTATTCAACTCAGAATTGGAAGGGCTTCAATTCTGTACTATTTATAGTGTTCTAGACATGTTTTAAAATTTTGGTGTGTGGTCCCTAAAAGAGTGCACTGTCTTAGTGTCTACAATAGTTAGTACAAAATAAGGATACAAGTAATTCCTTGTATCACTGTTTCTAACTGCATGGATATGCGTGGCTTCGTTTATTTTCGAAGGTTAACCGATTCAGTGTTCTTTGACTTTGCTACTAGTTAAAGAATAAAGTACTAGTTAGGTACCCTCCTTAAATTTTCAAACTAATCAAAGGTAGGTATGATACATAAACAATTTAAATAAATCATAATGCCTTACAATTATGATAGTTAGGTCGCTAGACTAAACCAGAATTCAGAACAGTTTAAATTATCTCACTGTCTTCAATAGAACCAAAATGAATAAGCAATGCTTAGCTAGCCTAGCTTAGCCTTAGGATAGGAACTAGATAAAGGATTCACCCGGTACTCGCAGTCGCAGTACACGGGTGAATACCAACCCTATATAAAAACGGTCGAAAAAGTGGCTTAATGAATTGAGAGCCTAATTTCACAATCTACGAAGCAACAATTATTCTTTACATATGTCTTATTGATAGCCCACTACCTTTGAGTTGAAAAATATAATATAATATCTAGTTTAATAAGATTTAAAAGTGAAATCGACGGCGTTCTGTGGCCGCCATCTTGTCTTTTTGCATTCTCTGCCATTTCACCAACTCTGTGCCTATATGGGTAGCCATTTGATACTGGAGCCACAGTTTCTACTTCATGTTCCATACTAAACCTATTTTCGCCCGTATTTACACTACGTTGTCCTTCACCCGTGTACTATAAGTACTGGGTGAATCTTTTATCTAGATAGGAACATGCATACAAATTTAGAATACTTTTTTTTCTTATCTGACTGGTCTAGAATTAAAGAACTTAATTTACAGATAAAAACACTTCTTAGTTTAAAAAGAAAATTCACTATGGAGAAAGTTATTGCAATTTGAAGTTGTAAATAAGGATGGGTTTTTGTAGTTATTATAGTATGGCAAGTGGAATAAATATTATAGTATGGCAAGTGAAATAAATAAGGGACCAATTATGCCAACTTTTTCAGGTAAACTAGATGAAGCTATTTTATTTGTTATTCAAAATATAGAGTAACCCTGGTAACTACTTGTTTTGTAGATTTTAGTGCTATCTGTCATGCTGGTTGCCATAGAAATCATTATTTTATTCAAGGGGGAATCCTTAACTTCTATAACTGAGACCAGATCTGAAATCAGCACCCTTGAAAGCATATATATATATATATGTGCTAATTTTCATGTCCAAGCTTCATCTAGTTTACCTGAAAAAGTTGGCATAATTGGTCCCTTATTTACTTCACTTGCCCTACTATAATAACTACAAAACCCCATCCTTATTTACAACTTCAAATCGCAATAACTTTTTCCATAGTGAATTTTTTTTTTTTTTTAACTAAGAAGTATTTTTATCTGTAAATTAAACTGTTTAATTCTAGACCAGTCAGATAAGAAAAACAGGTATTCTAAATTTTTATGTAATTCCATAGATTTTCACCAAACTTTGCTAATATATACATACATGTATATTAAAGTATAGAATACCTTCACTTGTTTCCTTGAAGAAAAATGTTGATATTGAGAATTATGCTCAACTTAAGAATATCAGAACTTTCTTAATTTCTGTCCTACATCAACAATCCAAAAGGCAAAAAGGAGGTTTTATGGGAACATATGATCTACATCAGTTTGGTTGTAGTATTAATAGACTAATACCTAAAAAAAATATACAAATGAAAAGACAGAAAAGGAGGCACCCCTCTTCCCTGTGCGCTCTGCCGAGGCACAATAAATACAGCCGAAGCGGAGGTCGCGCTTAGGCCGTTTTCATACATACTGTCGTGGGGGTGATGAAAATGGGAAATATTGTGCCTAGAGCGGGACTCAAACCCACATCTCTTTGCATTCCGGGCCAGTGTGCTAACCATTACACCACCTAGGTCCCCTATCAACACACTACCCACGCCTACCTGTCTATGTGGTTACTTGCCTGAGAGGTCAGTGCAGACCACTACACTCGTCCCTGTGGAATTGTAAGTCTTTTAATGCTTACAATTACATACATACAGGCAATGCACTAACACATACATACACAGGGTAGGTTCAACAACCATACAGCGCAAAGCTTGTACAGGATCCTGATCACGGCACCAGTGTCGTGGGGGTGATGAAAATGGGAAATATTGCGCCTAGAGCGGGACTCGAACCCACATCTCTTTGCATTCCGGGCCAGTGTGCTAACCATTACACCACCTAGGCTCCCTGATATCAACACACTACCCACACCTACCTGTCTATGTGGTTACTTGCCTGAGAGGTCAATGCAGACCACTACACTACCTATTATATGCCCTTAGATGTTGCTAGAACATAAAACTCAAACAAGAAAGTGTTAGGTATGGGCGATAGTACAGTCACAACAAGGTTAGTTGAAACCTGACTTCCCCAATTTTTGCCGGACACCACTTTCATCCCTGATTCATGGAGATAAATAAACTTAAAAAGTCAAATCCAAACCTTTCTATAACTGCCATATTGGTGGGTTCTTTTGCATTCTCTACCGATTTCTCAACTTTAAGCCAATATATATATATATAAACACTGCATTGGAACCACTACCTATACAGTTAATTCCTAATTGAAGCATATTTTTTCTGGGATTTAGACATTGCTGGCATTCACCCCATCTCCGAGTTTGGGGTGGATCTTTCTATTTATTATACTTGTATCACTGCTATAGTATATTGATCTACAACGGGTTTTTTTTTGTGGGTTTATTTCAGAACCGGTAGCGTACAGTGAATTTGCCATCCGAAACAATGCTGCAATTCTTGACTATTGCCGGACTTCCATGTCTGCTTTGTCTGGTGCGACAGCGGGAATCATCGGCCTCACTAGCTTATATGGATTCGCCTTCTACTTCATTACCGCCTTCCTGCTTTCGGTCAGTCTTTTTTCTTAAAAAAGGTTAAAATATAACAAATTTAATTTTTAATCATCTGAATATACCATTTATCATTGCTCCTTTTTTAGTAACCGTAAATTAATTTTATTCATATATCTTTTGGCAGTGCCATAGCACTGGTTTTCCGACTGTAAGTGTTACAGGGTATTTACACCAATACTTTTACATGATTTATATAGTAAATTGAAGTGTGAAGAAAATTCTTAAAGTGTATGTAATGAGTATGAGGTACATTAAATCATTTTACATTTACATGCAACGTTTTAGTTGTTGGTTTAGGATTTCCAATTCAATAGATACTAATACCTTTGATGTCTTAGTTCAATGTGAGCAGATACTCTTTTATTTATGTTTTGTATTCTGTAGGATTTGGGTGTAAGTTTGGGTATTTTTGTGTTAGTATGTCAAGACTATTGATTTGTCTTTTAGTGATTAACATTGACAGTTAATTATTTACAAATATGTGCTAATAGGTGTAGCATTAAAAGCAAACAAAACGCATATACATGTCATGAGGGTAATGACAATGGGAAATATTGTGCCTAGAGCGAGACTCGAACCCACATCTCTTTGCATTCTGGGCCAGTGTGCTAACCATTACACCACCTAGCCTCCCTGATATCACCATACTACCCACACTGTCTATGCGGCTCCTTGCCTGAGAGGTCAGTGTAGACTACTACTCCTCCCCCTGGAATTGCAAGTCTTTTAATGCTTACAATTACATACATTCAGACAATGCACTTACATACATACACGGTAGGTTCAACAACTATACAACGTGTAGCTCGTACATGATCATGGTCATTGCAACCAGTATCGTGGTGGTGGGGTGATGAAAATGGGAAATATTGCGCCTAAATCAGGACTCGAACCCACACCTCTTTGCATTCCGGGCCAGTGTGCTAACCACCTAGGTTCCCTGATATCACCATACTACCCACACCTTGCCTGAGGGGTCCATGCAGACAGTAGTACATACAGTACACATTCGTCACAACTGATTGTTTGCTAAGATAGTGTCTCTATTCTGTTACTAATTTAGTAATTAGCAGTTGGTACATAAAAAGATAGTAGGATCCAACATAGTATTTTATATTCAACATTACATGTTTTTGCGTGTGAATTCTTCTAAAGTGCAGGGATGAACGATCTCCGCGATTTCGTGGATTTCCGGGATTCTTCCCGTAGGCCCATACAGACAGCACAATCAACGCATACTACTATGCTTCAAACGGCATAGCACTATCAGCGTATACCAATATATATGAAACCCAACTTGTGGGCATTTTCCGCGATTCCCTGATAATGCTAAACCTATGGGAGAAAATTGGCATTTCCGCTTTTTTTTCCCGGAGACCACTTTCATCCCTGTAAAGTGGTTGATCGACTGAGTGTCATTAAATACTGAAGCATTAATATTCCTTCGATGCAAAAATAAATGTTATATAAGTGGCTAATTCTTTTAATTTTAATATCAAAACAGATTTAAATGTGAAAGTAAATGATCCAACTAAGGCCCCCCAAAAAATATAAAAATTTAAGTTGGTGATCGTCATTTTGATCACAAAAATCAGGGTGGGGCAGGTGTTTTATATTTTTATGATGTAGATGTAATAAAAATATAAAAACACCCGCCAAGCGCGATTGCTGAATAAGTTGAGCCTCCGCCTCCTGTGTTTGTAGGTCTTGGGGTTCGAACCCTGTCCGAGTCAGACCATTGAATTAAAAATTGATATTTGTCGCCACTTAGTGTCAGTTTAATCAAATCAGGGGCGGGCGATTTTTTCGAGTACGGGCGGGGACGATCATCAATTTAAAACAAAATTGTTGGCCTAATGGAACGCGGTAAATTCGATATGGGTGCAATATATAGTTTTCAGGGAAGTGTGGTGCTTTGTTCACTTGTGTATTTTGTACACAGCTGATGTTACTGCTCAAAGCCGGTTCGTCGTGGAACAGATTCTTCATCTCCCGGCCACAGCTCGTCATCAGTGGACTCTTGGGCGGACTTTTCGTATCCTTTTGCACCAATTTAACAATGTTTTTTTATATAGGATACATCTAGTTTATATATGATGGCAGCGTTTGAAATATGGCATATCTGCTTGTCCAAGCCAAGTGAGAGTAGGGACTGATAAGACAGAATATTCCGTTGGACAAGTGACAATTTTGGGCTCCAATTGAAAAACATGTATTTAGCGATTTTGTGGCCTTGCCATTTCCTGGGAGGTGCTGCATGACCCTGAGTAACTAAGGCACTCAATGCTGCCTGTTTAATGGCCTGAACCTTGTGGACAGTCAGCGACTCAATGTGAAGTCATCTAAAGGTAATTTACATTATTTATGACATTTAATTTTTTTTAATAGTTTTATTCCCATGAAGTGCGTGGAAATTAACGCAGACAAGTAAAAATCATACCCGACTTATCTTATGGACAAGTGAAAAGTTGTTGCTTATTTCTATCACTGGACGGGATTAAATTGGCATTTCACTATTAGATTAACTGATGGATTGTTTTCCCAAGCAATAAGAATCTATAGTAACTTAAATAATTCAGAGAGGAAATGTGAAAAGCAGATTGCTCAGACATTAAAAATGATTTTGTTGCGCAACTATTCACATATAGAATGAAACGAAAGTTTGTAATCACTGTTTTCTTTTTCTTTTCTTTTTTACTTGATTGAATGCTTAGATAAATCACAAATCTTATCTTCTATATATCTAATGACCACTCTTAGATGTTACTACGAAGTACAACCATAAATCAATCAATTGAGCAAACCATGAGATGTTGAAGCTTTTATTCTAAGTTTTATTTAAACACTACTTTACTTTATTTTCTGTAATTCTTTGTTAAATGTTTTTCTTATCGTGTTCCCATTTCGTGACCTTCCTTAACCAGACCTCAGACCTACGTACTCTTCTGGACGTATCCTTTTACAAGAACCGTCAACATCTAACATTAACCATCTGTGGGTAGGGGTCTGTGTGAGTTTTTAAATTATGCTTTTAAAAGTTAAATACTTATTCACTTCTTTCAGCACCCGAGTTTTATTTTGTAACAGGTTATCTTTTTCTTTTAAGAAAGTAAATCAATAGCAAATTATGGGAAGTTTAGTATTAAAACAACTTGATTATTATTTTAAATATTGTTCAGACATATTTACTATCAGATTTCATGCGGAATTTTTTCAGCCCTCATCTTTTTCTTTTATTGTCGTAATTTGACGGGATTTTTAATAGCCCTTTCACGGTTATCTATGGAAATTATATTTTAAATTAATTAAAAAACACCGGTACACATATAAAACTGTAGTGGTCTGCACTGACCTCTCAGGCAAGTAACCACATAGACAGGTAGGCGTGGGGAGTGTATTGATATCAGGGAGCCTAGGTGGTGTAATGGTTAGCACACTGGCCCGGAATGCAAAGAGATGTGGGTTCGAGCCCGCTCAGGCCAGTATTTCCCATTTTCATCACCACCACGACACTGGTTGCCGTGATCAGGATCCTGTACAAGCTTTGGTTGTGTGGTTGTTGAACCTACCCTGTGTATGTATGTGTTAGTGCATTGCCTGTATGTATGTAATTGTAAGCATTACAATATTTACAATTCCAGGGGACGAGTGTAGTGGTCTGCACTGACCTCTCAGGCAAGTAACCACATAGACAGGTAGGCGTGGGGAGTGTATTGATATCAGGGAGCCTAGGTGGTGTAATGGTTAGCACACTGGCCCGGAATGCAAAGAGATGTGGGTTCGAGTCCCGCTCTAGGCGCAGTATTTTCCATTTTCATCACCCCCACGACAATACTAATGGTTAAACCTAGTGGCTAATTCCACCGGTCTGGAAGTTTTGGTCTTCTAAAATTAAAAAAAGTTCACGAATAGCATACGAGATGGCCCCACTAAGCAATTAATCTCCAAACAAGCGCAGTATTATCGATACTGCGGGTTCTCACTAGGTGGCGCCACTCGCATTTCAACTAAATCAGACCTTGGGGTTAAATAACCACACCCGGTTACAGTGGGTGCTGGCCAGATGGCGCCACCAAGCGAGCGTTTCCGCCAACTACTTGCGGTGAAAGGGGCCATTCACCTCGGGTTCATTCTATGGAGTGATGAATATTCACGACGTACATCGGCTTCCGGTGACCCAGATAGACGGGTGCTGCCATCTGCCGAGTGAGGTTATTGACCGCTGTAAATCTCTCTTGACAGCGCAGCTAGAAATGCCCATCTCATATACCACTCACCCTTCAGTGCCAATTTTGTTCGTATTATTGGGGTTTTTTAAAGAAAAAATATATTTATTTGAAGGGTTGCAGTGTAGGAGTGGGTGTAGCTAGCTTTCGGGATTCTCGCCACACCGACGGGTATTCCCCGCTATATGCTTCATATGACTACGACATTAACATTGTTGCCAAGAATATGTCACTGGTGTAAGAGGATTCTGACCTGATTACTAAGACACTGGCGGCAGGTACCCGGATGTTACATAGAATTTGATGTTAAGTAGACGCTTACTGAGGCTTGCATAATTGGAGTAATGGTTACTGCAGCCTCAACATCGGTAGATCTTGGCTACGCCTGGTTCTAAGTATTGTAAAAAAAAAAAGAATACCAAAAAAAAATACGAGGAAACTGCCCCATATTAGGGGTGGCTTTATCGACGGGCATCTCATTTCATTTCGTAAATTAAATTTGAAATCGACAATTTTATTTTTTTAAACCAGTTTAACTTCGGTACTGTCCATTGGTTAAAGTTGCATAGTCCGATGGTTTTGAGTTTTTGTCATTTAAAAAAAATTAAAATATTAGGTTGATTGTCATAATGTACCTTACTTTAGATTTAATTAGCACATTTTTTAAATGTCTAACTTTTGAGATATTGGAAGTGCAAACATGGAAAATTAATTTTGGAAGGCACATCAAAACTCTGACACTGTAGGTTGTTTGTTGTTGTTTTACATCCTAGCAACATCTATGGTCATATCAGGATGGGTACCGACTTTTGACAGTGCGCACTCATGGTGACTTTATAGTGCTGCCCCACTGGAAGACCAGACTGCCAGCACCGTGACCTGATATCCCACTGAGTCACATTATCCTGACACTGAGCCAACCTGTCCTTGCCCTATCCTAATAATGCCGAGCGCCTGGCTAGGAAGTGACAAGTATAAATTTTTACGTCATTGGTTTGACTCGACCAGAGTTCGAACCCATGATCTACCAACACGGGAGACGGACGCTCTGGTCTGTGACACCATAGTTTTCTGCAGTAAGTTTCTAGTAAACCAACCCAGTATTCCCTTCTATGTACCAACAGAGGATTACAAAGCACTAGTTTATAGATATATAGATGAAAATGTAGGTGATTGTTTTACCTACCGCTCGTGGTGGCCGAATCAGTAGAGGGCGGGCCTCGCATGTGCGAGATCGGGAGTTTGGTTCCGAGCCGAGTATATATATTTTTTTAATCTTGTCGCTTCCTAGCCTGGCATTTGGCATTAATAGAATAGGGCAAGGACTGGTTAGCTCAATGCCAGGATAATGTGACTGAGTGGGAGATCAGGTCATGGTGCTGGTGGCGTGATTTACCAGTGGAGCAGCACTATGAAGTCACAATGAGTGTGCACTGTCACAAGTCAATACCCGTCCTGATATGATGTTGCCTAGACGTAAAACTCCAACAATCAACCGACCAATTGTTTTAGTTTCGACAATTTAATGCTTTCATTGGACTGTGTGGTTTAAAAAAAAGTGAGATGGTAGTTGGGCCGTGCTGTGGCTGTTAATGGCGTACTTGAGGTGTATGTCCTGTACACCACAGTGTTCTCGTATGAACTTGTATGTAGTTTGATCCACTATTGATGTCTTCTTTAATCATGAAGAAAATGTGCAACTTTGTCAGTTTTCCCTTAACCCCAACTACAGGTTCCTGTACGGAATGGTGCACGTGTTATAGGACAGGCGGGAAATGAGGGTTATTGTCCTGTTAAATATCCAGGGGTGAAAGATCTCTGCAATTTTGCAGATTTGTATGATTTTAAAACATATTTACCGATTAACAAAATGCCAAGGAATCATCATGTATATGACAACAATTGGGTAGTTTGAATCCCATTCTTATATGATCTTAGATGTTGCTAGAACATAAAACCCAAGCAAGAATTGCCTAGGTATGTGTGATAACATAGGCACAACAAGGGTAGTTGAAACCTGATTTCTGACATTTTTCAGCGATTCCCTGACAGTGTTAATCCTATGAAGGAAAATCCGCGTTTTCACGGAAATTTGCTGTTGGTGTAATAATCTCAGCTTGATTTCTGCAATTTTTGCCAGAAACCACTTTCATCCCTGAATATCGTGTTTTGTACATTTAATCCAATTATTATAATAATCGCAAATTTTCATTTAATCACAGCACCTTCGTGATTGCATAGAACTCCCATGAATAGCTCCTTGATTTCAGTTAGTACAATTTAGAAACTTGGTCATTGAAGTATATATTCTGTGTTACGCTCTTGATCTATATTCAAAATATTGAAATATATATTCATTTAAAAAAAACACTGCGTCTATCGTCGGGAATAATTAAACACTATGTTGGTTGCATGCATAATTGCTATGAATTGCTAAGTCAGTATTGCAATATGAAGCAAACATATTGATAATGCATAACTATCAAAGTCCTCTTTAGAAGATTATAGTAAAGTGCATATTGTAAAGTACATATCCATACTCTTTTGGAAATTATAGTCCATTGTAGTGAAGTACATATTCATTACAGTAGAAGTTATATTTAGTTGTCAAGTACATATGCATACAGTTTAAAGTTGCATAGTCCGATGGGTTTGAGTTTCTGTAACTTTTCTGAGATAAATATACTAAATTGATCATTATAATCTACCATACTTTAGTCTGAAGTAACTTTTATTTTAAATGGCTAACTTCTGAGATATTTGAAGTGCAAACATGTAAGATTAGTTTTGGCATGCATGCCAAAACTCTGACTCCATAGGCTTCTGCAGTAACAGGTTCTATTGAATTGGCTTGGTATTCACTTCTATGTGGTAACAAAGGCTTAATAAGTGAACTAGTATCTATATTAGATATGTAGAATCAATTATAGATAATTGTTTTGTTTTTGGAAATTTGAGGGCTTGATCGGACTATGCAGCTTTAAGAAATTATGGTAATACCTGTCTTCAGGGACCCATGTGTTCGGCTAACTCCTGCCATGGAAAAAAAAATAGGCCACTGAGCAGTTTTAGTCTCCTCTGACAATCTCTTCCATATCCGGACAACTTTGGACTGGATACAGTTGTCCTTTGAAAAGAGGCACTATTGTAATCATGCACTTTGGTATAATACGGTACAGAACAGATTCATCTAGTTTGATGTAATAAAGTACAAGACATATTTGTGTGGTTTAGTATAATTAGGTAGTGGCAGCCAACATTTTTATATCATGTTTAAACTATGATTTTTTCAAATCTGTTTTAAAGAACTAATCACTACAAACAGAATTTTATAAGAATTATTTTAATATCTCAAATAGGTTTTGAGTTATGGCCTTTTCAATGTATTGATTGAAAGGTGCTTTCGATTCGCTGTGTTGGCAGCATAGGCCATATTCATGGTGAGCCTTCTGATGGTAGAAATTGTAGCAAGCGATGAAACTCATAAAAAATCAATTATATGAGCCAATTTTGGCATCAAACCACACCATGAAATTGTAAACGAAAATCTTAATAACTGTGGATCATCTTGATTTATATCTGTGGAAGCAGCACACCAATTTTCTAAGCAA
Organism: Branchipolynoe longqiensis; assembly: GCA_030323885.1. NCBI lineage: Eukaryota > Metazoa > Annelida > Polychaeta > Phyllodocida > Polynoidae > Branchipolynoe > Branchipolynoe longqiensis. The sequence goes on from CM059191.1 coordinate 96,442,657, forward strand.
GCATCCACTAAATTTGAGGAGTGCACTCTCAAAAAAAGAGAAATTACACAACAGTGCATTTGTTCAATTACATGGTAATTCAATTATATGTTAACTTTGACTCACACACACTTCAATGAAAAATATCCAGTAAGTGTCATACATTAGATGTTATGTGCCACTTTGAGTTCTGGGAGCGGGATGTAGCTCAGGCAGTAGTGTCCACCGGTGAAGGTTTGGGTCATCCAATCAAATCCTGCTCAGTGGACTGATTTGCAGTTTGGGCTATTTCCATTCCAGCCAGTGGTCCACAACTGGTTCATCAAAGGCTGTGGTATGTGCTGTCCTGTCTGTGGGAAAGTGCATATAAAAGATCCCTTGCTGCTTATCGGAAAGAGTAGCCTATGTGGCGGCAGCAGGTTTCCTCCAAAGAAATATGTCAGAGTGACCATATGGTTTACGTCCAATAGCCAATGATAATAAATCAATGTATTCTAGAGACGTCGTTAAATAAAACAAACTTTTTTTTGCTTTGAGTTGCAGTTATACTTTGTAACAATTTTGTACAATTCAGATTCAATGAAGCTGGTTCCCAACAATCTGATAGTAATGCAGACTACTATTCGCAAAAAATGCAGTTCTAGTGCTTCTTCTTCATTGTCCATCGGTGGTGAAGATGACCGCAACTCATCATTTGTTGTGAACTTGTTGATGACTAGTATAGTGCATCCTGTTGATGGAATTATAGTAAATTCAGATCTATATAGTTAAGATGAATTGTGCCAACAAACGTCGGCTACGCGTTGACTTAGTGTGGTTTTTTTTAACCCACCAAAATAACTACTTGCCTAAGGAAGCAGACGACATTAGATGCGAGGTGAATATGATTTCTAGCAGAAAATTCCAATTTGGTCCGCCGTGAATATGGCCCCACATTCCCGACTTGGGGGCAAAGCAGCACTCATTGATTTGGCGGTACCATAATAAGTTAGTGTCTGTAGTTCAAGTTCTAATGTGTCTACAGCTTGGTGTTTATTTATTTTAGTGTCCCCACCCCCATAATGTGAATAACATGTACGTGACATTTAACTCTGTACTACTTTGTTTTTAATTAAAAGCTAAGTAAATATGCATGGGAAATTGTTAAATATCAAGACAAATAAATGTATCTAAATTTAGTGAAATTGTTGGCTTAATTTTTTTGTTATACTTACCGTCGATGCATCATTGAATATCGTAGACTATTACTGTACTGATGAGGGTTGATTACTATTAGATTAGTTCATGTTTTAATTTAATTTGTATTACTATTTGACGACGTGGTTGCTTAATCGGCAGAGCACACTCTTCCAGTGTGGAAGGTCGGGAGTTCGATTCCCGGTCGAGTCAAATCAATGACGTACAAAATTAATACTTGTTGCTTCCTAGACTGGTACTCCGTATTAATAGAGTAGGGCAAGGACTGGTTCACTCAGTGTCAGGATAATGTGACAGTGGAATACCAGGTCATGATGCCAGCAACCTAATTTCCCATTGGGGTAGCACTATAATGTCACCGTGAATTTGTGCTGCCAAAGTCGGTACCTGTCCTGATATGACCTTAGATATCATGATGTAAAACTACAACAACCAATGAACCAATCTTGACAACATAATGTTGCTCAGTTACTTCCGCAGCCCAGCTTTGTGTACCGGGCTGGTACACAACTATAGAAAATCTGTTGGAAGGCTTGGTTTATAGACATAGACATAGCCACAAGTGTGCTTAATCAAGAGGCTAAGTACAGATAACCCCTTTAAACCAAACTTTTTTCGGCGGCCTGGCAAAATAGTACCATTTATCATATAAAAAAGTTGGTTAAACCAAAGTCGGTTAATCCAAATTATAGGTTAATCCAAACAAAATTTGTGGACCCCAGGCCATTCCGGTATGGTTAAACCAAACTTTTATGTGGTTATAAGGTCATTTGAGACCCCCACTGACTTTTTTATATGATAAATGGTAGTATTTTGCCAGGCCGCTGAAAATAGTTTGGATTAACCGATCGTTTGAGATTGAGCTTGGTTTAACAGGGATTACTGTACTGTAAAAAAACAATAATCAAACTGTCCACACACATTGTATATTACATGTGCAATACACGCTTACTCAAAGTCAAAGTTCCTTCAAGTTTGGTTTAACAGGGTTATACTGTATATTGTTTACAAACTTCTTTTTCATAATCCACTACTTTTGAAGTGCATCATTGAAAACATGTAAATGAACAATATATAAGGATAGGATTATAAGGAAATATTGACTGCTATGCTGCTAGTAAATCGTATCCTCTATTATACTTCACCAAAACTACCCACACATATCCTTTGGTAGGCAGGACCTACTACATCATATGGTTGACCAAAACTACCCACATATATCCTTTATTAGGCAGGACCTACTACAGCATATAGTTGACCAAAACTACCCACATATATCCTTTATTAGGCAGGACCTACTACAGCATATAGTTGACCAAAACTACCCACATATATCCTTTATTAGGCAGGACCTACTACAGCATATAGTTGACCAAAACTACCCACATATATCCTTTATTAGGCAGGACCTACTACAGCATATAGTTGACCAAAACTACCCACATATATCCTTTATTAGGCAGGACCTACTACAGCATATAGTTGACCAAAACTACCCACATATATCCTTTATTAGGCAGGACCTACTACAGCATATAGTTGACCAAAACTACCCACATATATCCTTTATTAGGCAGGACCTACTACAGCATATAGTTGACCAAAACTACCCACATATATCCTTTATTAGGCAGGACCTACTACAGCATATAGTTGACCAAAACTACCCAATATATCCTTTATTAGGCGGACTACTACAGCATATAGTTGACCAAAACTACCCACATATATCCTTTATTAGGCAGGACTACTACAGCATATAGTTGACCAAAACTACCCACATATACCTTTATTAGGCAGGACCTACTACAGCATATAGTTGACCAAAACTACCCACATATATCCTTTATTAGGCAGGACCTACTACAGCATATAGTTCACCAAAACTACCCACATATATCCTTTATTAGGCAGGACCTACTACAGCATATAGTTGACCAAAACTACCCACATATATCCTTTATTAGGCAGGACCTACTACAGCATATAGTTGACCAAAACTACCCACATATATCCTTTATTAGGCAGGACCTACTACAGCATATAGTTGACCAAAACTACCCACATATATCCTTTATTAGGCAGGACCTACTACAGCATATAGTTGACCAAAAGTACCCATATACAGTAAAACCTCTATTCCGACCCCTCCACAGATCGATCACTCCCCTATATTGATCGCTTTATTTGGGTCCCAACAATACCATTGTAAAGATATTCTAACTCTCTAAACCGACCACCTCCCTAAATGAACCACTTAATGTCGGTCCCATGGTTGGTCGATTTAGAGAGGTTTTACTGTATGACAGGACCCACTATTATTGATTTGCTGATAATACCCATGAGGAGACATTATTACAATGTGTATGACTTGCTGGTGCCATCATTAGTTGTAGATTTGGGATTGTGCAGATAATCGCTGCAGGGTTCTTTTGAATTGTCTAAAGCTAGCATTCCTTACACGCGGCATGCGAATGCGGCAAAGAATGGAAAAGCATCTAAGTGAATAGGGCTGCTTCCATGCCTCCGAATGCGAATGCGAATGCGGCAACTGAATCGGTCCCTGTAGCCATCGGTGCAGCATGCGAATGCGAATGCTGCTGCGTTTGCCATAGAAACCAATACTGTTCCTTCACACATTTGGAGGACAAACCCCAACAAATGTTGGGGGTTGGCATATATCTATGCCGCATATACGACATTCGCATGCCACATACCGCGTATAAGGAATTTTTGTTGAAGATTTTTTTTTTTTTAAAGATTTATACTGCCTATCATGGATAAGCCTGAATAGGCTTGTTTTCACCATTAGACAGTTTGTCGATAGAAAGCCCGGGCCTACACTTTTACCGACCCAAGGGATTTTTTACCTCCCACACCACATAGACATGGTATGAGAGCAACTGGCCTTTGATGACGCTGTAAGTTATACACAGCGGTGGAAATCCAAATTGGCAGAGGTGGGGGCACAGGGAATCGAACCACTGACCTTCAGATTAGGAGTCCGACCTAGAAAAAAGTCAGACACTCTAACCACTCAGCCACAGAGAACACCACTACCTCTCCTTCACCAATCTTAGCTTTAGTCAACTATAGCTTTGTGGTTAGTATAGTTCAGTCAGGTGAAGGTCATACCTTGTTAGTTTTTGTTATTACAGTAACACTTCTCTAAATCGACCGACCATGGGACGACTTAAAGTGGTCCATTTAGGGAAGTGGTCGGATTAGGGAGTTAGAATATCCTTACAATGATATTGTTCGGACCCAAATAAAGCGATCGATATAGGGGAGTGGTCGATCTGTGGAGGTGGTCGGTTAGAGAGGTTTTATTGTATTATTATTATTATTCATGGGTGACCTTTAGGTTATTGTATATTGGTGCCTTTACCCGGATCAACCCTGTCCGACCGGGATATCGACTGGACACAACCCTGTCCGACCGGGATATCGACCAGGATATCGACTGGACACAACAGGATCAATGCGCTACATACACCAAACTAAGCCAACAAAAGCCTGTGGACAAACACAAATGTCGATAGTGAGGGAAGGAGACCATTGGCAGGGTTAGGTAGACGGCTGTTAATTTAGTTAGGTATACAACAGAGTAGAACAGTTGATGTTATGAGAGAATAATAAGTACAGTTTCAGTTTTGCCTGTCCCCAGATTTTGTAGTGCTTTTTTTCTGATTAAAAAACGATTAAAACAATCCAATTGGAAAAAATGTAATGTCAGTACGAAGGCACTGGTCTTCCAGCCTTAACAGGCATAGTGCATTTGAACTATTTATGGATGAGATGATGAGATGATATGAACAATATAGACAATAGCAGGTAGCGATCAGGCTTTACAGATATTATGGTGATCTTGTTTTGTACACATGGACTGAAGGATAGTCCGTTCAACTTTACAACATTTTATAAAGTCCCCGGCTGGAATCTGTGCTTTGTGTAGGCAGGCTCTGGTGAAATCAATACAGGCAAAAAGAGAAAGGAAGAGTATAAAGAGTGAAAGAGAGAGCCAAGCCCTTTATTCTGGAGAGAGTGGGTTGGTTATTTGAGTTTTTCATCCTGGCAACATCTAAGTCATAGGTACAGACTTGTGATAGTGCACACTCATGGTGATTTTATAGTGCTGCCCCACTGGAAAATCAGGCTGCTAACACCATGACCCGATATCCCACTCAGTCACATTATCTTGACAGTGAGCTAACCAGTCCTTGCCCTATCATATTAATGCCGAGCGCCAAGCTAGGAAGTACAAATTCTGTAAGTCATTGGTTTGACTGGACTCGGAATTAACTCCCGATCTCCCGCACAGGAGGCCTGCGCTCTACAGATTTGGCCACCACGCCTGGAGGGCGGAGAGAGCGACAGGATCCTGATGCTGGTACGATTCACAGTGAATGTCGAGGGTGTACATTTTTTATCTGCGCAGTAGAGTTTGCTTTAAGAGATGTTGAGCTTTTACAGTTTCAGCCAACGCCGCCAGGGGGATTACCCGGTGCAGTATTCATATCAATAATGGTGGCGTGACCACGTCATACCTGATCGCCATTGACCGTTGCCGGTAGTAGTTACACAATAGACACGTGTATGCCAGACAGTGTCCCAGGGGGTGGCCGGGGGGGGGGGGGGATCATTACTGGTTACCGAGGGTGGGAAAGGGTAGATTGTTTGTCAATCAATGCATGTGGGCGGAGAGTGCATTTTTTTGTTATTGTCATTGTGCGTGGGCGAGGTTGGGCGGTGTACGCTATTTGTTACTAACCAGGGATGTAGCTAGCGGGGGGTGGGTGGGAGGTAAGGGGGTAATTCCCCCTTCTACCCCCGCACCTGCAAAACCAAAACAAAAAGATCTAGCTACGGCTATACGAACTGGACCGGTTGACTGACTGTGTATTGAGGCACTCAGTGTCTGCGTGGGAGTTTTGTTTTGCGATTAATCCTCCAGACGAGCCAAGCTGAAGACGCTAAATATTAAAGCTGCATAGTCCGATGAAATATCAAATTTTCAAAACCAAACCAATTATCTAGATTTGGTTTTGCATGTCTAATTTAGATACTGATGGACTTATTAAGCATTTGTTTCTGTGTAGAAGGCAATACTGAGTCAATTTAACAGAACCTGTTACTGCAGAAGTCTATGGTGTCAGAGTTTTGGCAAGCTTGCCAAAACTAATTTTTCATGTTTGCACTCAAAATATCTCAAAAGTTTACCATTTAAAATAAAAGTAACTTTGAACTAATGTAAAGTAGATACTAGTGATCGATCTAATATATTTATCTCAGAAAAAATACAGAAATTCAAAACCATCGATTATGCAACTTTAATACTTGGCGCTACCTTGCCTGGCAGTTGCTTGCGATTACTAGGATAGGGCAAGGACTGGTTGGCTCACTGCCAGGATAATGTGTGACAGACTACGATGCCGGTGTCATGGATGCCTTTGGAATTGGTATTCCGGTAAGGCAGCACTATATAAAGTAGGCACAAGTTGGTTGGTTGTTGGAGTTGTACGTCCTTGCGACATCTAAGGTCATATCAGGACGGGTACTGACGTGTGACAGTGTTGCCCCACTGGGAAATTAGGCCACCAGCACCATGACCCCTAGATAAAAGATTCACCCGGTACTTGTAGTACACGGGTGAATGACAACGTACTGTAAATACACGCGAAAATAGCTTTAGTATGGAACAGCAAGTAGAATGCCTGCCTCCAGTGTCAAATGGTTACTTTTATCGCCACAGACTTGGTGAAATGGGAGAGAATGCAAAAAGACAAGATGGTGGCCGCAGAACGCCGTCCATTTCACTTTTAAATCTTATTAAACTAGATATTATATTATATTTTTCAACTCAAAGGTAGCAGGCTATCAATAAGACATGTAAAGAATAATTGTTGCTTCTTAGATTGTGAAATTAAGCTCTCAATTCATTAACCCGCTTTTTCGACCGTTTTTATATAGGGTTGGTATTCACCTGTGTACTGCGAGTACCTGGTGAATCCTTTATCTACATGACCCCATATTCCACATTATTTTTTTTTTACTAAATGTATTTTATTCAGCGAATAATGTCTTTTGTCAGCGCCAGAGCACTGGTCTTCCGGCCGTTAATTACAATTTGTTGGTACATAAATGACAATATTAGTTGCAATAATAACCACATGAAAAACCTGTTCGATAATAGAAGCATAATATAAATTGACTATTTGTCGTAATAGTAACTGCATGCAATTCCAGTTCAACATATGTATTATGCACTTGGTGAGCATGCATCAATAAATGTACAAGATGACTCTAGAATTGTCTTTAAACACTTCTTTCTTCCTTTGTTTTCTCTCTTCTCTTTTCAAAAAGATATAACATATCTACAATACACATATATATATACTATATTGCAAATATGCAAATCAGTGGATCCAATCACCAATACCAAATGCGGAAACCTGGCCATTTAAATTTTTTTTTTTTATCCCATCACGAGTGTTCCGTTCTGTGTGGCCTAATGATGGGATCGCGGTCTGAGATTGCAGTGGGGACTTACATCATACAGGTTTTATGTCAATTTAAAGGAAAATTTTAGGTAATAGGTTTTGAAAGAAGGTGTAATAGGGGTGGGGTAAGGGCGGGAAGGGGATCAGCGTGCAGGGCTGTGTAGTGCATTTGAGAACATTTATATATATGTATGTACAAGGGTCAGGGCAAGGAAGGCCTTTAGAATACCTATAACCGTGTCAGGGTCTGACAGGCCGGTTGTATTTTCATAAAGTTTTTAAATTCAAGGAGACTTGTGGACTGTCTTATCCTGACACTGAGCTATCCAGTTCTTGCCGAGTGCCAGTCTAGGGAGCGACGAGTATCAATTTTAAAAGTCATTGGTTTAACTCGGCCAGGGAACCGAACTCCCGATCTCCCGCACGTGAGGCCCGCGCTCTACCGATTCGACCACCAGGTCCGGGGTCGCCACAAGTGAGTGCGCACTGTTACAAGTCGGTATCCGTCTAGACCGAAGATGGCAATCAATCAATCCTACGATGTTGTTGGTAGGATGTAAAACAACTCTAACAAAGAAGCTATTTCTGACTGAACGTGGGTGGATGAGGTGAGGTGAGAGTACATTGTCATTGTGTATGCTAGGATTGTATATTGCGGTTATTGTGGGCGGGTCGGTGGGGGAGGGGGCGGGTCGGTGCGGAGTGACGGGTATTTATGTGGTAGGTGGAGGAGGCAGTCAATTATTTATACAGGATTTATACAAACAATGCTGTATAAACGCTGTCGATCCATAGTCAACCCGCATCAACCGTTCTGTATTTAATTCGAGAATCTCGCCATCCGCTTAAAACATCCATGGAATAGATTTCCAACCATTGTATTTTATTCCTTTAATGCTGCATATTCCACTTAAAGCATCACATTTTCGAAACCCAAACTGTTAATCTAGATTTGATCCTCACATCCAAGTTATGGACTGCTGCATATATTAAGCATTTGTTGCTGCAAAGAAGGAAATAATACTAAGTCAATTTAATAGAATCTCTTATTGCTGAAGCCTATGGAGTTTTGACATGCATGCCGAAATTAAGTTAGCAAATTATCACTGTAAATATATCCAACGTTAATCATTTAAAATAAAAGTTACGTCAAACTGAAGTAAGGTAGATTATAATAATCAACCTCATATATTTATTTTATGAAATGACAAAGTCAAAATATCTGATTAGGCAATTTTAATCCTCGAGGTTGGTTTTCAAATATTCTCACCAATCCGACATTGGATGCAGGAAAGGGGGAGCATCATCAGGGGGGAGGGTGGTGGTGGTGGTGGGATGGTTATAATGTGACAGGGGTGGTGATGTGGGAGTGAGGTGTCGGTGGTGTTTGGATGATGCTGGTAATTGTGGTGTGGTGGTGGTAGTGGGGTGGTGATGGAGGTGATGGTCATGGCGTGATGGGGTGGTAGTGAGGTGATTGTGGTAGGGAGTGACGGTGTGATAGAGTGGTGGGTGGGGTAGTGGTGAGCTGTTGGTGGTGGTGAGGTGATTGTGGTGTGGTGGGGTTAGTGGTGAGGTGCTTGTGGTCGGGTGTTGGTGATGGAGTGATGGTGAGGTGATGGTGGTTGTGTGTGGTGGGGTGGTGGTGAGGTGATTGTGGTGGTGGGGTTGTGGGTTAGTGGTGAGGTGATGGTAGTGTGTTGGTGAAGGAGTGGTGGGTGGGGTGGTTGTGGGTTGGTGGTGAGATGTTGGTAGTGGGGTGGCGGTGGTGGTGAGGTGATTGTGGTGTGGTGGGGTTAGTGGTGAGGTGCTTGTGGTCGGGTGTTGGTGATGGTGAGGTGATGGTGGTTGTGTGTGGTGTGGTGGTGGTGGTGGTGGTGAGGTGATTGTGGTGGTGGGGTTGTGGGTTAGTGGTGAGGTGATGGTAATATGTTGGTGAAGGAGTGGTGGGTGGGGTGGTTGTGGGTTGGTGGTGAGATGTTGGTAGTGGGATGGCGGTGGTGGTGAGGTGATTGTGGTGTGGTGGGGTTAGTGGTGAGGTGCTTGTGGTCGGGTGTTAGTGATGGTGAGGTGATGGTGGTTGTGTGTGGTGGGGTGGTGGGGGTGGTGGTGAGGTAATTGTGGTGGTGGGGTTGTCGGTTAGTGGTGAGGTGATGGTAGTGTGTTGGTGAAGGAGTGGTGGGTGAGGCGGTGGTGGGGTTGTGGGTTGGTGGTGAGGTGGTGGTGGTGTGTGGTGGGGTTGTGGGTTGGTGGTTGAGGTGTTGGTGGTGGTGGTGAGGTGATTGTGGTGGTGGGGTTGTGGGTTGGTGATGAGGTGTTGGTGGTGTTGTGGTGGTGGTGTGTGGTGGGGTTGTGGGTTGGTGGTGAGGTGTTGGTGGTGATGTGTGGTGCGGTGGTGGTGGGGTTGTGGGCTGGTGGTGATGTTTGGTGGGGTGGTGGTGGTGGGGTTGTGGGTTGGTGGTGAGGTGTTGGTGGTGATGTGTGGTGAGGTGGTTGTGGGTTGGTGGTGATGTGTGGTGGGGTTGTGGGTTGGTGGTGAGGTGTTGGTGGTGATGTGTGGTGGGGTGGTGGTGAGGTAGATGTGATAGGGTGGAGTGAAGGGGACCCCGATTTAAGTGCTTTCCCCTAATCTATTTCTAACTAATTATTACTGAGTGCTTTGGTCAAAGGTTAGTCTGCATCACACGTTCAGTGCGAACGGAGCAGCTTAAAAAAACACCTAACACGACCAAAACCACTGTGCATATTCACAAGTAGCGGATTAGTCCGATGCCGTTCTGTGTATTTTAAAGCTGCCTAGTCCGATGGTTTTGAGGTGTGTTTTTTCTGAGATAAATATATAAGGTTCATCATTATACACTATCATACGTTAATTTGAAGTAACTTTCACATGGTTAACTTTTAAGATATTTGAAGTGCAAACATGCAAAGTTAATTTTAGCAAGCGCACCAAAACTCTGACAGCACACATTCAATAGTAACAGGTTCTAGTAATTTGACTTATTATGCCTTTCTATGCAGCAAGAGATGCTTAAAGTTGCATGGTCCGATGGTTTTGAATTTCTGTATTTCTTCTGAGATAAAAATAGTAGATCGATCACTAGTATCTACTTTACATTAGTTCAAAGTTACTTTTATTTTAAATGGTAAACTTTTGAGATATTTTGAGTGCAAACATGGAAAATTAGTTTTGGCATGCTTGCCAAAACTCTAACACCATAGACTTCTGCAGTAACAGGTGCTGATAAATTGACTCAGTATTGCCTTCTATGCAGAAACAAATACTTAATAAGTGCATCAGTATCTAAGTTGGATATGTCAAATCAAATCTAGAAAATTTGTTTGGTTTTGAAAATTTGATATTTCATTGGATGATGCACCAGTATCTAAGTTAGATCAAAGACCCTATAATACTAAGACGGCTCACTCCCGCTATCTCTCCCATGGTAATGTAAATTTCACAGTGCCACCTTGTGATGGGTTTGATCAGCCCGGGGCTGCTGGTTGGTGTTTCACATGTAAACACATACAATTATATTATACATGAGATAGGTAAGTATGAATACACATCAATATGAAATTGCTATCCACAAATACACATCATCATCAACATCATCATCAGCATCACCATCATCACACATCTTTCACATTCATATATACATTTATACATATAATATAGCACCTGTTTAACCAAGAGAACAACCAGTGCACCAAGTGGTGGGTTTGATCATTTTGATTACACAGTACAGGCTGAGTGAGCCTTCTTAGTATTATAGGGTCTTTGGTTAGATATGTAGAATCTAATCTAGGTCAGTGTTTTGGTTTAAAAAATGTGATGCTTTCATCGGGCTTTGCAACTTCAAAGCCATCTACGTGAAATCTGTAGAGACATGGGGTCAATTCGGGGTCGTTGGAAATCTGTCAGTCAGACCATTGAAGTTACTTCCCATTTTAATGTTTTTGAAAATAAAAACTATCTGATTGATTAAATGAAGTTTTACTGATGTTCTTCGGTCACTTGATTCTCTACCATTACCCTCTGTCATCCCCAAGTAACACCTCACCCCGCTGTTCGGGATGAATAAGAAATTTGGTATTTTGTGACGATATACAGATGTCAAAGATACCAGTCGATATCCGTACCGAGTGGTTAGGGCGTTTGTTACCGATGCGGCAGGTCGTGGGATCGATCTCTTATTGAGTCAAACTCAAAGACTTACAAGATTGATACTTGCTGTTACATTGCCATCTGCTCAGCATCAGTTAGTATCAGGATAATGTGATCCTGTAGGATATCAGGTCATGGTGCTGATGGCATGGCATCCCAATAGGGCAGCACTATAAAGTCATGAGCAAACAGTATCCTGATGCGGCATCAGATAAATTAATACACCAATCAACGTTAACATTTGAAAGCCTATCGCCTATTATTATTATTATTATTATTATTAAGAAGTTGCGTGACCCGGAATGCCCGTGGCTAACATAACAGGAAGCTTTTAAGTGGTCAGAGAGCTGCTGCCAGAACCGGAAGTGGGGATTATCCAACGATCTAGCAGTGTTCCGGTGTGGCGGTTTCAGCGCCCGGTCAGTTTCAGCACCCTGCCGTGGCTTCTGCGCATGCGCGGATTTTCGCATGTTGTGGCGAGCACTGCTATTTGTTTTGTTTACACTCGGCGATTCGACGCCGATCTAGCTGCTACGTTAATATCGCTTGGAATTTAAGGTTAATTTAATTAAATTTCATTATTTGAGTATGTAATTCTGTTAAATATGATCGCATTCAATAGATTTCGGCCCCTAACACTGCCGGGCACCAGCTGAGCTTGTAGCCGGCGAGGCCACGGGTGTTTTGACCATCTCTTAAAATCCGCGCATGCGCAGAAGCCACGGCAGGGCGCTGAAACTGACCGGGCGCTGAAACCGCCACACCGGTGTGGCGGTTTCAGATCTCAGTGGGTTTGGAGTCTTCGCTCGGGGTTCTGCGCATGCACGTATTCGATTAACACGACCCGGGCGATTTGGGTCACCCGAGTTGCTAGAAATTCAAATAGAACACCGCGAGTGGAGTTGACAAAAACGAGTGGATTGAAAAGTTAAAGCCTTGAGCACATTTATGCGTCAAAAAGTCGCTCGGGTCACCCGAGTGAATTAATCGAATACGCTGAAATGTCGTTCGATTTTTACGCATGCGCAGAACCCTGAGCGAAGACTCCAAACCCACTGAGATCTGAAACCGCCACACCGGGTGGTGGTGGTGGTGGTGGAAAGGGGTGGCAGAAGGGGGGGGGGGTGACCAAGGAAAAGAGGAACGGAAGTATTATAACATAGCAAGTCAATTGAGGCTGGAAGTATATGGGAACAGTACTTTTTATTTTATACTGACATTATCTAGTAGATAGCAGTTATACAGTGAAACCCTGCTGAAGCCCCAGTCACACATACCCGGATCAGGGGCCGGACGAGCCCCGGACCGCCATCCGGGGCGATCCGTGGGTCGTCCGTGGCGACCCCCCCCTGATCCGTCCTGACCTGTGGCTCGTCCGGCACCGTCTGGGCTCAGCCCCGGATGTTTTAGGGATTTTGCAATCCGGCATGATCCGGGGGTGGTCCAGGTAATTCGGGGGTGGTCCGGGGTCATTTTGAGCCATGGTTTGACCCGGACCATGCCCGGACTATCCAGGACTACCCCCGGCCTAGCCACGGACCACTCCCGGACTGTCTGGGGGTGATCCGGGATAGTCAGGGGGTGGTCCGGCCTCGTCCGGGTTAGTCAGGGGCCGGTCCGGCCCAGTCCGGGCTCGTCCAGGGCCGTTCCGGGGGCGGTCCAGCCTTTGGTCCGGGGCTCGTCCGGGAAGGTGTACTGCGAGGCAAAAATCGACGAAAACAGTGATTTTATCCATGGTGGTGCGGGACAGTCTGGGCCGTTGGTCTGTGGGTGGTCCGGCTCAAAATCCGGGGCTCGTCCAGCTATGTGTGACTGGGGCTTTATCAGTTCAGTAACCAGTGGCCGGACATAACAGGGTACCACATTATTGAGTTTCACTGTATGGAGTTAAATGTTATAAAATTGATATTTGTCGCTACCTAGCCTAGCGATTGGCATTAATAGGATAGGAAAAGGACTGATTAGCACAGGATCAGGATAATGTGACTGTAGGATATGGTGTCGGTGGCCTAGTCTTCCAATGGGGCAGCACTATAAAGTTGCCATGAGTGCGCACTGTCACATACAAGTCAGTGTCTGTCCTGATATGATCCTAGATGTTGCTAGGACATAAAGCAACAACAAACACACAAATCAAAATCATCAGATTAAAGTTGCATCGTCTGATGATTTTGAATTTCTGTATTTTTTCTGAGATAAATATATTAGATCGATCACTAGTATCTACTTTACATTAGTTCAAATTTACTTTTATTTTAAGTGGTAACATTTTGAGATATTTTTAGTGCAAACATGGAAAATTAGTTTTGGCAAGCTTGCTAAAACTCTGACACCACAGACTTCTGAGGAAACATGACTCAGTATTGCCTTCTACACAGAAACAAATGCTTAATAAGTGCATCAGTATCTAAGTTAGATATGTAAAATCAAATCTAGATAATTGGTTTGGTTTTGAAAATTTGATATTTCATCGGACTATGCAGTTTAAGCAACTCTAAACATCAAAAGGTCACTGTGCTTCCTCAACAGCCCTTGGGGTGTATTTCCATTTGAAGTCCATGTCTGACCTTGACTGGACGCATACGGCGAGGAAGGTCACCTGGAAGGGCTTTAGTCTGTGGACTGCCCGAACAGACGACACGTCCATGTTGGTGACTGTCAGCGAGAAGGACACGGCTCTCGTCCGCACACACCGGTACCCGGCGACGTCCCCGGTAACCGGGCGGACCTCGGACCGGTGTCGCAGTTTCAACGCCCGGTCAGTTTCAATGGCCCGTATAGACTCAAACTCAAGGCATTGTCAATGGTCGTGAGCAATCTTCATACAGAAAATACAGCAAAAGTGAAATATCTCTAAAACTACACCACCTATTAACAAATCGCTTGGTACACATACAGAAAACATCTTTACCAAAAAGACTGTATTAAATTTATAAGGTTAGGGTTCTTGATTTGTATTAATTTTGAATAAAACTAAGGTTTTGCACTGCGCGTACCGTCAAACTCAAGGCATTGTCAATGGTCGCTAGCAATCTTCATACAGAAAATACTGGAAAAGTGATATATCTCTAAAAGCACACCACCTAGAAACAAATGGCTTTGTACACTTGTAGAAAACATCTTTACCAAAAACATTATATTAAACTTATAAGGTTAGTGACGATGATGTTAGATTTTGATGCATGCGCATGAAACTGACCGGGCGCTGAAACTGACCGGGCGTTGAAACTGCGACACCGGCCCAGAAGGAACCCGCGCTGCGGGCATGGCGCAGTCCCGGTGTTGCAGTTTCCACGGCACACCAGTTTGCGAGGGACACATCCATTCAAATGCATTGTCAATGGCCGTGAGTGATCTTCATACAGAAAAAGTCAAATATCTCTCAAATTACACCACCTAGAACCAAACCGCTTGGCACACATACAGAAAACATATTCAACAAACAGATTATATTAAATTTATAATGTTAGGGTTCTTGATTTCTATTAATTTTGAATAAAACTAATGTTTTGCACTGCGCGTACCGTCAAACTCAAGGCATTGTCAATGGTCGTGAGCAATCTGCATACAGAAAATACAGCAAAAGTGAAATATCTCTAAAACCACACCACCTAGAAACAAATCGCTTAGTACAAATATAGAAAACATCTTTCCCAAGAAACTGCAACACCACCGTTTCCCAAGCCAGTCCCGGTGTTGCAGTTTCCGCGGTATGCCAGTTTGCGAGGTACACACCGCTTCTGTGCATGCATCAAAATCTAACAGCATCGTCACTAACCTTATAAATTTAATATAATGTTTTTGGTAAAGATGTTTTCTATATGTGTACCAAGCAATTTGTTTCTAGGTGGTGTGGTTTTAGAGAAATTTCACTTTTTCTGTATGAAGATTGCGCACGACCATTGACAATGCCTTGAGTTTGATGGTATGCGCAGTGCAAAACATTAGTTTTATTCAAAATTAATAGAAATCAACAACCCTAACCTTATAAATTTTATATAAACTGTTTGTTGAATATGTTTTCTGTATGTGTGCCAAGAGGTTTGTTTCTAGGTGGTGTAATTTAAGAGATATTTGACTTTTTCTGTATGAAGATTTACTCACGGCCATTGACAATGCATTTGAATATATGTGTACCTCGTAAACTGGCGGACCACGGAAACTGCAACACCGGCATGCACCGCTCCGTACTCTCACCTCCACCACTACGGGTGTTATGGCGGTGCGCTACGACAGCGTTTGTGAGCTGTTGCTGCTGTTTCTGTTGTTGTTGGTTCTGTTGCTGTTTCTTATGTTTCTGTTGGTGCTGCTCCTCTTTTTGTTGTTGCTGCTGCTGTTATTGCAGTTCTTGTTGGTTCCGCTGCTGTTTCTGTTGCTGCGATTGGTGCTGCTGTTGTTGCTGCTGTATTTGTTGTTGCTGTTGCAGTTCTTGTTGGTGAGGTTGCTCTTTCTGCCATTGTTGCTCTTTCTGCCACTGCTGCTGCCGTTGTTGCCACTGCTGCAGTTTATGCTGCGGTTGTTTGAGCATAACTCCGAGGCTCGGCTTGTGATCAACACTTCCACGAAGTGTCCCGGTGGTATTGAGTGGGCCCTCGCCCACTACCAGAGTTATATTGGGTCTGGTATCCTCAGAACCGGTATTAGTAGTACTAGTAGTCCAATGTTTTTTTTTGTTTTTTTTTGTTCAAGTGTTTTTATTCCTCTGAATAACATGTCAGTGCTAATGCACTGGTCTTCCAGCCCTAATCAGAATTGCCTTTACACAGTAAACAAATCTACAACAATATAAAGATAGACAATTACAGGAAACTAAGCAAAACATCGGTACATGAATGATAGGTAAAGAACAAGATAAGCAAAAATAAACATGCGGGGAGGTTACTACTACTGTTACTAATGTTACTACTACTAGTACTACTACCGCTACCACTACTAGTACTACTACTAGTACTACTTGTACTGCTCCTACTAGTGCTACTACTTCTAGCAGTACTACGACCACTACTACTAGTACTACTTGTCTTGTATTGCTACTACTACTACTACTGATACTATTACTACTAGTACTACTACTACTGCTACTATTACTACTACTACTAGTATTACTACTAGTACTACTACTTCTACTGGTACTACTACTACTATTACTACTACTAGGTACTCCAAAGTGATTTTTTCCCCCCAACAGGTCAGTATTACAAGTTATATATCTGTACAGATCTTTTAAATCGGATCTCAATGATGTAAAAATCATTGAGATCGATTGAATAGCTGCAAACTTATGAGTGTTTAAAGATTGATTTTTTTACCCTGATTTGTGCACATTTCCAAATTAGTCAAATCTTGGTTTCTTGTTGGTTATGTTGCTGTTTCTTCTGCTATTTTGCATATGATCTGTCCAATATTAAAGAATCTCATTCTCTATAATAGAACTAAGAAGCTCAATATTTTCTACAGACCATCATTGTTAGTATTCTTTCTGAAATTTCATGTCAAACTTGCTAAATTCCTTAATTTCCAGCAACCACCAATAATAAATGTAGTAATATTAAGAAAGATAGCATAACCATTCTAATTGTCCTATCACTGCGATCTTTATGCCAAAATAACCAGAATTAAAAGCTCTACATGATGACACAATGTTCTAACTGATCAGAAAAAGAAAGACAAAATTCACTTTTAGGCATCGCGAGCTGACAATAGCCACATTCTTGCAGCAGTCACTTCTCAAACCAACCTTGATTAGCATGATATAAATCTCAACCAAATATTGTTCTGGTTAGGTAGAGGAAGACTTGAGCTTTCTGATGATATAATTTTCAGCACGATCCTGATCAATTTTCAAGGAGGATTGATGTCTTAATGTTTTCACTTCTTCAGTTCAATCAAATTTCCCACTTAAAAACAGCCATTCCTGATATGCTAATGAAGCCTAGTTTCTTCTCTGTCTTTCATTGGTTGTTATTTTTAGCTCAGGTCACTGTGCTCACCAAGGTATCAATTTTGGGGAAGGGAGTAGCTCAGACTGGATGAAAACAAACTCGGCGAGCATGCACAGAGCTGCCGATGGTACCCCCAAACAAATTTCCATTGACTCTAATTTATTTCATAATGCTAACTAAAAATCAGATACCCCAAAAGACAAAAGCAAACTTTAATTTCATATAATTTTTATTTCAAACGAAGCAGAATTAGTGGAGATTGAAGTGTTTTAAAAAGGGTTAAAATATGTCAAATTTTGCACTGCGGACACCATATACGCCCACTTTGGAGTACCTGCTACTACTACTATTACTACTACCACTACTGGTACTATTACTACTAGTACTATTACTACTGGTACTACCACTACTAGTACTATTATTACTGGTACTATTACTACTGGTACTATTACTACTGGTACTATTACTACTAGTACTATTACTACTGGTACTATTACTACTGGTACTATTGCTACTAGTACTACCACTAATACTCCCCGTCGAGTTCCCACCAGTCTCCCACAGCGACAGTTCTCGCCTTTGTCCAGATAGGTTGTGAAATAGACAGACAGAGCTTCAGATCAACCCGGGGTCTGCGCACGCACGGTGATGGCCGTACTCAGCAAGCCTCGAGACGGAGGTGAGCGTCATTTTGTGGACGCCGGGACGCCAGTCCACAGACAGCGTCTATAGCCGTGTTCACACAGGCAATGTAAATCGATTCGTAGAAATCGACTTGTATAGTTCGGGTTACATTTCGCGTGTGAACGCGCGGCTGAGTCGGATTAGGGCTGAATCGATTCCTGTGATCTGGATACTGTAAACCACTTGTCGAGGTAGTTTACGGGAGTGGATTTCTGTGAACCGATTTATTTTGCCCGTGTGAACGCAACCGATTTACTTGAGGCGGATTAAGGACGTGACAGTCGAGACCTGAGTTTGTTGACTTTCCGGTAAATTTGCTTTATGAAACTGCTAGCTGTGCACAGATATTTTTTTCATCATTTATTTTTAGGGTTTCACTGCCCAGCAGAAGTTTTGACCATTCCAAAACAATACGATTCAGTCGAAACAGATCTAGGTCGAACCCACACTCTCTCGTGCCGACGTTGACTAACCGAAACTGGTGCTGGTTAGTCTGGACTTGCTCATGCGCAGATATCCACTTCCGCCTTAAACCGACTCAAAGCACTGCCCGTGTGAACGCGAAACACTTTCAAACTAAATCGATTCACATGATTCGCCTTGTCTAAATCGCTTTACATTTTGCCCGTGTGAACACGGCTCATGACTCTGTAGGAAGGCGGCTGTTGGTGTTGGTGGTGTTGGTGTTGTCCACTTTGGTGTTGGTGTTGCCAATATCAGTCAAAGGCCTTGCGACAACCTGCTCATCCATTCTCGTGGTGTTGGTTCCCTGTAACAGTGTAATATTAATATAAATCCAATATAAATCTAAATGTAATATCAATATAAATGTAATATAAATCTAAATGTAATATAATTATATAAAAGGTGTAAATTATACGTAGGCATGTTATCAATATTATAACCGTTCCGAAGTACCCATAATGTAAGCAAATGGTCCAGCATTTTGACAGACGCCAACATTCATTTGGAATGTTTTCACTTCAAATATCACAATGTAAGCAAATGATCCGGCATTACAAACACCAAAATTAATTCGGAATGCTTTCACTTCAAATATCACCAATAGAAACCCTTAAAAATAAAGGTAATTTTAAAAACAATAAAGTAGATTATAATGATCAATCTAATATATTTATCCACAAAATATGGCAGCAACTCAAAACCATTGAATAATGCAACGCTAAGCCTTTGATATGAGTGATTGGTTTGGGCATGACATTAGCATGGCGAGTTGAAGGTCTGGGTGTCGGGGGGGGGGGGCGTGGGGGTATGGTCCAACCGAGCATTACGTACTCAATGCACAACCCCTGATTCAATAACACGTGGGTGTTTACTGTTACTATTAGTTAATTCAAACAAGTCAACTTCCTCTTCCTGTTCATAAAGTGATAGGCTGCAGTGGTGACGACTATATCTAAATTGTGTTTGTATTCTGATAACATTTAAATATCCAAAACTGATATTAACATGATATGACCTAGATAAAAGATTCACCCGGTACTTATAGTACATGGGTGAACAACAACGTACTGTAAAAACGCGCGAAAATAGATTTAGTATGGAACAGCTAGTAGAATGCCTGTCTCCAGTGTCAAATGGTTACTTATATCGGCACAGACTTGGTGAAATGGGAGACAATGCAAAAAGACAAGATGGCGGCTGCAGAACGCCGTCGATTTCACTTTTAAATCTTATTAAACTAGATATTATATTATATTTTTTAACTCAAAGGTAGCAGGCTCTCAATAAGACATATATAAAGAATAATTGTTGCTTCTTAGATTGTGAAATTAGGCTCTCAATTCATTAACCCGCTTTTTTGACAGTTTTTATATAGGGTTGGTATTCACCCGTGTACTGCGAGTACCGGGTGAATCCTTTATCTAGATATGACCAACCTACACAGTCCAGAGATTCAAACAGGGGAATACCCTATCCTTGCTGATCCTGCTGCCTACGGACAGACCTTCCCACCAACCTCCCACATCCCTTCTCTGCCCTCCCCCCCCCCCCCGCTGTTATGATTTCCAGTTGTTTCAGTGGTTATACCTCCCACCCACACACCCGTTTCCACCCCCCCCCCCCCCACCATTATCTCGTTCCTACTGTACACCATCATCCGCTATGTTAATACTCCCACCCTAATCTAGCCTCAAAGTCTCGAGCACGTCAAACCCCCACCCCCACTCCCACCCCACACTGCTGCTCTCTGACTACTACAGACCCATCGGCTAAACCACCAATCAATAAATTAAGCCAATCTCAATCTCATACTTGGCATGACACCGTTCACATTTCCTGATAGCCTTCCAATTTTCCTGACTGAACACGGTGGCCGAATCGGTGGAGCACAGGCTTCCCCCATTTAGAAGGTCGGGAATTTGAATACCAGCCGAGTCAAACCCAATGACTTACAAAATTGATACTTGTCGCTATATAGCCTGGCATTTGGCATTAATATGATAGGGCAAGGACTGGTTAGCTCAGTAACACTGACAAGATAATGTGACTGAGTGGGATATTGGGTCATGGTGGCAGTGGCCTGATCTCCCAATGAGGCATCACTATGAAATCACCATGAGTGTGCACTGTCACAAGTCAGTACCCATCCTGATATGACCATAGATGTCCTAGGACATAAGACCCCAACAAACAAATAAAATCCAACTTCCCCACATCCGAGTGAAGCGGTATTAATGACGTAAAGAGACACAGATGGCACCACAGGGTAACTTGGGTGGCGACTTACATGGATGGATGCACAATTAGTTTGTTTGTTGTTGTTTTATGTCCTAGCAACTTCTAAGGTTATACCAGGACGGGTACTGACTTGTGACAGTGCACACTCATGGCAACTCTATAGTTCTTCCCCACTGGTGGAAGACCAGGCCGCCAGCACCATGACCTGATAACCCACTCAGTCACATTATCCTGACACTGAGCCAACCAGTCCTTGCCCTATCCTAATAATGCCGAACGCCAGGCTAGGAAGCGACAAGTATCAACTATTAAGTCATTGGTTTGACTCGACCAGGGTTCGAACCCACTATCTACCAACACGGGAGATGGATGCTTTAACTCATTCGGCCATCCCATCTGGTCAGATGCACAATTAGTGGAAACAATTAAAGCTGCATATAAAAGCATCAACTTTCAAAAGTAAACACTTATTTAGATTTGAATTTACATGTCCAACATAGATATTGGTGTGCTTATTAAGCATGCGTTGCCACCATACTAAGCCTATTTAATAGGACCTGTTACTGCTGAAGCATATGGGGTCAGAATTTTTACAAGCACACCAAGATTAATTTGCCTTTTTTACACTTCAAATATCTCCTAAGTTAGTCAGTTTAAAGCAAAATTACTTCAAACTAAAGTAAGGTAGATTACAACGATCAACCTAATATTTGTATCTCAGAAAATGACAAAAATTCAACCCCATCGGATTATGCAACTTTAAATGGGTTTGAATACCTTTCTTATTTATAGCCACATAATAGATTATGTCATTGGAATGATGAAGATGTAAAATAGTGCGCCCTGATGTCATCACCCTATCTACGCCCACCTGTATATGTGGCCCCTTGCCTGAGAGGTATGCATTACCCGCATATCTGTGGTATGCGGGTAATGCAGTACCTCAGATACCTTAGGTGCTAAAATACCTCAGGGAGTTTGACGCCCCAGCCTTGCAAAGTTGTATACCACTGCCTACTGGTACAAGTTCTGGTTATTGATATAATCAAAGGCTAAGGGAGCAAACCCTAAACAGAAAACCATGTTACCATGGCAGCATTAAGGGCAGTGATGAATGGAACTGCCAAAATCTCCCGACCAGCCACTGTAGGGACAAATAGTTTGCGCCTGTCTTGACATGTTCTTGCCGGTGTGAGACCTCTATTTACTCCCTGAGAGAGTGCCGCTAGTAACTTGCAAAAGCCAGGAGCACTTCAACACTTTCCAAGCAGCTTTTATGAAATGTACAACCGCACAAAGCGGCGGTTAAGTAATAAAGGTGGTCTTTGTCACGTTGCGACTGACAGCATGATGATGACATGATGATGCCTGAGAGGTCAGTGCAGACTACTACAATTATATAGCATATACTCACCCTCACCCGCTCTGAGGTTGAACGGACAGTTGGGAACGGTTAGTTAGGTGGACACGCTGATGTGGCGCCACCAGTCATATTTAGAAGATAGCTAGTAATCTATCCACATAAATTTGAAGTGGTTAGCATATTGAACATGCCATGTGAACTTTCTCATACATCTTCCTCCATTGACGGTTCTTCATTTGAAAGATATCATAATACTGCACCCCTCTCTCTGTTCCCTCTCACTGTCTTTCTCACTCTCTCGCATTCTTTCACTCTCTCTCTCACCCCCTCTCACTAGCTTTTGCTCCCTATTGCTCCTTACCTCTCGCTCTCTCTCAGATATGCTGCCCGCATCACAAAATCTGACATAATTTAACCATTCTAAAACCACTTCAATCTTCAGTCCTTCTGCTTTGTTTGAAATTAAAATTATATGAAGTGAATGCCTGTTCTTTTGTCTTTTAGGGTGTTCAATTTATAATTAACATGATGAAATAAATTAGAGTCAATGGACACTTGTTTGGGTGTACCATCAGCAGCTCTGTGCATGTTTGCCATTCTGTTTGTATCCAGTCTTAGCCACTCCCTTCCCTAAAATTGCTACCTTGCTGAGTATGGTCACCTGAGCTAAAAATAACCACCAATGAAAGGTTGAGAAGAAACTGGGCTTCATTAGCATATCAAGCATGGCTGTCTTTGAGCGGGAAATTTGATTGAACAGAAGGAGTGAAAACATTCAGACGCTCATTCTCCTTGAAAATTAAGCACGATCGTCCTGAAAATTATATCATCAGAAAGCTCAAGCCTTCCTCTACCTAACCAGAACAATATTTGGCTGAGATTTATATCATACTCGGCAATGTTGGTCTGAGAAATGACCATGTATTCCTGTCTCCCACACTGGAACGACGACCATGGAGTTGATTGAAGCTTCTGTTTCAGCAGAAAAAGCTTGATGTGGCATCCATCAATGATGACTTTAGAGTATGGAAGGTGCCAGACATTGAAAACATTTCTGAAGCCTATTGTCACCCAAGGGATTCTGTTTAATCATCTTAATAAAGTTAATGTCTTTGCGATCTAGACTTGTAGTCAGCTAGCAATGCCTATAAAAGTGAACTTTCAGTTTTTGCCTCATATTAATTCAAAATATGTATGATCATATACAGCTTTTGATTCTGATTATTTTGGAATAAAAACTAGAGTGATCATGTATGTAGAAAGAAGTTATGATGTTTCAAAGAATTTATCATTAACCCTGATGATATTCAGGAGAAATTAAGGAATTTAGCAAGTTTAGCATGAAATATCTGACAGAATAACAAAGTTAATGGTCTGGGGGGAAATGGAGCCTGTTATTTGTGCTATAGAGAGTGAGATTCTTTAAGTGAGATTCTTTAATATTGGACAAATTATAACAGGATTATCACCACAGACACATATATATATATATATATATATATATATATGTATATATATATATATATATACACATAACCTAGTTATGCTCAGTCAGATTGTTCATTTTCCTTGGATACCTGGCTATACCGATAACCAAGGAAGCGAGCAAGCTGCTCGAGCATTGTGTGGGATCCCTCAGTCTGATCTGATACCACTGATCCTCAAGTTTATCAAGTGAAAATGACAAGAAATGAGAGGCTTGAACGAATAATATATATCTAATATTGTTTGACATAAAAAATGGATAAACATAAAGTCCGGACGACCAAGTGCTGAGAAGGGAATTATTTAGCTCAATAAACATTTTAACAAACAAATTAAGACAACTTATCTAGTTCTATGTAAAAATTTCAATCCAGATTTGTTCTAAAATAGGAAAAAATTTAACTAAGTCTGATTCATGTAATTACATGCCATGTAACTTTGACTTCACTTGTCCTGGGCAATATCAGCACTTGTCCTGATATGTAAAAGGGGATATCTTATTCTATGTAAAAACACCTATCAATTATTGTTTTCTTTTAACAATGTTTCTTGTATAAGTATGAAAATTACAATGACAAATGTCTCCTAAAATAGGAACAAATTTGGGAAAGGCTATTCATGGAGTCACTATTGTATAACTTTGACACCACTTGTCCCATGGCCATGTGTACATATGAATGTGAAATGCTTATATGTATGCACACAGGGACATGTCTTATTCTAGGTAAAGATTCCCCAATTGCACATTTGTTGTAGCAATGTATTTGCATACGTATGAACTTTAATTTAATGTAACATTTTTTGCTCGGCTGGAAGATTACCCCTTGGGGAAGCCATTCAGTGAGTGACTTTACTGCATATTTGTGGATAAATAAAACTCAACTCAACTAAACAAAAAAAAACTAAGGATGACATAGAGGGATAAGGAAAAGCAGTGTGAATAAATAGGATGGAATCCACTAAGAGCCTTTAGGCCATGTGTCCATGAATTGTTCCCTTGTGGGTTGTTCTGTGTTCACTTGTGACCTTGTGACGTGCCACACAGACAATGGACCTGTGTTTTGCATAATGGCTGTTCCCATAGGTTAGACCCAGGGACTGTTATGGCCTTGTGCAGGGAATATAGAGAATGAACATGTTCATTGTCTATGTTGCACGTCACAAGGCCCGTTCCCATAGGTTGAACCCAGGGGCCGCATGGCCTTGTGCAGGGAACATAGAGAATGAACATGTTCATTGTCTGTGGCACGTCACAAGCGAACAAGGGAACATGCCATAAGGGAACAGTCTATGGATACATAGTTTAATGGGTCGATACTTTGCCTTGTGCTGCCTGACCCAGACGTCCGTGATCCAATGCAGGTCCAGGGGCTGACAGTCCGCTCTTCTTGTCGGTGTGAGCAGCTCAGGGTCCCTGACCCCGCCGCCCGCCCACCACTGCCGACGCACCAGGTTGTTGATCTGGCCGAGCGCGAACGTGGTGAGCAGCTCAAAGCAAGGCTGTGTCGGGACGACCCGCACAAAATGCCTGTCGCAGATGCAGATCGCGTCCGTCGGCAGCGTGACGTCATTGCACTACCTGCTTGCCAGCAGGGCAGTGTGAAACCCGCTGACTGGAAATGACGTCGCTGTGCTAGCGGCAGCGGAGGCCTGACATCTTCGACGATGAATGATCGTCGTTGAAGGAGGAACAGGAGGAGGAGCAGCAGAAGTAGGAGAAGCAAGAGGAGGAGGAACAGGAGGAGAAGCAGTAGCAGGAGGAGGAGGAGCTGGGGGAGGTGGTGTGGAATGCGCCGTGGAGAGCGCCCTGAGGAAGTGGTGCAAGTCCACGAAAGTGGGGAACCGGGCTAGAATAGTTCCCTTGCACCCCCTTGCAGATCGTAAAAGGCGACAAATGGGGTGGCTTGTTTGCCGTGAGTCGCAGCTCATGTTGGTGGAGGAAGGGATCCTGGCACATGAGGACTGCAAGGGGCCAAGGCTCCTTGTGGACCAACACTGCACTTTGGCCCCGACCTCAAAGGAGGTGGATGTGAGGGTTGTGGAGTGTGAGTAGAGAGGGTTTTGATGGGGGAGGCAAGGGCAGATGAAGAGGTGGAGGTGGGGGTTGTGGATGGTGAATAGAGAGGTTGTGATGGTGGAAGGCAATGGATATGAAGCTTATGGAGTAAAAGGGGGTGGGGAGATGGCGAAGTGAAGGGAGTTAGAGATGAGGTGAGGGGAGAGGTTTGTAGGGGCGGGCAACCGCCTGGTAGGTGGGAGTGAATGTAGGGTTGGGGAGTGAGGAGGGAGGGGTGGAGGGAGGGAGGGGTGGAGGGAGGGAGGGAGGGGTGGAGGGAGGGAGGGGGGTTGGGGGAGTGGGGAGGGAGAGGTGGGGGGGCGGGGGAGTGAGCAGCTGGGGATAGAGGGTGAGATTGTAGAGGGTAAGTGGGGAGGTTGTGGGGCGAGTAGGTAGGAGCAGAGGCATAGTGGAAGATGTGGAGGTGGAGGTGGGGGTGATGTAGAGGTCACTTTCATCACACCAATTCAATAACTCAGTTTCTCACTCAGCCAGACGCCGGGTCAGCCTCCGTACGGAGGGGGAACGCCCGCGTCCCTTGAAATCGAATGGAAACTGACACAAACTTCTCTCAACAACACAATATGTGTATCTAGTCACTCAAACACTCGCCTTACTCACACTGACTCTTGTGAGCAGACTTCGAGCCCGGTGCAAACACGATAGCCCAACATCTAGGATGTAACCGGGCGAGGTGGCCGAATCGGTAGAGTGCTGGCCTCGTGTGGGGGAGATCGGGAATTCCCGGTCGAGTCAAACCTATTACTTAAAATTTGATACTTGTCGCTTCCTGGTCAGGCGCTCAAAATACTACCATTTATCATATAAAAAAGTCTCAGATGACCTTATAACCACGTGAAAGTTTGGTTCAACCGTACCGGAAGTGGCTTGGGGCCCGACAATTTTGTTTGGATTCACCGATACTTTGGATTACAGGAGTTTTGGTTTAACCAACTTTTTTAACCAACTATGTTTAATGTCATTTCATGAAAGCTGCCTGCAAAAGTGTTGAAGTGCTGCTGGCTTTGCAAGTTACCAGTGCCACTCTCTCGGGGAGCAAATAGAGTAGTATTTTGCCGGGCTGCCAAAAAAGGTTTGGGTTAACTGATTGTTTGGTTTAACCGAGCTTGGTTTAACGGGGTTGTACTGTATAGCCGTAGAAGTTAGATGTTGCTACGATACTAAACCCGAACAAACAACAACATAATGGCCACATCATCATCATCATCATCATCATGCTGTCGGTCGCGATGCGACAAAGACTGCTTTCATTACTTGACTGCCGCTCTCCATTTAGCTCTCTGATGTGAGAGTTGCGTCCATGAGTTGGTCTTAATGTCTCTCAGCTTCAGGTTTCATTTCATGAAAGCTGCCTGCAAAAGTGTTGAAGTGCTGCTGGCTTTTGCAAGTTACCAGTGGCACTATCTCGGGGAGCAAATAGAGGTTTCACACCGGCAAGAACATGTCAAGACAGGCGCAAAACTATTTGTCCCTGCATAATGGACACAACCTGCAATGATATGGTCATATTTCCCATTCAACAGGTCTGGCCAGAAGCATCTTGCAAGTGAAAGGGGGAAGAAAACAAGTAAAGGTGGACAAAGGAAGAGATGGGAAGACAACATCAGGAAATGGACAGGCCTGGAGTTTGGAAAGTCTCAAAGTTTGGTGGAGAACAGGGAACAATGGAGAAAACCGGTTGCAAAGTCATCTGTGGTGCTGCAATAAGCCTCGCAGCTAAGGGATTGAGGACGATTATGATCATAAAACTGGTCAGGTTGGATAACATCGTCAGGTTAGTTATTGGAGTTTCACGTCCTAGCAACACACAAAGTCAAATTATGATAACTATTGATATGGTAATCATTATACCGACCCACCCAGGGGGGAGGCTAAGGACTAACATGTGTACATATATGCATAAACAATACCTGTACTCATAGAGGTGGGAAATGAATTCACCAAAATTCAGCAACCGGAAACGGAAATAGCCCTGTATGGGGGCCGCCATTTGTATACTCGTGTTGAATAATCAAAATCCAGCAAACGGAAATGGAAATCGCTGTCGAGCTTTGCTATGCAGCACACAGGGTGGATGACAGCGATTGGTTAATAATAGCCTATGGGCTTAATGCCTTGACAATGCACCACCGCAGAGTAGCACACGCTGAATCGAGGAACAACTACACTGGTCCCTCCCTACAAATCTTCCATATATGGTTCGATGACATCACTGGGACCAGTGTAAGTGTTCCTCCACGCTACTCTGCAGCAAGGCTGTCAAGGCATTAAGTCCATAGGCCCAATTGATGGTATTCGGGGTCAGCAATTGGTTAATAATATATCCAAAGAAATGCCCGCTGCCATAGAATTTGCTAATACGCATAGTGCAAAACTTAGATTTTATTCAAAATTGAAAGAAATAAAGAACAATTTGTCATAAATATGGATGCACAAATGCAATATTAATAGTTTATTCCGTGGAAACAACAGTCATATTCGATTATCATGACTGTGACCCGGGTCACCCGAGTTGCTAGAATTTCAAATCGAACACCGCGAGTGGAGTAAAAAAATACACGCGCAACCATAAAATACTTTGCTGTAGTTATATCGGGGGGTCGGTCCTAAGCATTGCTTATTCATGTTAGTGCTATGTCTGTTTCTCTTCATTTTCTCTTTGCTTACAGGACATCTGCTATGTTAAAACAGTAATGATCTGGAATCAGAGAAGTCTCTCTCCTAATACCAGTACCATGAGGCAATATCTCACTCAGTCACATTATCCTGACACTGAGAGCCAACCATCCCTTGCCCTATCCTAATTATCTTGATCGCCAGGCAGGTAACGACACCTATTGGGCTTTGTCAGTCTTGGTTTGCCTCGGCCCTGAATAGAACCCATGACTTCCCGCATGGGAAACAGACGCCCTATCCACTCGGCTATCCCGTCCTCTATTAGACAGATACGCTTTAGGTTGGTGCGACACATCGAGCTCTCTGTATGAGACTTCCACGCGGACACGGCTCCTAAATCCTGTTTCATCGGACTATGCAACTTTAATAGACCCTGTTACTGCTGAATTCTATGGTGTCAGACTTTTGATGTGCATGCCAAAATATATTTATATGTTTTTACGTCAAATATGTCCAAAGTTAGCTATTAATATTAAATGTTACTCTAAAATAAAATAATGTAGATTGTAATGAACAATATAATATATGTATATCAAAATCGAGCAGAAACTCAAAACTGTCGGACTATGCCACTTTAACATCTGGCGCATTTTCGTTTTCGAAATAGATGGTACTGCATTGGCCTCCTCTTCTGGCTTTTGCATTCAAACATTACACGAATAAACAAAGCCACGGTGTGAGACCCTTAGTCTTAAGCCTGGTGATTAGTGACCTAATTAATTTGATCGCAGTTGACCTAATTAGAAGCTTTGCAAGACACAGACTAATGGCGGCGGGTGAAGGTGATAGGAAATCACTGGCAGGTGGCTTCATCGGTTAAAACATTATAGGTGGATGACCTATAGATTATAGGTGATCGTCTAATTGATAAATGATTATGGAGTTAAGGGTAGATGAAGTTGGTTGGTTGGAGTTTTACGTCATGGCAACATCTAAGGTCATATCAGGACCGGTACAGACTTGTGACAGTGTGCACTCATGATGACTTAACAGTGCTGCCCCATTGGGAACTCTTGCTGGCAGAACCATGACCTGATATCTTACTCAGTCACATTATCCTGACATGGAGCTAACCAGTCCTTTCCCTATCCTATTAATGCCAAGTGCCTGTCTAGGAAGTATCAATTTTGTAAGTCATTGGTTTTACTCGACCGGGAATTGAACTCCCGATCTCCGATTCGGTCATCGCGCCCAATGGGTAAAGAGGTAGAAGTATCGTGGTTGAAGGTCAGGGGCAGTGTGGGTGTAGAGGTAACATGGTTGAAGGTCAGGGGCAGTGTGGGTGCAGAGGTATCATGGTTGACGGTCAGGGGCAGTGTGGGTAAAGAGGTATCATGGTTGAAGGTCAGGGGCAGTGTGGGTGTAGAGGTAACATGGTTGATGGTCAGGCTGGTGTTTGGATGTTGGCAGGTTGATGCTGGTGGTTGGTACTGGTGGTTGGTACTGGTGGTTGGTACTGGTTGTTGGTACTGGTGGTTGGTACTGGTGGTTGATGATGGTGGTTGATGATGGTGGTTGGTGCTGGTGGTTGGTGCTGGTGGTTAGTACCGGTGGTTAGTGCTGGTGGTTAGTGCTGGTGGTTAGTGCTGGTGGTTGGTGCTGGTGGTTAGTGCTGGTGGTTGGTGCTGGTGGTTGATGCTGGTGCTGGTGGTTGGTGCTGGTGGTTGGTGATGGTGGCTAGTACTGGTGGTTAGTGCTGGTGGTTGGTGCTGGTGGATGGTTGGTGGTGACGGTGGTTGGTACTGGTGGTGGTATGGGTGGTATGGGGTTGTATGGTGGTGAGATGGTGGTTGATGATGGTGGTTGGGCTGGTGGTGTGCTGGTGGTTAGTGTGGTGGTTGGTGTGGTGGTTGGTGCTGGTGGTTGGTTCTGGTGGTTAGTGCTGGTGGTTAGTGCTGGTGGTTAGTGCTGGTGGTTGGTGCTGGTGGTTGGTGCTGGTGGTTGGTGCTGGTGGTTGGTGCTGGTGGTTGGTGCTGGTGGTTAGTACTGGTGGTTAGTGCTGGTGGTTAGTGCTGGTGGTTGGTGCTGGTGGTTGGTGCTGGTGGTTGGTGCTGGTGGTTGGTGCTGGTGGTTAGTGCTGGTGGTTAGTGCTGGTGGTTAGTGCTGGTGGTTGGTGCTGGTGGTTGGTGCTGGTGGTTGGTGCTGGTGGCTAGTACTGGTGGTTGGTGCCGGTGGTTGGTGCTGGTGGTTGGTGCTGGTGGTTAGTGCTGGTGGTTGGTGCTGGTGGTTGGTGCTGGTGGTTGGTGCTGGTGGTCGGTGCCGGTGGTCGGTGCCGGTGGTCGGTGCTGGTGGTTGGTGCTGGTGGTTAGTGCTGGTGGTTGGTGATGGTGGTTGGTGATGGTGGTTAGTACTGGTGGTTAGTACTGGTGGTTGGTGCTGGTGGTTGGTGCTGGTGGTCGGTGATGGTGGCTAGTACTGGTGGTTGGTGCTGGTGGTTGGTGCTGGTGGTTGGTGCTGGTGGTTGGTGATGGTGGTTAGTACTGGTGGTTAGTGCTGGTGGTTGGTGCTGGTGGTTGGTGCTGGTGGTCGGTGCTGGTGGTTGGTGCTGGTGGTTGGTGCCATCAGTGTGAGTTATTTACACCATGTTTTTGTTGTTGCGTTATTTGACGCGTCTGCCTCTCGCTGCGCATTTCGCTTGTTTGTGATTCGTCTGTGACACGTGGGGCCCGATTAAGGATCGATAAATCAGTGATGCGACTCGTGTGATCTGTCATGCGTGTCTGACCCAGTCACCCCGCCGCCTCCACACCCCTCTTCCGCCCTCTTCTCCTGTTGGCATACTCATCCACATCCCTATCTCGCCCCTACCCCCACTCACCAGACGGGATGGCAGAATGAGTTGAGCGTCCGGCTCCCATTTTTCGTAGATCGAATCAAACCAATGACTTAACAATTTATACTTGTCGCTTTCTAGCCAGGCATCGGCATTATTAGGATAGGGTAAGGACTGGTTGGCTCAGTGTCAGGATAATGTGACTGAGTTGGATATAATGTCATGGTGCTGGTGGCCTGGTCTCTCAGTGGGGCAGCACTATAAAGTTGCCATGAGTGTGCACTGTCACAAGTCGGTACGCATTCTGATATGACCTTTGGTGTTGCCAGGACATAAAACTACAACAACCAACCACCATTTCTCTCTCTGTATGGAGTGGGATGTAGCTCAGGCGGTGGCGTGTCCAGCTGGGAACGTGTAGGTCATCCGATCGATCCTGCTCAGTTTGCAGTTTGGGTTATTTTCCATTCCAACGAGTGGTCCACCAACTGGTTTATCAAAGGCTTTGCCATGTGCTGTCCTGTCCATGGGAAAGTGCATATAAAAGACCCCTTGCTGCTTTTCGGAAAGAGTAGCCTATTAATGTCGAGTGCCAGGATAGGAAACGACAAGTATCAATTTTCTAAGTCATTGGTTTGACTCGACCGGGAACCGAATTCCCGATCTCCCGAGCTTCCGTACGCGAGGCCCGCGCTCTGGCTATTCGGCCACCCGCGGTGTCAGGAGTGGGGGGGGGGGGGGGGTGAGAGGGGGGGGGGGGTAAGGGTGGGGGGGGGGCGGGAGTCCAATACAGGTTGACGAAAAAGCAGCGAGGTACTTTCCGGCTCTGATGATGAGGGACCGCGTGAAATGTGTGCAGAGGCAGTCCCCGTTCTGCTAGTAATTCACCTGTTAGTTTTACTACTGACTACTGACTATTTGGTATCCCCTACTCACGCCAAACTAACTGGATTTTCACCTGTTGCCACCCACATTGGGGAACATTGACCGGCTAGAGCGCTCATTTCCCGTTCGGGAGGTCGTGGGTGTCAATCTCCAGCCAAGTTAAATCAAAGACATAATCTGATACTTGTCACTGTCTAGCTAGGACGTAAAACCCCAGTGAACAAACAGCATTTAACAATTAGCTCATACCGCCCGCCTCTTCACTGACATTCACTCTGCTGTAACCTCGACACCCTTTCGAGTTTCGAGAGGTCAGCCTTCAAACTGTAACAAATATTCACATTCCCACACACTCCTGGAAGAGTATTACTAGTGTAATAGTCTGCACTGACCTCACAGTCAAGGAGTCACATGGACAGGTTGGTGTGAATAGAGTGGTTACATCAAGGACCGACCCTATTATGGCAAGAAGTGTGGGTTCGAATTCTGCCCTAGGCACAAGATTTCCCATTTTCAAAAACACCCCTCATGACACTGGTCCCGTGATCAGGATCCTGTCAAACCTACGCACTGTATGTTTTTTTTAACCTACCCTGTGTATGTATAAATACGTACATTGCTTGCATGTTTGTAAGTATTGTAGTGGTCTGCACTGACCTCTAAGGCAAGGAGCCACATAGACAGGTAGGCGTGGGTAGTGTGTTGATATCAGGGAGCCTAGGTGGTGTAATGGTTAGCACACTGGCCTGGAATGCAAAGAGATGTGGGTTCGAGTCCCGCTCTAGGTGCAATATTCCCCATTTTCATCACCCCCATGACACTGGTTGCCGTGACCATGATCCTGTACAAGCTATGTGCTGTACGGTTGTTGAACCTACCCCGTGTATGTAAGTGCGTTGCATTGCCTGTATGTATGTAATTGTAAGCATTACAAGACTTACAATTCCAGGGGGACGAGTGTAGTGGTCTGCACTGACCTCTCAGGCAAGGAGCCACATAGACAGGTAGGCGTGGGTAGTGTGTTGATATCAGGGAGCCTAGGTGGTGTAATGGTTAGCACACTGGACCGGAATGCAAAGAGATGTGGGTTCGAGTCCCGCTCTAGGCGCAATATTCCCCATTTTCATCACCCCCATGACAGTATTAAAGGACTTATTTTAAATAGTTATGATTCCAAGGGAAAGCGTGTCTGCACTAACATCTCAGGCAAGGAGCCACATACACAGGTGGGCATGGATATGGTGATTGCATCTAGGAGCCTACATTGGCTAATGATTAGGATTCTATCCCCCAGAATGACAAGGAACATGGGTTCGAAACCTTCCCTATATGCAATATGTCCCACTTGCAAGGACATCCCCATACCATTAGGATAGGGCACAGACTGGCTGGTTCAGTATCAGGATAATAGGACTCAATGGCAATAGGACTCAATCATTGTCATGTGCCAGTGACAGTGTCTCAATATTGCAGCAATATAAAGTTAACATTAGTTTCGGATCGCGGGTTGTGTCGTGGGGTGTATCTACTATGGGGTAAGCTCTAGCATATAATGTATCTAATACAGATATGAACAGGGGGAACTCTGAATCGTACGCCTTATGCAGGATATTACGCCTTATGCCGAATATTTGGTCAGTCTAGCCTTGTTGAGCAGTACAGCTAATAACATGAGAGACCATAAAGAAAGTAACCATAACCTATGTGCACCGTCTAACGGGATCGGCCATCAATAGCATTCAAATGCCCGCATATATATAATGGGGGGGGGGGGGGGCCCAACTAGAAGAGTCGGGATTTCATATGGAGTTCGACAAGTCCCAGAGGGCAGTGGAAAACAGGGGAACTGTAGATTGTTTATTGGGGTTTTACATCTAGGGTCATATCAGGATGGGTACCGACATGTTACAGTGCACACTCATGGCTATTTTATAGTGCTTCCCCACCGGGATACCATGACCCAATTTCCCACTATGCTGATACCCAACCCAGCCCCAGATTAGGTAGCAACAAGTATCAATGTTATAAGTCATTGCTTTGACATGGCCGGGATTCGAACCCACAACCTCCAGCCACGTGAAGCCAGCCATCTGTCGGAAGAATCTGGAACTACTGTAGTCGGGTACTTTGGCTAGATTATGACCGGATGGGACAACCGAATGAGTTGAACGTCCACCTCCCATTTTGGTATAGGTCGTGGGGTTCGAATCATCGCCGAGTCAAACCAATGACATAAAACTTTATACTTATCGCTACCTAACTTGGCACTTGACATATATGGTCATGGGATTCGAACCCTGGCCGAGTCAAACCAATGACTTAAAAATGTATACTTATCGCTACCTAACTTGGCACTCAACATTACTAGGACAGGGCAAGGAGCAGTGGAATGAGGAAGATCAATTGTCTGTGACTGAAATTTCCACAGCTTAATTAAGTAACGTTCAACGAAAAAAACCTAGTGTGCAACTAAGATTAAGTTTAAGGAATATATTAATGAATGAGTAGAAGCAGAGGCACCTTCACCAAATACCTTCTATCCCTCAGTGACTGTCAATAACTCACAACCCCCCCCCCCCGCACTCCTCCACACACTAACTCAAACATGCTCCTTTTGTTCAAGAGGCACTGGCCGAAGTATTATATTTTTGGTACCCCCTTTAAAAAAAGTATTTGCATATAAATAAAACAAATTTGATGTCATGAAAGTTTACACATCAATGTAGCAATTTTGATACAGTAGACCAGAAAACCTACCACACATGTAAGGGTGGAGAAATAAATAGTGAAGAATAGAGCTACACTGGCACTAGATAAAAGATTCACCGGTAATTATAGTACACGGGTGAAGGACAACATGGTGTAAATAGGGGCAAAAATAGGTTTAGTATGGAACATGAACTAGAAACTGTGGCTCCAGTATCAAATGGCTACTCGTATAGGCACAGAGTTGGTGAATTGGGCGAGAATACAAAAAGACAAGTTGGCGGCCAGAGAACACCGTCGATTTCACTTTTAAATTGCATTAAAGGATATGTTTTATTATATTTTCCAACTCAAAAGTAGCGGGTAAACATGAAGACATATACAAAGAATAAATGTTGCTTCTTAGATTGAGAAATTAGGCTCTCATAAAGACTCATTTCATTAGCCAGATTTTTCGACCGTTTTTATATAAGGCTGATCGTCACCCGTGTACTACAAGTACTGGGTGAATCTTTTATCTACACTGGCACCCGTTGCTGGGGAAATGCTGAGGCTGTGGCTAATGTTCCACTGCGTTGGCTGTCTCATTTATCTTTCACTCACCTTTTCACAACTGAGCACTACTTAGTCATATCTCTTACATGCATAGTGACACATGATATATATATATGTATATATGGTGTGGGGTTGATGAAAATAGGAACTATTACACCTAGAGTGGGAATCGAACCCACATATCTTGTATTCCAGGCCAGTATGCTAACCATTACACCACCTAGGCTCCCGAATGTCACCACCCTATCCACGCCCAACTATATATGTGGCTCCTTGCCTGAGAGGTCAGTGCAGACTACTACATTCGTCCCCCTGGAATTGTAAGTCTTTGAAATGGTCATTTAATGCCTACAATCATGTACATACAGGCAATGGACTTACACAGGGTAGGTTCAACAAACGAGTTTGTATAGGATCCGGGTCATGGCAACAGTTAGTGGAGGGGTGATGGAAATGGGAAATATTACTCCTAGAACCCACATCTCTTGCATTATAATCCAGTGTTCTAACCATTACACCACATAGGCTCCCTGATGTCACCACCCTATCCACGCCCACATGTCTATGTGGCTCCTTGCCTGATAGGTCAGTGAAGACCACTTACTACATATATAAAAACCAGACGGTATGGCCGAATGAGTTAGAGCATCCATCTCCCATGTTGGTAGATCGTGTGGTCGTGGGTTCGAACCCTGGTCGAATGAAACCAATGACTTAAACATTTATACTTGTTGCTTCCTAGCCTGCCGCTCGGCATTATTAGGATAGGGCAAGGACTGGTTGGCTCAGTGTCAGGATAATGTGACTGAGTGGGATATCAGGTCATGGTGCTGGTGGCCTGGTCTTCCAGTGGGGCAGCACTATAAAGTCGCCATGAGTGCGCACTGTCACAAGTCGGTTCCCGCCCTTATATGACCTTAGATGTTGCTAGGACGTAAACAACACATGGCAATGGCAATGACATATATAAAAATTCCTGGGCGCGAGTGACAGTGTAGCGTCCCGGTTAGGATCGTGCCGGTGGCAGCGCCACCGGTCACGTGGTTAGAATGGGGCCTACATCAAGTGAACCACCCCATCAATGATAAGGTACTAAATTACATATAATCCTATCCGTGCCTTTATACTCGCATAAAGCTTATACATCACATATATATGAGCTACTTCAAACATACGAGATGCGTCATCCACACATGAATTCCAGGACTCGAACACACTCTAAGGATATAGAGGATCAAATCTAGGTAAGTGTTTTGGCTTTGAAAAATTGATGCTTTCATCGGACTGTACAGTTTGAAATATGAAACATCCTGCACACAGTAGCTTGTGATTGACATGCACACAGGGCCGGTGTCGCAGTTTGAGCGCCCTGCCAGTTTCAGCTGACTGCATACACTCAAGGCATTGTCAATGGTCATGAGCAATCTTCATACAGAAAATACAGCACCTATTAAAAAATCGCTTAGTACACATATAGAAAACATCTTTACCAAAAAGATTATATTAAAGTTATAAGGTTAGGGTTCTTGATTTCTATTTATTTTGAATAAAACTAATGTTTTGCACTGTGCGTACTGTCAAACTCAAGGCATTGTCAATGGTCGTGTGCAATCTTCATACAGAAAATACAGGAAAAGTGAAATATCTCTAAAAGCACACCACCTAGAAACAAATCGCTTGGTAAACATATAGAAAACATCTTTACCAAAAACATTATATTAAATTCATAAGGTTAGTGACAATGCTGTTAGATTTTGACGCATGCGCATGAAACTGACAGTCAGCTGAAACTGGCAGGGCGCTCAAACTGCGACACCGGCTCTAGGGTTGCTGGCACCCCGGGAAATCTGAACTTCGGCACCATTACGAGTATAATTTAAACAAATTTTACACTAACGTGGTGCCCCCTAGCACATGGCACCCTGGGGCCGTAATTGATTAACACGACCCGGGCCACTCCGGTCACCCGAGTCGTCAGAATTTCAAATCGAACACCGTGAGTGGAGTCGAGAAATACATGTCCCATGCGCAAAATGACCCGACCCCAGTAACCCACCTCTTGGCTGAGGTTTTCTAGGAGCGATGACATCACATCTGTGCTGGTACCTGTAGGATAACAGCTACAAGTAAAAGTCCTACGTGTTGGTTTAATGCTTTAAAAAAAATTAACCCAGATTGTCACCTTCTACAATCATAACATACTTTAAATCCTATTCTGCTGTACTTATATCGGTTAATGAAAAAGATTATTAAGTTTTAGATTAAGCCTCCATTTTGTCCACCCCAAGCGTATTCGTTTATTCAACCCGAGTCTGTAGGATGTGCGCATGTGCCAAAAAGTGGCTCGGGTGACCCGAGTTGATTAATTGATTACGCCCCGGGTGACTGCCCGAGTTGCTGGTACCTTCAGGTGGCCCTATGTGTGTGTGCACTGGTTAGGCGTAATAGTCAAATAAAGTGCTACAAGATGTTATGTGGTTAGCAGCACTTGACCTAATCGTTGATGTTCATTGAATCACATTTCTGTTTTGCTGGGGGAAACAAAGAGAAAAAGGAACAAGGATGGGAGTAGGGAGTAGCAAAAGGGGGGAGCAGGAGGTCGGAAGAGGGGGAGTGGGAAAGGGGGACAGGAGGGGGAGGTGGGAGGGGAGGAGAGGGGAAGGGGAAGGAGGGGAGTGGAAGGGGGAGGAGGTGGGAAGGGAGGGGAAAGGGGGGGGAAGAGGGGGGAAAGGGTGAGGAGAGGGGGAGGTGGGAAGGAGGGGAGAGGGAAAGGGGGAGGAGAGGGGGAGGTGGGAAGGGGGAGGAGAGAGGGAAAAGGGGAGGAGAGGGGGAGGGGGAAGGGGGGAGTAAAGGGGAGGGGGAGGGGAGGAGAGAGGGAAAGGGAGGAGGAGGTGGGAAGGGGGAGGAGAGAGGGAAAGGGGAGGAGAGGGGGAGGTGGGAAGGAGGGGAGTGGGAAAGGGGGAGGTGGGAAGAGGGGAGGAGAGAGGGAAAGGGGATGAGAGGAGGTGGGAAGTGGGAAAGGGGGAGGAGAGGGGGGTGGGTGGGACGGACAGAGCTGTGATTTACATTAACCCTTTTACCTCATTGTCAAATCTTAGCCACGAAGGCATTTTATTTTAGACAAAGCATCATCGTTATTATTATTATTGTTGTGTTTGTTATTATTATTATTATTATTGTGACCAACATTATACCGGGTCAATTTTAATCAGTCTAATAAATGTACTAAAATGATACATAAGAAATGTCCTGCCCACTGCCTAAAGAGGGTAGTCTTACGTGAAAAGGTCATTTTATTGCTATTACCAGAGTACCGTTTTCCAAACATTAGTTAGCTTCTCTAATTTCACAATATGGCCCTCTATAGTTACATAGTGTGAAAGTACGACGTCTGAACACTTTGACTTCTGGATACTGAATGCTTTATTCACCGTCCAGGGGCCTGAACCGCCAGCACCCTGTCCCTCTGACGTCATCTCATTTACATACTCCTGTGTTCTCCACTCGTGCCTGGATGTCTTTTACGCATATATTACACGTATCGATGGTTCGGCTGACACACTGCTACATGTATGTAAATAATGTAAACTTACGGCTGTGTATATTCTAGTCCCCAGCTGAGTCAAACCAAACACTTACAAACCGTATAATTCTCACTACCTTCTTTGACGCGTTCCTCGGCATTATACGGATAGGATAAGGATTGGTTGGATAAGTGTCAGGATAATGAAGGACAATGTGACTGGGAGCGATATTGGGCCATGGGTCATTGACAGAATATCCCATTGGGGAAGCACTATACAGTTGCCATGTCAGGATAATGTGACGGGCTGGGTGCTAGGTGCTGGTGGAATTGGATCTTGATGCGCGAAAAGGAAGAAGGCAAGGCGGGGGTGGGAAAAGAGGCGCTTTATTGAATGCCTCAGACAAGAAAATAAGCAACTATGTACAACAATTCAAATGGTAGAAGCAAGGCAATAAACAGGGGCTCAGAAGGAGCAGTGGTAATGTCAGAGTAAATGAGC
This sequence comes from Branchipolynoe longqiensis, assembly GCA_030323885.1. NCBI lineage: Eukaryota > Metazoa > Annelida > Polychaeta > Phyllodocida > Polynoidae > Branchipolynoe > Branchipolynoe longqiensis. The sequence goes on from CM059191.1 coordinate 96,482,375, forward strand.
TCGGGGGAGCTTGAAATGTTCGGGTGAGGGGCGCCGAAGAGCCCTCCACTAGCACGTAGGGAGAGTTGGGTGGGTGGAGAAGAAAGAGCTTGTTTAGGGAGGACGGCTGGGAGGCGAGTGGCTGAGGGAGGCCGGTGGGCGGCCTTATAAGGGAAGGAGCGGGGAGGCGTGAAGGCAGGGGAGGTGAGAAAGCCGGCGGGCAGGGAGAGAGGGCGAGGAGAAAGCTGAGAGAGGGAGAACTGAGAGCGGGAGAAAGCTGAGAGCGGGGTGGCAGGGAAGGTGAGAAAGCCGGGCGACGGGAACGAGGGGGGGGGGAGGGTCTCTTCCTTCCCTCGCATCAAACGCAATGCGAGCATTACGACCAATGTTGCAGCACTATAAAGTCACCAGTGCTGTGCAGTGTCACAAGTCGGCACCCGTTTTGATATAACCTTATGTGTTGCTAGGGTGTATTAAGAAATATTAAGAAAACATAACGATGGGGAGAGAGAGATGTACGAGGCGACAAATGTCATGGGTAAGGAGCCATCCAACATTTTCAACATTATCACAGTAATAACAAAGAGTACTATTGTTTTTTGGGGTTCAAATCCTGGCCCGCGTCCCCTACAAAGTAGGTCCTAATAATACACATACATTATTTTAATTTTTGTGTGTGCAGAACATGATAGTGGTTTAAGTTTATCAACATTTGATTAAACCATAAAGTCGTACATGACCCCCAATTGTTGTTTGTGAAAATGTTGAAAACATTGGATGACCCCCTTATGCTGAGTAAGACTAAGTACGACTGAGAACGCAATAGGTGGGTGTGCCATATTTAGGACATAGGCCCTGGTACCAGGTCACGGGGTCTACAAGGCCTGGATACCACCCCCTATCGCCCCCTCCCCACCGCAACCAGACGTCAGAATATCTCCATGAGCGTATACTATATATACCTGAATCTATGCTATCTACAAAATGCCATCAGACGTTAGCAAGCGGGGCTCCCATCGATAAACGTATATATAAACATGTACATATAAACATGTATATACATATAAACATGTATATACATATAAACATGTATATACATATAAACATGTATATACATATAAACATGTATATACATATAAACATGTATATACATATAAACATGTATATATATACATATGAAAAGTTCAGGTGCAAAACATCATAAACGCCAATCGAAAAATGTAATTAGAATAAGATTCATTTACCAGAAGGTAATTTTAATTCTCACTGATTCCACTTTTCTTGTGATGAAATGATTATGGAGCGATGAACAACAAAAACAGGAATGTAAAAAAGAAGAACCTTTTGATGGTTTAATTCCAATGTTTATTTCAATTTTTGGATTGGCCTTTATATATATGATGTATAGGTATTATGTGAGTATAAAAGCACAGAAGGGAATTCTATTATTATATATATATCTGCTGTTATCATACTGCAGTGCTGTATTCTCGGGCGCGCATGACAGTGTGGCGCACTCGTGGTTAGGATTCTGACCGATGGCGGCGCCACCAGTCACATGATGGGAAGCATGCAGCCGATACAGAGTAGCATGTACAGTAATAATAAATGGACGATAACGACAATATTTCCCTTCCGCGCCTTTATACTCGCATAATTCTTATACATCATATATATGTTACAGTAAGATTGTGTATTTAGGAATTTTGCAAATTCCCTAAAACTTTCAGGGAATTCGCGAATTCACTGTTTTCCTTAGGGATTTAATGAAATCCCTCAAATCTCTAGGGATTTCATGTAATTCCTGAAAAAAAGCAATGCTATTTTACACAACTTTACTGAATAAATTTCAGGAAGATTGTGAAATAGCAGTGATTCTTTTGATAATGATCCTTTTGCTATCTGTAACTGTTTTACAATTGCCATGTGGCGTTCTCTGTGGCGGAGTGGTTAGAGTGTCTGACTTTTTTCTAGGTCAGACTCTTAATCTGAGGGTCAGCGGTTCGATTCCCCGTGCCCCCAGCTCTGCCAATTTGGATTTCCACCGCTGTGTATAACTTACAGCGTCATCAAAGGCCAGTTGCCCTCATACCATGTCTATGTGGTGTGGGAGGTTAAAAATCCCTTGGGGGCTTTCTATCGACCAGCAGTGGAATGAGGAAGACCAGTTGTCTATGACTGAAATTTCCCCTGCTTAAACAACTAATGGACCAAAAAACTAAAAAAACTAAAAAATCACAGTTTGTTTGCTTGTTGGGGTTTTATATCCTTGCAATATGTATGGTCATATCAGATTGGAATTGCCATTACATAGTATTTAATTGTGATGAATGATTCAAGCTTAACCGAAAGCATTTGCTTGTTTTGATCTATATTTGAACAATTGTACAGCCTATTGTCTTTTACATCTCTGTTGAGTGATGTAGTCGGAATTAAAAATATATATATTATAAATAAAATATGAAAAATAAAATACATCTCGCCATGAATATGGCCATAGTTTCCGACATGCGTAAAACCCTCATTCACTCATCACCATCATCATCATCATCAGCAGCATCATCATTATCACCTGCATCATCAGCATCATCACCCCATCATCCCATCATCATCACCACAATAATAATGTCGTGGGGGTGATGAAAATGGGAAATATTGCGCCTAGAGCGGCACTCGAACCCACATCTCTTTGCATTCCGGGCCAGTGTGCTAACCATTACACCACCTAGGCTCCCTGATATAACCACACTACCAACGCCTACCTGTTTATGTGGTTACTTGCCTGAGAGGTCAGTGCAGACCACTACAATAATAATTATTATTATTATCATCATCATCATCATCATCATCATTTGAGGCCGGGCTTTATTCCTAGATTTGAGGAGTAGCCCCCCCCCCCCCCCTTGCACCAAACACCACCCAGTACCTTAATGCTGTACACCTGTGCTATTTATAGCGCAGCACAGGCCTACCTGCCCAGGTTGCGTCAGTTGGAGACAGATTGTTAAATGTCAGGTGTCTAGGTATGGTTGGCCGTTTGTAACTAAACTATGCCAATCCTATTAATGTCAAGCATCAGGCTAGGATGCGGCAAGAATCAAATTTGTAATTCATTGGTTTGACTCGACGGGGAATCGAACTCCCGATCTCCTGCACGGGAGGCCTGCGCACTACCGATTTGTCCATGGCGTCCGGTGATTATACCAAGTAGTGTGTGGCTTTCCCTCTGATTTCTAAGTGCAGTACTATTAATCTCACCCCCCCCCCCTCATTTTGTAACAAACACGGCCACAGAAGCATTTGGTGTAATTTGAGTGAGCAATAGTGGTTTTTGTTTGTTTGTTGTTGTTTTACATCTTAGCAACATCTAAGGTCATATCAGGATGGGTACCGACTTGTGACAGTGCACACTCATGGTGATTTTATAGTGCTGCCCCACTGGGAGACCAGGCCACCAGCACCATGACCTGATATCCCACTCAGTCACATTATCCTGACACTGAGCCAACTAGTCCTTGCCCTATCCTAATAATGACGAGCGCCAGGCTAGGAAGCAGTAAGTGTCAATTTTAAAGTCATTGATTTGACTCGACCAGAGTTCGAACCCACGATGGTTCAGATCCCCCGATCTCCCAAAGCAGGAGACGGACGCTCAACTCATTCGGCCATCCCGTCTGGTCCCTATATTAAAACCTGTTACGACTTCAACTATAACTCTAAAGGAATTGATCAATTCTGGACACATTCTAATGCCCCGGTCACATACACGTTAGTGGACGTAGTTGAATGTAGGTGAATGTAGTGGAGGCTAACGTGGGTGAAACGTGGTGTAAGTATGTGAAACTACGTTGAAATATATTAAGGTACGGCTGGTTTTGGTACGGATAAATATGTTATGGTATGGATAAATGCGGTACAGTACAGATAAATATGTTACAGTACGGATAAATATGTTATGATATGGATAAATATGTTACGGTATGGATAAATACGTTATGGTATGGATAAATGCGTTACAGTACAGATAAATATGTTACAGTACGGATAAATATGTTATGGTATGGATAAATACGTTACGGTACGGATAAATACGTTACGGTATGGATAAATGCGTTACAGTACAGATAAATACGTTACAGTACGGATAAATATGTTATGGTATGGATAAATACGTTACGGTATGGATAAATACGTTATGGTACGGATAAATACGTTACGGTATGGATAAATACGTTATGGTATGGATAAATACGTTATGGTATGGATAAATACGTTATGGTATGGATAAATACGTTACGGTACGGATAAATACGTTACGGTACGGATAAATATGTTACAGTACGGATAAATATGTTATGGTATGGATAAATACGTTACGGTATGGATAAATACGTTATGGTATGGATAAATACGTTATGGTATGGATAAATGCATTACAGTACAGATAAATATGTTACAGTACGGATAAATACGTTATGGTATGGATAAATGCGTTACAGTACAGATAAATATGTTACAGTACGGATAAATACGTTACGGTATGGATAAATACGTTACGGTACGGATAAATACGTTACGGTATGGATAAATGCGTTACAGTACAGATAAATACGTTACGGTATGGATAAATGCGTTACGGTATGGATAAATACGTTACAGTACGGATAAATACGTTATGATATGGATAAATACGTTACGGTATGGATAAATACGTTACGGTATGGATAAATGTGTTACAGTACAGATAACTACATTACAGTATGGATAAATAGGTTATGGTATGGATAAATACGTTACGTTATGGATAAATACGTTACGGTATGGATAAATGTGTTACAGTACAGATAAATATGTTACAGTACGGATAAATACATTATGATATGGATAAATACGTTATGGTACGGATAAATATGTTACGGTATGGATAAATGCGTTACAGTACAGATAAATATGTTACAGTACGGATAAATATGTTATGGTATGGATAAATACGTTACGGTACGGATAAATACGTTACGGTATGGATAAATGCGTTACAGTACAGATACATATGCTACAGTACGGATAAATATGTTATGGTATGGATAAATACATTACAGTACGGATAAATACGTTACGGTATGGATAAATGCGTTACAGTACAGATAAATACGTTACAGTACGGATAAATACGTTATGGTATGGATAAATACGTTACGGTATGGATGAATACGTTACGGTACGGATAAATACGTTACGGTATGGATAAATACGTTATGGTATGGATAAATACGTTATGGTATGGATAAATACGTTATGGTATGGATAAATACGTTACGGTACAGATAAATACGTTACGGTACGGATAAATACGTTACAGTACGGATAAATACGTTATGGTATGGATAAATATGCTACGGTATGGATAAATACGTTATGGTACGGATAAATACGTTACGGTATGGATAAATACGTTATGGTATGGATAAATACGTTATGGTATGGATAAATACGTTATGGCATGGATAAATACGTTACGGTACGGATAAATACGTTACGGTACGGATAAATACGTTACAGTACGGATAAATACGTTATGGTATGGATAAATACGTTACGGTATGGATAAATACGTTACGGTACGGATAAATACGTTACGGTATGGATAAATGCATTACAGTACAGATAAATATGTTACAGTACGGATAAATACGTTATGGTATGGATAAATGCGTTACAGTACAGATAAATATGTTACAGTACGGATAAATACATTACGGTATGGATAAATACGTTACGGTACGGATAAATACGTTACGGTATGGATAAATGCGTTACAGTACAGATAAATATGTTACAGTACGGATAAATATGTTATGGTATGAATAACTACGTTACGGTATGGATAAATACGTCACAGTACGGATAAATACGTTACGGTATGGATAAATACATTATGGTATGGATAAATACGTTATGGTATGGATAAATACGTTATGGTATGGATAAATACGTTACGGTATGGATAAATACGGTACGGTATGGATAAATACGTTACAGTACGGATAAAAACGTTATGGTATGGATAAATACGTTACGGTATGGATAAATACGTTGCGGTACGGATAATTACGTTACGGTATGGGTAAATGCGTTACAGTACAGATAAATATGTTACAGTACGGATAAATACGTTATGGTGTGGATAAATGCGTTACAGTACAGATAAATATGTTACAGTATGGATAAATAGGTTATGGTATGGATACATACGTTACGGTACGGATAAACACGTTACGGTATGGATAAATGCGTTACAGTACAGATAAATACGTTATGGTATGGATAAATACGTTACGGTATGGATAAATGCGTTACAGTACAGATAAATACGTTACGGTACGGATACATACATTACAGTATGGATAAATACGTTACAGTATGGATAAAGACGTTACGGTACGGATAAATACGTTACGGTATGGATAAATACGTCACAGTACGGATAAATACGTTATGGTATGGATTAATACGTTACGGTATGGATAAATATGTTACAGTACGGATAAATACGTTACGGTATGGATAAATACGTTACGGTACGGATAAATACGTTATGGTATGGATAAATACGTTACAGTACAGATAAATACGTTACAGTACGGATAAATACGTTATGGTATGGATAAATACGCTACGTTATGGATAAATACGTTACGGTACGGATAAATACGTTGCGGTATGGATGCCAGTACGTTCAACTATGTTCAACTACTTTAGCCTCCACGATCGTGGGGTCGTGGGTTCGAAACCTGGTCGAGTCAAACCAATGACTTAAAAGTTAATACTTGTTGCTTCCTAGCCTGGCGCTCAGCATTATTAGGATAGGCAAGGACTGGTTGGCGCAGTGTCAGGATAATGTGACTGAGTGGGATATCAGGTCATGGTACTGATGGCCTGATCTTCCAGTGGGGCAGCACTATAAAGTCGCCATGAGTGCGCACTGTCACAAGTCGGTACCCGTCCTGATAGGACGTGAAACAGTAACAAACAAACCACTACGTTCACATACGTCCACTAACGGCTATGTGACCAGGGCTTCATCCAAGTATGCTAGAGTACACTAGAGAAGGCTAGAGCAGGCTAGAGAAGGCTAGAGCAGGCTAGAGTAGGCTAGAGTACTTTAGCATCAGGGATGAAATTCAGCCTCTAATGTAGCGCTCTTTTGAACATGTCCAAAGATTAAATCTGAACTCACTGCACACCCACGATATTACCAAGTTAGCATGATGGAGAAGTATGGATTCCGGTACGTTCAACTACGTCCAACTATGTTAGCCTCCACTACGTTCAACTACGTCCACAAACGTGTCTGTGACCGGGCCTTAAAGTTGCATAGTCCGATGGTTTTGAGTTTCGTTAATTTTTCTGAGATAAATATATTAGATCGATCACTAGTATCTACTTTACGTTAGTTTAAAGTTATTTTTATTTTAAATTGTAAACTTTTGAGATATTTGAAGTGCAAACATGGAAAATTAGTTTTGGCATGCTCACCAAAACTCTGACACCATAAACCTCTACAGTAACAGGTTCTATTAAATTGACTCAGTTTTGCCTTCTATGCAGAAACAAATGTTCAATAAGTGCATCAGTATCTAAGTTAGATATGTTAAAATCAAATCTAGATAATTGTTTCAATTTTGAAATTTTCATATTTCATCGGACTATGCAACTTTAAATGTCACGAAAATACTCACATCAATCCATTTAATATCGATGTGGTCATGCTACATTCATGTTATCCTATTACAGTGACCCTTTATGCTATATGCAGCAAATATTGTATACATTCAACTGCTATTGTTCCCTTACTGTAATACATCTACAGACATGTATACTCTATATACAAATTTGTGTGTAAATAGTCATAACTTGAACAATGGCTGCAAGACAAGAGCTTTGGTACTGACAAAAGAACCTATTCACCAGGATAAACTTATTTACAATATATATATATATATATATATATGATATAGATGAGCAAGCTTTCAGCAGCGCAGTGAGGGTAGGTTGAGAAGCCGTTGACGCGTGAACAGACAGGTGGCGACCCCAAACGGATCTGAGGTTAGGTAGGCTGGAACAAGAGCTGACTCTGTCAAAGCTCCTACAGTCGATGACTGAGGGAGAAGTAAGGGCTGAGAAGCAGATGAAGTTTCTGGCCTTATTATATTCGTACAATGGCTTATACAGCATATAAAACTCCCCTATGGATAACAAGGAGACAAGCAGATTGGGTTTGTTTGTTTATTCGAGTCTGGGCTGAGCAATAAATTCCCTACCTAATTAAACATAAAAGCAAAAAACTGGCGGCAAGTGACAATTCAAAGTATTGCAGGTGTTGTTGAATGCAACTGGGACCCAGCGGGCCACAGCAAATCAGATAAATGACAGTGATTGGTTAATAATATTGAATGCAACTGAGGCCCAGCGGGCCATGGTAAACCAGATAGACGACAGCGATTGGTTAAGAATATTGAATGCAACTGGGACCCAGCGGGCCACAGCAAACCAGATAAATGACAACGATTGGTTAATAATATTGAATGCAACTGGGACCCAGCGGGCCACAGCAAATCAGATAAATGACAGCAATTGCTTAATAATATTGAATGCAACTGGGACCTAGCGGGCCACAGCAAACCAGATAAACGACAGCGAGTGGTTAGTAATATTGAATGCAACTGGGACCCAGCGGGCCACAGCAAACCAGATAAACGACAGCGAGTGGTTAGTAATATTGAATCACCTAATAAATAAATATTTATTTCTCCGAGCGTTTATATGTGTATAATAGATTACATAGAATATATATATAATAAATGGTAGCCATTCACAAGTGCCTAGAATTCAAAGGCATATATATGACCATGGATACAATTTTCATTAAAACAAGAATTCAATAGAAAATGTATCACTGTTGCCAATATACATGCCAGCTTAACGCTTCGATATATAACAGTTGGTACCAGATCAATAGTTGAAAGCAGGATTCGAGAACCAGATTCTAAATAACTGCCAGTCACGTGTGTACGGTGACGGAGCTATGGAGTCTGACATTACCTGCTAGGCTGTATGTGAAACGGAATCACAGAGCAAGTCCGTAAACTCCGACAATGGTTTCTCTGAAGTCTGAATCACCTCCAACTCCACAACCAACACACCCGCAACAGAACGGCTTTTCACATATTTCCCCCCGAGGCCAATCTACCAAATGGTTGGTTGTTGGAGTTTTACATCCTGGCAACATCTGAGGTCATATCAGGACAGGTACCGACATGTGACAGTGCACACCTATGGTGACTTTATAGTGCTACCCCACTTGGAGAACAGGCTGCCAGCACCATGGCCTGATATCCCATTCAGTCACATTATCTTGACATTGAGCCAACCAGCCCTTGCCTTATCCTAATAATGCCGAGTGCCTGGCTAGGAAGTTACAAGTATAAATTTTAAGTCAATGGTTTGACTCGACCTGGGTTTGAATCCCACGATCTATCAAAACGGGAGATGGACGCTCAACTCATTCGGCCATCCCGTCTGGTACACCAAATGTACAGAAGCACCTTCCTCAACAAACCAACACAACAGTGGAATAACCTACCCACTAGAATATATCTTCAAAACTTCATAGCTGCAACGTCTGCTAAATGCTCAAACAACATGCTACCATGTTAGTAACTGAGTTGATCCAGAATAAGCGTATGAAAGGGGAAGGGATTTTTAAACACCTATGTTTGTATAGATGTACATGTGCTTTTCTTCGTATGTTGTTTTGTTTTCTGTACAAACCCCTACAGAAATTTCTTTCAGTACTTTTTTGATAGATTCTCTTTTCCTAATTAAAGTTGCATGGTCCGATGAAATATAATTTTGTCAAAATTAAAACAACTATCTACATTTGATCGTATATATCCAACTTAGATAGTGGTGTATTAGCTAATGATTTGGGACAGCATATACAAAATAAGCTGTGAATTTATAACATCACACCCTTGGACACTCACTTTGAAACACCCATTATGCAGGGAGGCCATTAATCAATTAGGCCAATCTCATGACCTCATTAGAGCCAAGTAGGCCTACTATGCAGGGCCATACCTAGGATTAGTAGGTCATCTCACATCACATGGTCATAGCGAGATGGCCATCTGGGTCATAGCCACAGGACTTTTGGCAAGCTTGTCGAAATTATTTAGGGTTCTTTCAGCTCAAATTGCTCTAAAACTAGCCATTTTTCATCAAATTTACTCGGGACTAATGCATATTACAATATAATGTTGAACCTGAGCTATTTATCTCAAATATGACTAACAAATTCAAACGCCATCGGACCATGCAACTTTAAAAAACAACAACACTCTGTGGCCCTATTTATTATGTGTTTAGCTGTCTCCTAATTACATTTTTGTTCTTTAAAAAAAAAACAGCTTTGGCTAAGTTAACCTCATTTGAGTGTAATCATGCTAATTTGGGATAGTGTGTGAACATTCTAAATAATGGGATCTTAGTGCTTACTCTGCCACAACTGTATGGGTACATACTTTTCATTAATGAGGCTGCTAAAAAAAAAAGAATTTAAATGAATATTAATTTAGGGATGATATTTACTGATTATAATGAACACGCCGCATGATTTCTTTTCTCTTCAAATCTCCAAATAATGAAGCCTAATATATAAGGGGCTCAGTAGCTGCACATAGTCAAAGATCCTATAACACTAAGATGGCTCACTCCCTATCTCTCCCATGGTAATGTAAATTTTGCAGTACCATCTTGTGGTGGGTTTGATCAACCCAGATGCCGGTTGGTGTTTCACATGTAAACACATAGGTCTACAAGGCGAAATGGTGAGTTTAAAATAAAAAAAGAGAGATAGATTCATTTGGATTTGGCCGATGTTGCACCTACTGCCTGGTCCCCACCTCCCTCTGCCCGGCCCTCCCTCATTCCCCCACCCTCCCCGGCTCTCTCCCCCTCCATCCCGCCCTCCGCTCCCTCTGGTCCCTCCGACCCTCCCTCCTCCTGGCATCACCGTCCTTCGCCCTCCCTCCTCTTCCCTCACTCCCCTTCCATCCCCCTCCCCTCCCCCCTCTGTCCCATCCTCCTCCGGCCTCACCACCCTTCCCTCTCTCTATCTCCCTCCTCATATACCTTACCCAGCGCTCTCACACCACACCTCCCTCTCCTCCCTCTTCCTCCCCCTTCGTCCTCCTCCTCCCTCCCCCTTCCCCCTCCCTCTGCGCCTCCTCCTCCCCCTCCCATCTCCCCTTCCTCCCCCTCCCCTCCCCTCCTCACCCACCTCAGTCGGCGCTCTCACACCACACCTCCCTCCCCTTCCCCCTCCCTCTGCGCCTCCTCCTCCCCCTCCCTCCCCCACACTCCCTCTTCATCCCCACACTCCTTCTCCACCTCCCCTTCCTCAGCCACCTCAGTCAGTGCTCTCACACCACACCTCAAGACCCCCTCCCTGATGTAAGCCGGGGGGGGGGGGGGGGGGGGGGGGGGGGGGGGGGGGGGAGGAGGGAGGGAGGTCCCCACTGGTTGTTTGTTGCTACTCCTATAGAACTCCCACCACCACCGCTGCCCCCACCATGCCCATTCACCTCACCACCCGACCCACCCCCGCCACCATACGCACATTCGGTGTGGTGGGGGTTGACAGTGTGTGTGGTTGGGGTGTAGGTGGGTATGGAGCGGGTGTAGGTGTAGGTGTGTATGGTGGGTGTAGGGTGTGTGTGGTGGCGGTGTAGGTGTGTGTGGTGGAGTTGTAGGGGTCTTGCAGAGTGGCCCCTCACAATCTTTAGCATCCCTAAACTCCCACCACACATCTACACCCTCACCACAGCCCTAAACCTCCACCACACACACCTAAACCCCCCACCACATGCCTATAAGGAAATACTGAGTCAATTTAATAGAACCTGCTACCGCAGAAGCCACTTCTCCACCATCTACATATTTGATGCCACGCTCCCTGATATTCTCATATTCTCCTTTCCCTGTCCACTCACGTTTGGTGGGCTTTGCTTGTTTGTCTCCATACGTGATGTTGTGGGTTCGAACCCCGACCGAGTCTAATCAATAGCTTACAAAATTGATACTGGTCGTCACCTCGCCTAAATCCTGGAATTTACAAACTATTATTTTCAGCAGTGACTTCTATTAAATTGACTTCCTATGTCTTATATCCAGCAATACATGTTTAAATGTAATGCTGGACTTACCAGGGTTGTGTGATTTGCAGCAATAATATTTAAAGTGACTTAATATTTCTTATATGGAACAATACATGTTTAATAAGTGCAGCACTATCAAATTTAAATATGTAGAACCAAAAGTTGGCAATTAATTGCTTTTGTTTGGAATTCCTTTATGGCTTCATCGGATTATACAACTGTAAGTATTAGTGGACATTAAAAAAAAAAGACATATGAGACTGTCTCAAAAGGTGCTAAGCAATATGGGACACAACTTTGTCCATTGTTACGATCAACATACTATCTGCTTATGTATTTGCTCAGGATAAACTGATTTGTTTTTTACATGGTGTTTCATAATCCCAATAGAATACATATTGATTTGAAGCAAATGTGCTGTTTTGTGCCAATCGTTACAATGGACACACACAAAAAGAGTTATCACCTTTTGAGACAGGCTCATATATTATATATTATATATTATTAAATCCATTTGTACGTTTCCGGTGGCTGCCGTGCTCATATCATACTACTTTTTAGACCTTGTCCTCCGGTGCTACTACTGACCTTAGAAGTTATAGAACAAGTCTTGGTGAATACAAGAGTGTCCGTCCCTTGTCTGTTTTTGTCCCTCACAGGTAATGACGAGTGTGGCTTATCTCAACTCAACTTATAGGGCCCCTTCAACTAACACAATAACAGTTCCCCGACCACTGTTCCCCGCCTCCATTTGGTTGTTTTTTGTGGGGTTTTTTTTTTGGCAGCGTTCGAAATAAGAGCTTGTCCGCTTGTCCGGGACAAGTCCAAATTCAGACAGACACATGAATATCACACCAGACTTGTCCGGTGGACACATTCAAATTTTTGCTCATTTGAATCACTGGTTGGGGTTTTACATCCTAGCCTCCATCTGGTGAAAAGAGACGTGACTTGGTGGACCCCTCAACCTATTCTACAGCAAACATTAAAAAAACTATCAAATTCAGTTCTCTCCTCTAAGACAAATGTAGAGAGAGCATTCATTTTCATATAATCACAATTATGTTGCTATCGATTATTATTATTATTATTATATATTTTATGGAGCAATTAATAACATTTATATTTATTATCTTAATTATTTTTTATTATTCAGAAAAAAATAGGTATTTTTTTCATAACAGCGTATGGACTTGGTCTTCTGGCCACGAAAATTTGAAGGGATTTTTTTTGGGGGGGGGGTTGTTCTTTTTACAGAAACGCCGTTCTTGTTAATTAGGTAGTTGGTAAAACGCGCCTCTGGCCGTCTTTTGGGCGGAAGTGTGACTTAATTTCGCTCCATGTTACAATTAACCTTATCAGGCACGCGCTGTCTACACAAGCAGTGTGAAAGGCGGGGTAATTAGCCGGGCCATGATGAGATGATTTTAATTAAAACGGGACCGTCGCGTTACAAAATCACCGACTGCCTCGGCGCCAAACCCAGCCAGTATATGACGCTAACAGTAGATTGTACTCATATAGCTTAATATATGCGTCTTTGCTTTTTAATATCCTCTATTGTATTTGTATTCATCTTTAATATTCGTATGGCTCTATATTTGTCTGGTTAAAATGGGAATAGTCTGACTCAAATTTAAGATTTTAAATTTAAATGAAAGAATTAAAATTTTTATATTTAAAACTTAATATCTAAGATTCAATAATAAGATTAAACATTTAACATCTAACATTAAGACCTTGAGATTTATCATTTAAGATTCATCATTTAAGATTTATTATTTAAGATTTGAAAATTTGGAAATTTAAATTTGAGTTCAAATCATAATTTGTTAATAACAAAATATATCTAAAGGCTTAACAAAATGACTAAAAATTAAGTTAATTTTGTATTATCTTCATATTTTTTGATTAATTATTCTTTTCTTGAAGTCAAAATTTAAATTTACTTTCCCGGCGAGATTAAATAATTCAGTGACAGGTTTGCGTGGCATCATTGCAGTGTCTGTAAACCTGGGCCATTGTAAAGAGAGTTCAAGACGTGGCAGCGTCACAGCTAACTAATAACCCCCCCCCCCCCCCCCCCCCACACAACACAACCCGCGACCCCCCCCCCCCCCCCCCCCCCCCCCGCGCACACCCCCTGTTGTTCACACATTTAGTAGTGGCCACTCTAGTCGGTGCAAGACACCCACTTTGATCCTGTAAACCTTTGAATACACGATAACACGGTTTGGCCTTATATGGGCATGTCCTACTTTCGCGAGAACGAGGCCACTTCCGGTTATAGGTAAACAAACAGTGATAGCCTTGAGTTTGCCAGAACGCACAGTGCAAAACGTCAGTTTTATTCAAAATTAATAGAAATCCAGAACCCTAACCTGATAAATTTAATATAATCTATTCGTTGATTATGTTTTCTATATGTGTACAAAGCGATTTGTTTCTAGATGGTGTGGTTTTAGAGATATTTCACTTTTTCTGTATGAAGATTACTCACTGCCATTGACAACGCATTGAGTATTCCGGTACGCGCAGTGCAAAACGTCAGTTTTATTCTAAACTAATAGAAATTCAGAACCCTAACCATATCAATTTAATATAATCTTTTTTGTAAACATGTTTTCTATGTGTATTCCAATCAGTTTGTTTCTAGGTGTTGTACTTTTAGAGATATTTAACTTTTTCTCTCTGAAGATTGCTCACTGCCATTGACAATGCATTGAGTATGCCGGTACCAGCAGTGCAAAACGTCAGTTTTATTCAAAATGAATAGAAATCCAGAACCCTAACCATATCAATTTAATATAATCTTTTTGGTAAACATGTTTTCTATGTGTATTCCAATCAGTTTGTTTCTAGGTGTTGTACTTTTAGAGATATTTAACTTTTTCTCTCTGAAGATTGCTCACTGCCACACTGATGATACTGCCATGTGCGTTTGTGTACCTGCAAACAGGAATTAGGTCAAGATGGCCGCCAAACCGTGTTTAGGTGTATATATAGACGAGTGGCTCGCTTCCGGTCAACTATGACGTCATTAACCCCCTCCCCCTTCTGACTCCCAACACTTCCGGTTTGCGCCGGCGCGCAACTTATAACATCAACTCTGAAATCAAACATTAAAAAAAAAGTCTTTAGGGTATAGCTATTCATGTTCGTGTCGATTTGTTTATTTGTTTATTTGTTATATTTTTGTAACTGAACGCTGACATTTAAGGGCTTTGACATTTAAGTTCCGAATAGCAGTTAATTGCTTCTGGTCCGGACGCAATGCACATCCGATGCACATTTGCTGACGTGGTATCTGAATAGTTTGTTGGGGTTTTACATGCTGGCAACATTTAGGTGCCATATCAGAACTATTTTTTTAATTGATGGTTTATTTACCCTGTTCATAACATAATATCATGATATAAGTTGTTTTCAATGCTGAACAGCTTTAGTGATTAGCTTGTGATTTATTGTCTTCTATGGTTTGTTAATACTTTGCAAGTGTATTTATCTACCTAGGAGCTTCCCAGTCCACAATGTAGGGTATGCACTGACGTCACGCTAAACGGAAGTTCGGCCATTGTGGAGATACAACACAATAACAAACCCAACCTGGTCAATGCATTGTCAATGGCAGTGAGCAATCTTCACACAGAAGAAGTGAAATATTTATACAACCACACTACATAAGCCGTGTTTACACGGGTGAGTTAAAACGCTTCATATAAAACCACTTGCCTAGATCGATTTACATTTGCCGTGTAAACGCGACACTGTGGCGTTTTAGGGCTGAATCGATTCATATAAATCGGTAGATGTAAACCACCTTGCGAGGTAGTATAGATGAAGCGATACAGCTGGTTCCCGGGCGGCGATAGTGTAAAATAGCGGTGCTCACCGGCTACAGGCTCAGCTGTAACTATACACTGGTACCCGGCAGTGTTAGGGACCGATTAGACCAAAAATCTATTGAATACGATCATATTTAACAGAATTACATACTCAAATAATGAAATTTAATTAAATTAACCCTAAATTCCAAGCGATATTAATGTAGCCGCTACATCGGCGTCGTTATTCATATTGTGAATCGACGAATGTAAACTAAACAAATAGTAGTGCTCGCCGGCTACAGGCTCACCACTAAGGCTGCTGGTCCCCGGGCGCCGATAGTGTCAAATAGCGGTGCTCGCCGGCTACAGGCTCACCACTAAGGCTGCTGGTTCCCGGTCGCGGACACACTTTCAAATTTGTCGTGTAAACTTGCCACTACATCGCTTCATATAAATCGATTTGCCTAATTCGCTTCACAATTTCCCGTGTAAACACGGCTATAGAAACAAATCCCTTGGTACACATATAGAAAACATGTTTACCACAAAGATTATATTAAATTGATAAGGTTAGGGTTCTGGATTTCTATTAATTTTGAATGAAATAGACGTTTTGCACTGAGTGTGCCGGCAAACTCTATGGGTTGTTTACTGGTTGATATCGCCACAATGGCCGCGCATCCGGTTGATGACGTCACGTGAATACCCTATATTGCCATTATTGATGAGTGACATGTTAACACACCAAAACCCTCTAATGGCTACGTTCTCCATTGGTTCCTGGGGTAGATCGTTTTGTTTTGTGTGCGTTTTTTCTTAATGATTCAATGGATGTTATATTTCTGGTTGTGCTCGTTTGTTCATTCCATATGTGTGCTGCCATGGATATTATGACGCTTCTGTCATCGCTAGCCACAGTAGGTCTTCTATGGGTTATAATAGGCTCATCGATTCTTCGGGTACTTCACATATACATCATCATCATCATCATCATCATGCTGTCGGTCGCGATGCGACAAAGACTGCTTTCATTACTTGACTGCCGCTCTCCATTTAGCTCTCTGCTGTCAGAGTGATGTCCATGAGTCGGTCTTAATGTCTCTCAGCTTCAGGTTTCACATTTCATGAAAGCTGCCTGCAAAAGTGTTGAAGTGCTGCTGGCTTTTGCAAGTTACCAGTGGCACTCTCTCAGGGAGCAAATAGGTTTCACACCGGTAAGAACATGTCCAGACAGGCGCAAACTATTTGTCCCTGCAGTGGCTGGTCGGGAGATGTTGGGAGTTCCATACATCAACCGCCCTTAATGCTGCCACAGTGACATGGTTTTCTGTTTAGGGTTTGCTCCCTTAGCCTTCGGTTCTGTCAAGAACCTGTACCACAACGCAGTGGTTTACAACTCTGTAGGGCAGGGGCGTCAAACTCCCTCAGGTATTGCAATACTTCCAATACCTGCATACCCTATACATATACATACAGAGACTAATCAGTGAACCCCATTCCTTTGGACACTTACTTTGAGCCAACCATTTGGCAGGGAGGCCACTAACCAATTAGGTCAATCACATGACCTCAATAGTTTTGCCTTTATTCTAAGGCGACCAGGCTCCACAACGGGGCATGTGATATGTCACGGCCCACCAGCTGGACAGCCCACGAGAGGTAACCCTGTGAGAAAACAGCCAAATAATATGTACTCCAAACATAAACAAACCACCTATTACGTACAAGCCTATATAATATGTAAATAGAGTAGGATAGGCTAGAATTAAGTATACCGCGTGTCGCGCTGCCTCCACACCTCGGCCGACCGCGCGACCCGCCGCCTCCTCCCCCCGCCCCCTCTTCTGTCACGCGGCGCTCACACCTCACGCGACTCCCGCTGCTCGCCACCTCTCGCCCTCCCCCTGGCCTGCCAGCTTTCGCACCTCCCCTGCTGCCGCCGCCTCCTTCCCCTTATAAGGCCGCCCGCCGGCTCTCCTCAGTCACTCACCTCCCTGCCGTCTTCCTGCCCGCATCAAATTCTTTGGACTTTCCACCTCGGACTTTCCACCTCGGACCGCTGCCCAGCCTCAACACAACATGCCTCAAGGGAAGGGTCGTGGACGGAAGAGCTCCCGGGCTGCCCCCCGGACCCCGGGGCCTGCCTCAACACTGCCCCGGGACGAGTCCCCGGCCTCCGCGCCGGCGTCCCCCGCGGCGCCCTCGGACCGCGCCTCGGGCTCCGAGATGTCAATGGTGCTGGAAGCCATGCAGCGCATGCAACTCGAGGCGCGCCAGGCAACGGCAGATCTACACGCCCGGATCGACTCCCTCGGCGCCGGGGAGGGCCACCCCGCCCCGGAGCGGCCGCTGCCGGCACCGAGACAGCAGGCCGCCCCCCCACCTCGGGCGTGTGCCACCACTGCAGCCCGGCCCCCGCCGCCGCCTCATGCGAGCCTGCCCGGGGCCGTGCACCCGGAGTACGAGAGGTACCGCCACCTCTCCGCACAAGCATCGCCTACCACGTCCCCGGCCTACCAGGAGGAATCTAGCCGCCACAGCCCCGCATCCGCGGCCGACGCCGTCCGGGAGATACTGGCCTCCGCCGAGGCG
>CM059191.1:96501488-96551929 GCA_030323885.1 Branchipolynoe longqiensis
TAATACATATAAGTGTATATATATATTCATGTATGTATTCCCAATTGCATATCGAGACACAATCTCGTTCCTAGATTGTGTAAATATGGTTAAATCAAACTTGCTTTGACAATTTCAAACATTAATGTTTTGCGATTAATAACTCATTGCACTGCTTTGTCTTCTATTTCCGGTGCTCCTATCAGTTAGTATGGAGCATTTCCAATGGCACGATAAAGCCATGTGTCATCAAAGTCGACATATATGGATATAATATACATGTCCATACCCTACATATTTATGGATAAGCCCCTCTTAATTCTAATAGCTGTTTCTTTAGATTAACTCACTCTGCCCGACATCCAAAGCAGATTACATAAATGGGAAGGTGAATCTAAATCGATTACATTACATTTGTGATCACCTCCGCGTAACCAAGCACTGATGACGTCATTCATTTTTAGTGGATTTCCGCATTTGCATACCACAAAGTGCTTGCTAGTGTTTAACCCCTGTCCACATTCACAGATTCCACCTTTGTCAGTTAATATTGGAACAAGTGTGTCAATTTGAAGGCAATGCTAATTACATGTTATTGTGAACTAAATCTTAGGCCGAGATAGCCAAACCAAGATTGGTTGGTTGTTGGAGTTTTACA
Source organism: Branchipolynoe longqiensis (assembly GCA_030323885.1). Lineage (NCBI taxonomy): Eukaryota > Metazoa > Annelida > Polychaeta > Phyllodocida > Polynoidae > Branchipolynoe > Branchipolynoe longqiensis. Next base: position 96,502,126 of record CM059191.1, read on the forward strand.
TCCTTGCAGCATCTAAGGTCATATCAGGATGGGTACCGACTTGTGACAGTCCACACTCATGGTGACTTTATAGTGCTGCCCAAAGGGAAATCAGGCTGCCCTCATCATGACCTGATATCCCACTGTCACATTATCCTGACAGTGAGCTAACCAGTCCTTGTCCTATCCTATTAATGCTGAGTGCCGGGCTAGGAAGTGACAAGTACAAATTTGATAAGTCATTGATTTGACTCGATCGGGAATCGAACTCTCGATCTCCCGCACTCGAGGCCGACGCTCTACCGATTCAACCACCGCACTTGGTTAGCCGAGCAAGGTCGGGGCTAGATAAAAGATTCACCCGTACTTCCAGTACAGGGGTGAAAACCAACCCAGTAGAAAAACTGGCGAAGAATTTCGACATGCTGGGGAAATTAACTAAGCTGGTCAATTCTTAATTTACGTCTTCATATTTACCCGCTACTTTTGAGTTGGAAAATATAATAAAACATATACTTTAACGCAATTTAAAAATGAAATCGACGGCGTTCTATGGCCGCCATCTTGTCTTTTTGCAGTCTCTCCCATTTCACCAACTCTGTGCCGATATAAGTATCCATTTGATACTGGAGGCAGGTATTCTACTTCCTGTTCCATACTAAAGCTTTTTTCGCCCGTATTTACACTACGCTGTCGTTCACCCTTGTACTGGAAGTATGGGGTGAATCTAGTTTTATCTAGGTCGGGGCACAGTGCAGCAGGACGAATATAAACCAATCACTGGAGTTCCTTCCACTCCTGGGTGCTGGGATAAATATTTGATGTCAGTCCGACTATTTTTGTCTCCTGCGAGGAGCATTGTTTTCGACTCTGGGTCTGAGCCAGGCATAATTCCTCCCGGTCCCTGAGAACACTGTGGTCTGGCCGGCAGAGTGGAGAGTAGTGTAGAGTATGTGCGTGGAGAATGTGGTGTGGAGTAGGTTGGTGGAGAGTGTAGAGTGGGTGAGTGGAGATCGAGGTGCCACTCTCAATAAAACATACCTTTTAATAGACGATTTCCACCGCCATCCACCCACACCCCTTTCTGTTGGCAATGAAAGAGCTAATCTATTGGATAATACTAGTAGCTCATTACGCAGCATGCTCTGTGGAAATGGTATTATAGGGGATTTCCACGACCAACCCGCCCTATGGCGACAATGGAAGAGCTGATGTTATAGGGACTAGCTCACTATGCGGAATGCTCTATGGGAAAGGTTTTTTACAATAGGTTTTTTACAATCTCTGGTGCCATTGGTAAAATTAATCAAACTCACAATTCAGCATGATGTCAGTAAAGGGTCTTTTGAGGACTTCCACACCCAACCTGGCTGATCTAATGGGAAGTACTAATGTTGTAGATGGCAGAGCACTGCGCATGCTCCATGGAATGGTCTATTAGTCTGCTGGTGCGAGGAGGCAGTTTTAACCAGCAGCTGTCTAGCAGTACTCAAGTCTGACTAGTAGCGCTTAATGTGCGTCTTGGCTTTCTGTCCTGTGCAATAACCAGACTGAGCCGATTATTTTAAAAAGAGGTGAAGCGGGGGCGGGGGAGGGGGGGGGGGGGGGGGGGGCAATGGCATGTCCGTCCAGAAAAAGCAGCTGGGCGTTGACGTAGTTAATATTGGAGGTGGGGGATGTTCACTCCAAGATGTGTGGCCTCACCATCCACCAACCATAGGGTGTGACCGGACGCGGTGGCCGAATCGATAGAGCGCAGTCTTCCCATGGGGGAGGTCGGGAGTTTGAATCCCAGCCCGATCAAACCAATAACTTATCAAAATTAAAAAGTCTGATGAAGCATCAAATTTTCAAAGCCAAAGCACTTATCTAGATTCTATCCTACATATGAAAGTTAGATACTCGTGCACGTATTAAGGATTTGTTGCTGCATAGAATGTTTTGTTTTGTTGTTATTTTACGTCCTAGCAACATCTAAGGTCATATCAGGACGGGTACCGACTTGTGACAGTGCGCACTCATGGCGACTTTATAGTGCTGTCCCACTGGGAAACCAGGCCGCCGGCACCATGACCTGGTATCCCACTCAGTCACATTATCCTGACACTGAGCACACCAGTCCTTGCCCTATCCTAATAATGCCGAGCGCCTGGCTAGGAAGCGACAAGTATCAATTTTAAAGTCATTGGTTTGACTCGACCGGGACTCGAACCCACGACCCCACGATCTACCAGCACGGGAGACGGACGCTCTAACTCATTCGGCCACCCCGTCTGGTCGTTGCTGCATAGAAGGGACACTTAAGTCAATTTAATAAAACCTGCTACTGCTGGAGCCTAGAGTGGTAGTCGGCCATGACACAAATCATGCCTCGTCTTGTGTAATCGGCCCAGTCACAGTGGGGGTGAGAAGGGGGGGGGGGCTCTTAGACCCCAGGAGGGAGGATGTTGAACAACCGGAAGCGGAAGTTGGGTTTGATACCACTTCCTCACCCCTCCTACAAAAAGTAATGGCTGTTTGGTGGAGGTCTCAGTTGCTGGCCGTAGAGATATCTAGTGAAAAGAACGATTCCGATGGAAAACATTCCAGTAGAGGAAGGAACTGTCGCCATTTCTAAAGAAGTTCAAGTTCAAGTCAAGGGAAAGCCTGCCACACACAACACAATATTTGGGCGTGAATCTCTTATATCGGGTATCGGAAACACGGGTTCAATATGGGCATTCCTAATTCCATCGGTCTTTTAGGAAGGGGGAAAGCTGAGACCCAGCATGCTAGGTTACTGCTAGATAAAGGATTCACCCGGTACTCGCAGTACATGGGTGAATACCAGCCCTATATAAAAACGGTCGAAAAAGCGGGGAAATGAAATGAGAGCCTAATTTCACAATCTAAGAAGCAACATTTATTCTTTGTATTTGTCTTCATATTTCTCCGCTACCTTTGAGTTGAAAAATATAATAAAATATCTAGTTTAATAAGATTTAGAGCCGGTTTAAAAGTGAAATCGACGGCGTTCTATGGCTGCCATCTTGTCTTTTTGCATTCTCTCCCATTTCACCAACTCTATGCCTATATATGTAGCCATTTGATCCTGGAACCACAGTTTCTAGTTCCTGTCCCATTGTGGCATTCTCTGTGGCGAAGTGGTTAGAGTGTCTGACTTTTTTCTAGGTCAGACTCCTAATCTGAGGGTTGGCGGTTCGATTCCCTGTGCCCCCAGCTCTGCCAATTTGGATTTCCACCGCTGTGTATAACTTACAGCGTCATCAAATGCCGGTTGCTCTCATACCATGTCTATGTGATGTGGGAGGTTAAAAATCCCTTGGGTTGGTAAAAGTGTAGGCTCGGGCTTTCTATCGACCAGCAGTGGAGTGGGGAAGACCAGTCATCTGTGACTGGGATTTCCCCTGTATGGGACAAGTAATGTACCAAAAAAAAAAAGAAATGAGAGACAAATAAGTGTTCACACTTCCTGTCTACCATATCACTATATCACTATACTAAAGCTATTTTCGCCCGTGTTCACGGGTGTACTACAAGTACCGGGTGGATCTTTTATCTAGGTTACAGCTAGAACTTATGTGGAGGTAGTTGTTGGTACCCCTCTCACCCCTGGTCCCCTCCCCCACCCCTATCTTTCACTATACACCCAACACTTTTTAACAAGCTCAAACATCTAAGAGCCAAGAACACCCTTAACTGCCAACAGCTGCCTAGCAGTCTTTCCCTATTTCGGATCGACCTAGAATAGCCTACCCCACACAAAACAAGCTCAAACATCTACAGATACTAAATAATCACCATGTAACCATAAAACACTACTAGAGCAAACAATGCGCCAGTACTAAAGCAGACCAGAAGCCAAATAAAAGCTCATGAGAGAAGCGCGCTGGAAATGGCTACCAAGGTGTGGAATGCCCAATGGTAAAGGAACGACAAATTCCTGACCTAAAAACTTACAAAAAAATATCTGTGCAAAATAAGGCTAGGAAACCCTCACTGAGCTGCACTGCAAAGGGGCATGTGCTATGTCACGGCCCACCAGTGGGAGGCCCAATGGAAGGTAACCATTTCAAAAGTAGCCAGATAACACACCACACAGCTACATACAAGCCAATGATATGTAAATAGGAGTAGGCTAGTCTAGTAATAAGAGTAGAACAAAATAAAATATTACATATATGCCAAGAAAATTAGAAAAAACTAACATAGGCTACTAACCAATTATCTATCTGCTTCTGAAATGCAGGCAATCAAATACCTTATCAGCAGCTACTGTGTGGTAAGATAACACCAACACTACAACTGGCCAGCATTGAAAACAAGCCTGGGTACCCGGGCTTATATGCTATGGACAGTATAAATACAGCCTCAATATAAAACAAAATTTAAATTTTAAAAATTGATTTTGCACCTATTACCACAGGCCTCGTGATGACCAAACTTGGCAATGTTCTTGCTCTGCATTTATTTCTAAAGCACATTGCAGTGAGAATTGTTCGCGCAAATATTTGACATATGATATAAGGCATTAATGAATTCTGTAGAATGACTCTGCCTGCATTCTTGTAGAATTGATGTCAACAAGAACAAAAACCTGATTTTTTTTTTATTACCAGTTAAAGTTGCCTAGTCCAATGGTTTTGAGTTTCTGAAATTTTCTGAGATAATACATTAGGTTGATCATTATTATGTACCTTACTTTAGCTTGAAGTGACTTATATTTTAAATGGCTAACTTTTGAGATATTTGAAGTGGAAACATGTCAAATTAATTTTGGCAAGCTTGTCAAAACTCTGACCCCATAGGCTTCTGCAGTAACAGGTTATATTCAATTGCCTCGGCATCCCCTTCTGTGTGGTGACAAATATTTAATAAGTGCACCAGTATCTAAATTAGATATGTTGAATCACATTTAGATAATTGTTTTGGTTTTGAAAATTTGATATTTTCATCGGACTATGCATCTTTAAAATTAGGAATTTTACGTGATACATTATTCAATGCAAAAACTACCACGAGCATTAACAATGAGCTTGTAACTATGGAAACGCGATATTGCACCGGAAATAACATCCTCTCAAAGAATCGGCTCGGAAAGAAGTGACTGCACTAATGTGGCGGTGAGCTGATAGGTGGCGCTGCGAATGGATTACAACGCTAATAATAGACTGGCGTGCGAGGCAACGGACGGCGATGTGGTTCTAAAACTGGGTTCTGAACCCCGGAAATGAGGCTTCCGGTTCCCGATCAATGGGATTCAAAAGTAAACTGACTACTAATATGTGAGGCGGGCTTTGGTGCTGGAGGCAGGCTGGGGAAGCGGTGGGAGAGGGGTGGGGACGAGGGAGATCAGAGGATCAGGGAGATCCGGGAGAAGAAGCCGAGATGAAGCGTCAGGTGGTACGTGCTTGATCGTGCAGTCCAGAGGAGGAGGGCATCGCAGCGCCCCCTACTGCGACTACGAAACTGCGCATTGCATTCGAATTTCTTCCTGCCACATGGGACTGCATTCGGTGGTGCCCATTTAGTGCTGCAGATTTGCAGTATTCATCACGCCAACACAATTGACCCCCCCCCCCCCCCATGTAATGTTTCTGCTCGGACTGAGCAAATAGTGAGTCTGTGTTAGTACAGGAAGTTTCTCCAAGTAGCGCCAGTCGATCATGCGTGAGGAGCGGAACAATAATTGAAATAGAAGAAGTATAATAAATAATAAAATAAATAATAAAATTATATTCCACATTATAAACAAGGTCAGTTCCTAACCTGAGTCTCTATCATAATTCATATTTTAGTGATTGTGATAGACATAGTTTTCGTAGTGGGTGCAGATGGCGCTGCGTTACAGTCCTCCTCTGCAAGCAGCAAGCCCATGTTGCGTGTTGCTGTTGGCTGGGTGTGGAATGTATTGGAGCTGCCAAGGCACCCCCTCCCTCCCCCGCCCCCCCCCCCGCTCCCTCCTAAAGTGACGCCCAGCCGCTTTGGCGCCACTACCCACAATCCCATGCTGTTCACTCTCGCCACATCTCGCGCGAATCTCATTGGGCCGATAGAATGCTTTCCAAATACTCCCAGTCACTCTGTTGGGGTCTTCTGTCATCTGTCTTAAGTGACACCTACTGTCATATCAGGACCGAAATATACTTGTTGTAGTGCGTATTCATAACGGCTTTATAGTGCTGCCCCACTCGGGCATCCTAACACCAACTCCTTAATGGGATCGCACTCATTCTGAGAAAACTGGCATTTAATTTTTGCTGTGTTTGATCTCATGGGGAATAGAACCCATGCTATCTCAGATGGGAGGCGGGCATTATCCTACGAAATGATCTCCGGCTGTTCCATCTATTAGCACATATTCTATCTGTGTCTTGTGGTCTATAATATTTTATCTGTGATGTATTGTATTATGTTTTTATTATATTCAACACAGTGGTATTAATATAATATTCAAATTATAGCATTTGATTGATGGTTTGTTTGCAAAATGTGTTTTCCCATATGAAGACTGCTTCTTTCACCCGGACCTCATGCCTGCTCCCACCCGCCTCATATCTCCCTCACTACGCTTTGCCGCTCCCTACTCCCCACCCGCCTCATATCTCCCTCACTACGCTTTGCCGCTCCCCACTCCCCACCCGCCTCATATCTCCCTCACTACGCTTTTCCGCTCCCCACTCCCCTCTCCACTACCTCTTCCCTCTCCACTACCTCTTCCCTCTCAACTACCTCTTCCCTCTCCACTACCTCTTCCCTCTCCACTACCTCTTCCCTCTCCACTACCTCTTCCCTCTCAACTACCTCTTCCCTCTCACTACCTCTTCCCTCTCAACTACCTCTTCGCTCTCAACTACCTCTTCCCTCTCCACTACCTCTTCCCTCTCCACTACCTCTTCCCTCTCAACTACCTCTTCCCTCTCAACTACCCCTTCCCTCTCAACTACCCCTTCCCTCTCAACTACCCCTTCCCTCTCAACTACCCCTTCCCTCTCAACTACCCCTTCCCTCTCAACTACCCCTTCCCTCTCAACTACCCCTTCCCTCTCAACTACCCCTTCCCTCTCAACTACCCCTTCCCTCTCAACTACCCCTTCCCTCTCAACTACCCCTTCCCTCTCCACCACCTCTTCCCTCTCCACTACCTCTTCCCTCTCAACTACCCCTTCCCTCTCCACCACCTCTTCCCTCTCCACTACCTCTTCCCTCTCCACTACCTCTTCCCTCTCCACTACCTCTTCCCTCTCAACTACCTCTTCCTCTCTCTAACTACCTCTTCCTCTCTCTCTAACTACCTCTTCCCTACCTCCCTCCTGTCCAGCTACCCGTCCCCTCTCCCCCCCCCCCTCCCCCCCACCTTTTTCTCCACCTCCCCTTCCCCTCTCTCCACCTCCCGTTCCCCGCCTCCCCACCTCTCCACCTCCCCTCCCCCTATGGCCCCCCATCCTCTACTGGCTCCCCTGTCAGATTTCCCGGTCTAACAACGCAGTGTTCAGAGGCGGGCTAAAAAATCGATAAGCGGACAGCAGCCACTTTCCCACCAGACGGCGCTCCTTCTCTAATGGATCCCGCACTCTCCCACCAGATGGCGCCCCTACTCTAGTGGATCCCCCCCCCCCCCCTCTCCCATCAGATGGCGCCCCTACTCTAGTGGACCCCACACTCTCCCACCAGACAGCGCCCATACTCTTGTAGATCCCACACTCTCCCACCAGACGGCATGCCTACACTCGTAGATCACCCACTCTGCCACCAGATGGCGTGCCTTCTCTTGTGGATTCTCACCAGATGTCGCCCCTACTCTAGTGGATCCCCCACGTGGTTTACGGTAGCGGGTTTGGTGGGTGTCTTACAGTAGTTTTTTTTTTTTTTAAACAGTGGCGGCGTGTGGTGCGTGGTCTATGGTAATGGTGGGTGGTTTATGGTAGTGGTGGGTGGTTTACGGTAGCGGCGTGTGGTGGGTGGTTTACGGTAGCGGCGTGTTGTGGTGGGGGTGGGTGTTACGGTAGCGGCGGGGGGGGGGGTGTCACGGTAGCGGCGTATGGTTGGGGTTTACGGTAGCGGCGTGTGTTGGGGTTTTACGGTTGCGGCGGTTACGGTCAGAGTGTGGTGGTGGGGTGGGGGGTTATGGTAGTGTTGTGGTTGTGGTGGTGTTGGGGGTCGTGGTGGTGGTGGGGCTACGGTAGTGGCGTGTGGTATTGGGGGGTTTTCGGTGGTGGTGGTGGGGGTTTACGGTAGTGGCGTGGGGGGGGGGCTTACAGTAGTTGCGTGTGGTTGGGGTTTACGGTAGCGGTGTGTGGTGGTCGTGGTGTTGGGGTTTACAGTAGTGGCGTGTGCTTGGTGATGGTGGGGGGGGGCTTTACGGTAGTGGCGTGTGGTTGGGGTTTACGGTAGGCTTACCGTTAGTAGCGGCTGGTTATGGGTGGTTTAGTCATTTGTGTAGTGGGGGGGGGGGCTCGTGGTGGGGGGGGGTTTACAGGTAGTGTCGTGGGGTTGGGGTTTACGGTAGTGGTGTGTGGTTAGGGTTTATGGTAGTGGCGTGTAGTTGGGGGGGGGGCCTCGTGGTGGTTTGGGTTTACAGGTAGTGGCGTGTGGTTGGGGTTTACGGTAGTGGCGTGTAAGTGGGGGGGCCTCGTGGTAGGTTGGGTTTACGGTAGTGGTGTGTGGTTGGGGTTTACGGTAGTGGCGTGTAGTGGGGGGTGGAGGGGAGGTTTATGGTAGTGGCGTCTGGTTAGGGTTTACGGTAGTGGCGTGTAGTGGGGGGGGGGCCTCGTGGTGGGTTGGGTTTACGGTAGTGGCGTGTGGTTGGGGTTTACGGTAGTGGCGTGTAGTGGTGGGGGGGCCTCGTGGTGGGTTGGGTTTACGGTAGTGGCGTGTGGTTGGGGTTTACGGTAGTGGCGTGTAGTGGGGGGGGGGGGCCTCGTGGTGGGTTGGGTTTACGGTAGTGGCGTGTGGTTGGGGTTTACGGTAGTGGCGTGAATGCGCGGCCCCGTACTGGCGATGTTGTACTGAGTGCTGTTTTGTTTGTGCCTTTTTCAGTGTGTTGCCTCGTGTTCACACTTCTGACCGTCGTCATTTCTGCCGTGTGCTACCTACTGCCGTCGTCGCTTCAGACTCTGGCTATTTTTGTTTGGCGCAAAGCAGGCAAGATTGCTCCAGACAACTATCCATTTTGGTGAGTTTTCTTTTCCCATGTTTGCGTAGAAAGAAACGTATTGGGAGTAAATATGTGCAACATACCGTTCTCAAACGTTTTGGTCATTTATTGATACATATATGTACAATGTATATAGAACTGTATAGATAGATATAGCACATTTTCTATGTTTGTTATATATTTGTTATATAGGAAGGGTTCAGGCACAAACAACGACAAAGGCCATATGAATCAAAATGAAACTGACTACCAGTACCACGTTTGAGCAGAAGCTGACATCATCTTGATAATCAAATCCGGGTCTTTTTAACACAAGCTGCCACATCCCTAGATAAAAGATTCACCCTGTACTTGTAGTACACGGGTGAACGACAATGTGGTGTAAATACAAGCGAAAATAGCTTTAGTATGGAACAGGAAGTAGAATGCCTGCCTCCAGTATAAAATGGGTACTAATATCAACACAGAGTTGGTGAAATGGGAGAGAATGCAAAAAGACAAGATGGCGGCTATAGAATGCCATCGATTTCACTTTTAAATCTGATTAAACTAGATGTTTTGTTATATTTTTCAACTCAGAGGTAGCGGGGAAATATGAAGACATACAAAGAATAAATGTTGCTTCTTAGATTGTGAAATTAAGCTCTCATTTCATTAACCCGCTTTTTCGACTGTTTTTATATCGGGCTGGTCTTCACCCGTGTACTGTGTGTACCGGGTGAATCCTTTATCTACCACAGCCCCTATGCCCTACTCAATATGAAATTGATATACTTTAACTGGAAAGCACAACCGTAAATTTTATTTGACAGAAAAAAATTTAATTGGATGTGTCGGTGTTTGTGCCTCAGCCCTTCATATATATAGTATGTTGTTGCATGTGCATCCGATTACATATGGTGAATACGTTGGCTTCTTCTACTTTGTATTGTCATAGCGATTCTTATAACTGACATATACATATTATATATACATAATATAATATTATGCGAGTATAAAGGCGCAGCAGGGAATTATTTGTTTATATATTACTGTACCATTACTGTACCAATTATTCTCTGTTCTGACACAAAATTTATTGTATGCTTTTACATGTAAAAGCGATGGTTTGAACAAAAACAAACATTTCTCGCCGTGAATATGGCCTATACTGCCGACACGCCGTAAAGCAACCACCAATCAATTAAAACCTCCTCGACTTCACACTCCTGACCGGTGGCGCCACCACCAGTTCTTGTCCCTAATATATGCAGCAAACCATCACTCGCATCGGAGGATTTTTCCTTTTTTTCTTTTCTTATATCAGTTATAAGAATCGCTATGTCAATATATATATATCTATACATATATATATATCTATAAATATATATACATATGTATATATATGTGGATATATGTGTATATATATGTGTATGTGTATATATGCATATATATAATGTGTGTATTACAGTCAATCCTTTTTAATCCAGTCTACTTGGTTCCCAGCACCCAATGTCAGACTAACGAGCTCGTCGGATAGTATAATAAGGGGATGGTTGGCAAAAACGATTTTGAATTTAGAGTGGTGATTAGAATGGGGGAAATCTATTCGATGGATATTTTGGTCAAATAATACGATTTCAGATTAAGCAGGTCAGCCTAATGCGGACTGACAATCTCACTGATCTGATATTGGGTGCTGGGAACAGAGTAGTCTTTATTAACGAAGGTTGACTATATATAATAAATAAAAAGTATTTATTATGTGAATATAAATGTCCAATATGTTTTTTATTGTATGTCTGGTATTATTATAATAAAACAGGCATGTATGTGTAGGTGAATGCGTGATAATTAGAGCGTGATACTCAGGTAGCGCCACCGCGGTAGAGGTGGGAACTATAGCCCTATAGATCTTGTACGAACCTAATATGCGGTTCTATAGCGGCTGAATATCTGTCCTTGTTTATATTCGCATAATGGATTATAGGTCACATATATAACAGCTATGCTTTGTTGGTGAGGTGTTCTCTACGGTGGTATTCATTGTTCTGAATGGTTATAAATCCTTGCAAATATGGGTTAAAATTTGACAGACTGTTAGAGCATAGAGCTGATGTTAGTCGACATTCAGGTCCCCCACCCCTCCATTCCCCCCTCCCAGGGGTTGTGTTCTCTAAAACTAAGTCAACACGGACAATTAAAGCTTACACGCAACACACATTAGAATCTGTATTTAACGACTCGCATAGAGGTGAACGTGGGTGTGTGTCTGTAGGAGTGGCCGTGTGGGGTGGGGGTGGATTGATGGGTGGGGGTGGGGTGTGTATGATGTGATTGATTGATTGATTGGTGGTTGCTTTACGCCGTGTCGGCAGCATAGGCCATATTCACGGCGAGAAATGTTTGTTTTTTGTTCAACCATCGCTTTTACATGTAAAAGCAGACAATCAATTATGTGCCAATAGACACTGATTAAATTAGAAAGCTCACAATCATATATTTGTGGTCAAGGGAAACAAATTCCCATAGAAAAAGAAAAGTTTTATTAATAATTGATAGAATCCATTTAGTAAACTATATAAGGTGGTACAGTCCAGCTGCCCTCAAAAAGGCTAAAATGTTTTCCTGTTTTACCTTAGTAAAAAGGTCATGCATACTGTCTGCAGTGTAGAACTGTTGGCGCAGGGCCAAAAAATCAACGCAACTTAGTAAAATGTGTTTGAGTGTCAGTGGGGACTGACACCCAATACATTCAGGGGGAGGTTCCCCCTTGAGCAGAAAAGCATGTGTAAGCCACGAGTGGCCAATACGGCAGCGGCTAAGGACCACTTGGTCCCGCCGACCTCCCGCATGAGTCTGTGGTGGCTTTCCCACAGATGGTTCAATTTCTTTAAGTTTATTAATGTTTTCATCCCACTCATGTTGCCATTTGGATTTTATGTGGGTGGCTATTAGTGGTTTCAGATCAGAGTGAGGGATCAGACACGGTTCAAGATCACAGTTCAGGGCCTTCTTCGCAGCCCGATCAGCTCGTTCGTTTCCTTGTATGCCGGCATGGCCAGGCACCCAGCACAGGTGGATATCATACCCATCCGTTGTCAGTTGGTTCATTTTATAAATGACCGTTGCTAGAATAGGTTGATTTGTTTTCAGTCCAGCAACAGCCAGGAGGCAAGAGAACGAATCACTGTATATAACATAGTTAGTGTGGTTGGATACCTCGATACACTCCAAAGCGAGAAGGAGTGCTCGGGCTTCTGCAGTGAAAATTGAGCTCTGATCGGGCAAACATACACCAAATTTTTCCAGTTGGCAGACTGCCGCAGCAGCTACCCGGCTTTGGTCTTTCGAACGTGTATGATGTGGGTAGAGGGCGTTGTGGGGGTGGCGATAGGTTTATGCTGTGTGTGGCTATATGGGAATGTAGATGTATCTATGTCTAAGGTAGGGGCGAGTTGTTGGGAGTGTGTGTGGGTGGGACTGTTGTGTTGATGCCCCTGTGTTTATGCCACGTGTGGCTATGTGGGTGTTGCTATGATAGCAGTGAGTTGGGAGTGTGTGTGTGTGGTGGGGTGTTTGTGGTGGTGTGTTTATGGTGTGTGTGGCTATGTGGGTGTTGCTATGATAGCAGTGAGTTGGGAGTGTGTGTGGTGGGGTGTTTGTGGTGTGTGTGGCTATGTGGGTGTTGCTATTATAGCAGTGAGTTGGGAGTGTGTGTGTGGTGTGTGTGGTGGTGTGTGTGGTGGTGTGTTTATGCCGTGTGTGGCTATGTGGGTGTTGCTATGATAGCAGTGAGTTGGGAGTGTGTGTGTGGTGTGGTGTGTGTGATGGTGTCTTTATGGTGTGTGTGGCTATGTGGGTGTTGCTATGATAGCAGTGAGTTGGGAGTGTGTGTGTGGTGGGGTGTTTGTGGTGTGTGTGGATATGTGGGTGTTGCTATGATAGGGGTGAGTTGGGAGTGTGTGTGATGGTGTGTTTATGGTGTGTGTGGATATGTGGGTGTTGCTATGATAGCAGTGAGTTGGGAGTGTGTGTGTCTGGTGGGGTGTTTGTGGTGGGGTGTTTGTGGTGTGTGTGGCTATGTGGGTGTTGCTATGATAGGGGTGAGTTGGGAGTGTGTGTGGTGGTGTGTTTATGCCGTGTGTGGCTATGTGGGTGTTGCTATGATAGCAGTGAGTTGGGAGTGTGTGTGTGTGGTGGGGTGTTTGTGGTGGGGTGTTTGTGGTGTGTGTGGCTATGTGGGTGTTGCTATGATAGGGGTGAGTTGGGAGTGTGTGTGTGTGGTGGGGTGTTTGTGGTGTGTGTGGTGGTGTGTTTATGCCGTGTGTGGCTATGTGGGTGTTGCTATGATAGCAGTGAGTTGGGAGTGTGTGTGGTGGTGGTGTGTTTGTGGTGTGGTGGCTATGTGGGTGTTGCTATGATAGCAGTGAGTTGGGAGTGTGTGTGTGTGGTGTGTTAATAGTGTGTGTGGCAATATGGGTATTGCTATGATAAGGGTGAGTTGTGTGTGTGTGGTGTCTTGATGCTGATCATGCAATGGCTGCTGAGATTACAGAGCGTGACCCCTGTAAGCAGACAGTAATAAAGCGGCTATTAGCAGCCCGTCTGACGGGGCTCGAGGGGCGGGGGCCGGGGGGAGGGGGTGCAGACAATCGACGGAACAGCAGACACACCTGAGTATTGATTTAGTCTGAGTGATCGGAGGGAGGGGCGCGTGTCTTGTAATATTCACAAGGCGGTGTGGAGATGAAGGGCGGGTGAGAACTGCAGAACTGTGTGGCGTGTTCCCCGGCCCTCTTAACGTTTTACGGGTACATTCCTTACACGCGGTATGCGGTATGCGAATGCGACAAAAAATCGAAATGCCTTGAAGCCTATGGGCTACATTCCTTACACGCGGTATGCGAATGCGAATGTGACAACTCGATCGGTCCATGTAGCCATCGATGCAGCATGCGGTATGCGAATAGAAACCATCAGTCGCATATGTCCATTAGTTTTAGACGAGGCGAGGCGACTGATCATTCCGGAACGGTCACACACAGGGGTGCGGAGGGGATACACAGGCATAGAGGGGTGCCGTGTACATAGTGATTAGTGTGTGCGGAGGGGAAACATATGGTAGTAGTAGTGTTGGTGGTGGTGGTGCCGTGTACATAGTAATTAGTCTCACATGGGGGTTCCTACCTTTATAATTGCCAAAGCATAGATACCTATTCCTATTTCTGTGGATAAAGGTAGGAACCCCCGTGTGAGACCTCGCCGCATGCCACATACTGCATGCCGCATACCGTGTAGAAGGAATCATGCCATTCGCATACAGCATACCACATACCACATACTGCATACCACATGTAAGGAATGATATCATAGGGTTTGGGCTCCTAGACTACCTTCTTCTGTCCACCCTCCATGCTGCCCCTCCTGCCCGCCCCCTCACTGATTTGTCTGACCACTATCCACCTGAAAAGAACTCCTGGCCGCATGGGACCACCTTTGGCGATGCCCATACAGTGCTGCAGATTACCAGCATGCCAACGCGGCTGAAAACTCCCCAAGAATAAACGCACTAATGACCTACAACTTCAAAAAGGGGTGAACACTTAGGAGCTGCATAGTCCAATGACAGTGTCACATTTTCGAAAACAAAACCACATTACCTAGATTTTATCCTACTTAGATGCCTTTACACTCCTTAAACATTTATTGCTACATATGTCCCAATAGACGTGGACTGGGTGAGTGCAGACACATGTATGCGCATCTATTCAAAGTTAGCGAATATCATGGATTTGTTTTTGTCGTGCCTCTGAAATAAAGTGGGATTGTCTTATTTTATGTGCCTGAATCTGATTTTTCAATCTTGAAATGGGGGGTGTGCTTCTATTGGGTAGCGTGCTTCTATTGGGACATATACAGTAACTGATTCTCTGTGCATTCAAGTCTGCTTACACATATTATGCGTAGATTCATGTATGCATGCTTACTTACAGATCTACATATTTGCGAATCATGTCTTGCGAACCATTGGGCATGGCTACCAAGCATAGTTATATTAGTTTGTAACAGATATGTGACAACAAATAATAATAATAGTTAAAAATGTAAATTTAGTATGTCACCCTCAGTAGCAGGAGCCATTCTAATGTATTTTACAAGATGCTAATAGTAATACGCTGTGTGTGATAGTATGCAGATGCTAATGTTGTGCTTTCCCACTTGTATTTTACAAGATGCTAATAGTAATACGCTGTGCGTGATAGTATGCAGATGCTAACATTGCGCTTTCCCACTTGTATTTGACAAGATGCTAATAGTAATACGCTGTGCGTGATAGTATGCAGATGCTAACATTGCGCTTTCCCACTTGTATTTGACAAGATGCTAATAGTAATACGCTGTGCGTGATAGTATGCAGATGCTAACATTGCGCTTTCCCACTTGTATTTGACAAGATGCTAATAGTAATACGCTGTGCGTGATAATATGCAGATGCTAACATTGTGCTTTCCCACTTGTATTTTGAAGGATGCTAATAGTAATACGCTATGCGTGATAATATGCAGATGCTAACATTGTGCTTTCCCACTTGTATTTTGAAGGATGCTAATAGTAATACGCTGTGCGTGATAGTATGCAGATGCTAATGTTGCACTTTCCCACTTGTATTTGACAAGATACTAATAGTAATAAGCTGTGCGTGATAATAGGCAGATGCTAATGTTGCGCTTTCCCACTTGTATTTTACAGGATGCTAATAGTAATACGCTGTGTGTGATAGTATACAGATGCTAATGTTGCGCTTTCCCACTTGTATTTTACAAGATACTAATAGTAATACGCTGTGCGTGATAATATGCAGATGCTAATGTTGCGCTTTCCCACTTGTATTTTACAGGATGCTAATAGTAATACGCTGTGCGTGATAGTATGCAGAAGCTAACGTTGCGCTTTCCCACTTGTATTTTACAAGATACTAATAGTAATACGCTGTGCGTGATAATATGCAGGTGCTAATGTCGTGCTTTCCCACTTGTATTTTCCAGGATGCTTTTCGGTTGCTTCTTCACCAAGTAACACTGCTCAGATGGCTGATTTAAAACAACGACGACGACAACAACCTGCCACGAGGGGGCGCCACGAGCAGCGTTCCTCCTTCCCCTCGCCGCTTCTTGGTCCTGGTTGCTTGCTGCCTCCCTCCTGTAGGCAGAGAGAGATGGAGAGATAGAGCTCTGGAGGTTGTGGAGGTGGCGCAACTACAGACACAGACACACAGACAGACACACTGCGGTGCACCCGGGTTCCACTCACAAAGGGCTGACAACACGCGCCCTTCCTTAGAGACACACGCCGAGAGACGCCGTCACATTTAGACTCTTCACGAAGGAGGCTCCTTCATAACGAGCTAACCACCATGGGTGGAGTGGACCTGCTCCTTAGGTTTTGGGCTGATCTTTTTTCCCCTCCTCCTCCTACCTTCCTTTTGGTGCTCTCGCCTCGGGGAGTTATTAATAGAGCTAAGGCCGGCCGGCGAGCGAGAGGCTAGTGTGTGTGTGTCTGTTATGGGCGGAATGTGGGCTACTGGCAATGGAGGAAACATTTCCAAATAGAGTGTAGACCAACATCTGTCTTTTTTGTACACTGACACAGCAAGAAGCCCGTGAACAGCGCACTTTGAGTCTTTAAAAACATTTTTATTCCTTCTTTAATTTAGTATTTTTTAAATAAGAGATCTTGAACTTTAACAGCGGAAAGCTTAGCACAAATGTACAGCATTGCTATCATCACATGTGTATGTGCATTAATTAGCATTGGTTTGTACAGGTTGCGTAAGATACGGTATATTTGATATAATGCATTATATACTGTATTGCATTTAATATGCATGATGCACATAATTATTATATGCAAGGTTATGCATTGTAATTTGTAGCATACTACTTTATAGTGCATGTGTATTTGTGTTATATAATAACACAGTATATAACATGTGACGTTATATAACATGTATATGGAAGTAGCACAGAACCTGTACAAAATGAACATATATGTGCCGTATAATATTACACATGTACACAATATATATTATATAACATTACATAATATATATTTTATAACATATATATGCCAGGTGTTATATAGCATTGTGATATAAATATGTTATGTATCTTTTAGTTGTCATTTGGCAATATAATAGATGTAACATAGCTGTTATATAATGCTTAGCGCACAGAGATTATGTATAATACAATGATATATAATATGTATATCCTGTATTATATATTATATACTATATACATAACTAAGGTTGGCTGGTTGTTCTTTGGTGTATTTTCTGAGATTACAACAATTATTTTTTCATTAAAGCTGCATAAAGCTAGCATTCGTTACATATGGTATGCGGCATGCGAATACGGCATGTGAACGGGTTGGGTCCTTTCACCCTCACCCACACCCACACATAGTGTCAGGTTTCTCTAACACTGTTTCCTATGAGAAATGCAGCAGCATTCGCATTCGCATGCCGCACCGATGGCTACATGGACCGATTCAGTTGCCGCATTCGCATTCGCATTCGGACGTCAGGAATCATCCCCATTGACTTAGATGCTTTCCGATTTGTTGCCGCATTCGCATGCCGCATACTGCGTGTAAGGAATTTAGCCTTAACCCAGTGAAAGCATAACATTTTCTAAACCAAAGCACTTCCTAGATTTGAACCCGTATATCTATAATTTAGAAATGGTGCACTCATTAAACATTGATTGCACTAAACATCGATTGCTCCTGTGCATTGTGGATTGATTCGGGGGAGGGGGAACAACCCAGATAAACCAAGCGTATATCCAGCATTTAGAGCATGTATCCCAAAATAAGATTTACTTAAAATTAAGGTCAATTAGACTCTACGGGGAAACCTAATAATAATATATTTATCTTAAAAGAAATATGGCAATGACTCAAACCCATGGAATTATGCAGCTTTAAGAATAATGGCGCCGATTATTCAGAGGAGGGAGGGGAGGGGGGGGTCGTCTATGGGCAACGTGATGTCCCATAGAAGAAGTCTTTCCATTTTTCCCGCAGAAAAATAAATAAAAACACCGTTGGTGTAGAGAAGGGAAATGAAGCAGGCCGGCGCTGGCGCCATTTCCCTGCGCGGTTTGTGAGGGAGGACGATGCCTTGAATCAGTCGGCACTCATTTCATTTATATAACCTCCTATGTAGACCGGAGCACATGTGATTGGCACTGCGGGGGGGGGGGGGGGGGTGGTGGTGGTGGTGGTGGTGGGGGTGGGGGGCGGCTGCTGGAACAGCCATGTTCAACTCGCCTCCCGAAGTAGGTTACCCCCGGTGGCGCTTACCTGCATCGGACGTTGTACATTCAGAACGAGGCCCTGCTCTCAGAACGAGGCCCTACTCTCAGAACAAGGCCCTGCTCTCAGAAAGAGGCCCTGCTCTCAGAACGAGGCTCTGCTCTCGGAGCGAGGCTGAAGCTCTGCTCTCGGAGCGAGGCTGAGGCTCTGCTCTCGGAGCGAGGCTTGAGGCTCTGCTCTCGGAGCGAGGCTTGAGGCTCTGCTCTCGGAGCGAGGCTTGAGGCTCTGCTCTCGGAGCGAGGCCCGACTGCTAGAACACTTTCACACTAATTGATCTCGCATAGTCAGAGTAGGCTTATATATAAACTATATTGTAAATTTATGCTAGTTCAAGGACAAAACCTTGAGAATCTGTGCTTATACTATGATATATATATAGATTTAGCTAGGCGCATGTTTAGATTTCCTTGACGGAAGCTACATGTGTTTGCTTATTTATTTATTTAGTTGTTTTACATGAACAGAATTTTCATATTCACGTTTATATCAACGTGTATTGACAAATTATTGACTATTTATATAATGATATGGCTGGACTATTGGAAAAGAATAATGAATAAAAACAGAACTCAATTACAACTGCCCGTCTTGCCTTTTTTGTTACATTCATTGATTAAGCAGGAGATTTTCAATCATGATTTCTTCATGCTATCACACTCTTCTTAACCTATACTAGTAATCCCAAGCGCCAGGCTAGGTAGTCACAAGTATACAATTTGAAGTCGCTGGTTCGACTCAGCCAGGATTCAACCCCCCCCCCCCCATGGTATGCTACATGGTAAGCAAGTAATCAACACATCTCGTCCGTCATTGTATTTAATTCATAATGACCAGTGTGATTAAGTAAACAATTAATTATCTGAATTGTGTGTATCCACTTTGGATCAAAAGACTAGTATTTCCTTAGATACAGGTTGTATAATATATTCAAAAAAACTAATTATGTAATCACAACGTATCATGGCCGAATACAGAATTCCATGGCTTTATATTTGGGAAATTAACTGTTAGCTCCCCCCCCCCATATCTTGATCAGGGCCCTATAGAGCCAAGTTCTGATTACTGGGTCCTCTTTCACTCATATTCATAATAATACCCATTGATCCTCATAATCCCCATTGATACGATTTGAGAGATCAGTATTAACCAGGAGATACTCAGACCCTCTTGTCATGAAATCAATCTATCTATCAGGTCATACAACAATATTCACAGGTTCAATTTTAAAAGACAATTATAAAAAATTCAAAAATACTCCAAAGTACCATATCATCAAGTCCCTGGGAAAATCTAATGTTTTTCTAGGAGAATACCAAACGGAATGGCCTAAAGAGTCTCCCGTTTTGGTAGCTCATAGGATTCGAAACCACAAGTTCAAACCCTGGCCAATGACTTAAAACGTTATACTTGTCGCTTCCTAGCCAGGCACTCGCCATTATTAGGATAGGGCAAGGACCGGTTGGCTCAGTGTCAGGATAATGTGACTTGAGTGGGATATCAAGTCATCATGCTGGCGGCCTCTTCTCCCAGTTAGGCAGCACTATAAAGTCACCATCAGTGTGCACTGTTACAGGTTAGTACCCATCCTGATATGACCTTAGATGTTGCCAGGATGTAAAACTCCAACAACCAACCAAAATCTCGGAGAATAATAATTGAGCTCAATCTTTTGTTGATATGGCAACGTACATATATGTAGTACATACTGAGTAAACATATACAGCTAAAAAATATACGACTCCACTAACAACAATAACCAAACAAACAATGTCGCCATGCAGCTAGCCCTCACCCCTACCACATCCACATCATCCATTTCTTAATATGATTAATGAATAAAAACAACTTTATGTTAATAAAATCAACTAAAATGCATGTGGCCTGAGGACTGTACCATGGCAGTAGGTGGAAGGGTGACGATGGTTTGAGGAATATGAATGGCTACCACAAAAGGAAATCCGTGAAAATAAATATCCATTTATAGCTTTAGATGATTCATGAACATGATAGGAGAGTGCGGGTGGGAGGGGAGGGGGGAGGGGGGAGGGGGGAGGAGGAGGAGATGCAGACATGATGATTGTTGATGTGCGTGATAGAAAGCCAACGGTGGCATAGACAGTAACAGAAGATGAAGGGTGGGTGGTGTATGTATGTCGGGTGGGGATGGGTGAGGTGGGGTGGGATGCGGAGTGGATGAGAGCCAGGGGAGAGGGCATAGGAGTAGAGGAGGAGAGGAGGAGGGGGGAGGCGAGGGAAGAGCAGGAGGGGAGGAGGAGAGGAGGGGGAGCGGAAGGGAGGAGGAGAGGAGGAAGGGTGGAGAAGAGGAGGAGGGGTGGAGAAGAGGAGGGGGGGGGAGGGGAGAAGAGGAGGAGAGGAAAAGAGGAGGAGAGGAAAAGAGGAGAGGGGGGAGAGCAGAGGAGAGGAGGAGAGGAGGAGAGGAGGAGAGGCAGGAACAGCGAAAGAACTGTACCAGGAACACTGAAGGGACGAACGGGAACGCGCAGACGGCCCAAATAAATTACGAGGAGTGGCTCGTGTCTGATGGGCGGCTGTGATTGAAGGCACGGCCCGCCAGGCCGCTACGCCTACTGAGCGTCAGATGGGCGTGTGGGCGGGGTGGAGGGGGGGCGGGGTGGGAGAGGGGCGGGTGGAGAGGTGGGCGGGGCGGGCAAGGTTAGCCGGGTGTGCGGGGGCGGGCGGGAAGGGGCTGCCCGAGCTGTACAGTGTACAGAGAGTGCAGGTCGAATAGGCTGGCCGGCCGGTGGGTATGGGTGTAGGGGTGGGTGTGGGAGTTGTGGGGGATGGAGGAGGGAGCTGCTTCTTGTGTGGGGGGCAGGTGGGGGCTGGGGGGGAGAGGGAGGGAGTGTAGGAGATGAAAGAGGGAGGTGGGGTAGCGCTCTGCTGCTTCTTGTGTGGTGATTGGGGGGGGGGGCAGAGGAGGGGAGCATGGGGGTAGAGGTTGGGGAGAGGGGCGCTGCTACTGTTTGTGTGTGGAGAATATGTGTGTGTGTGGTGGGGTGGTGGGACGGGTCGGGGTGGGTGGGATGGAGGGAGTGTGGGGAGATAGAGGTGGAGGCGGGTATCACTCTGCTGCTTGATGTGTGTGTGGGGGGGGGGGGGGGGGAGGCGGGAGCATGGGGGGAAAGATTATGGAGAGGGGCTAGCGATCTATTACTCCTTGTATAGGTAGATTAGAGGAACGGGGGGAGGGCGGATCTGGGGGGGGGGGGGGGTGCCTCGCCTCAAGCCGTGCTAGTGCTGGTGGAGATATGGTTTCCTCCTGTGGACTCCGGTGTCAGGCAGGACAGAGGGTGAAGGATGAGGATGGGTGAAGGAGGAGGTGTTGCTGTGTGTGTATATATGTGTGTGCATGGGTACTGGAGTCTAGGGAGGGAAGCATCTGCGTTCTCCAACAATTCACCGGAAATATCAGCAGATAAAGTCACCCTAGCCTGTTACGTTGTCTTTACCGGGCCCGGTGGCCCAATCGGTATAGCGCAGGCGGCCCGTGCGGTATGTCGGGGTTCGAATCCCGGACGAGTCAAACCAATGGCTTACAAAATCGATACTTGTCGCTACCTAGCCACGCACTCAGCATTATTAGGATAGGGCAAGGACTGGTTGGCTCAGTATCAGGATAATGTGACTGAGTGGGAAATCGGGTCATGGTGCTGGTGGCCTGGTCTTCCGGTGTGCAGCACTATTAAAATTGCCATGAGTATGCATTGTCACAAGTCGGTACTTGTACTGATATGACCATACATGTTGATAGGATGTAAAACCCAAACAAACAACATAAAAACAGTTGTCTTCTCTTAGTAAATGTAATTAATTACTGTGCCCATCAACATTTCTAACCAGGTTGTCAATATGTCACGCTAATGGTGCTGTCACATTACGACGCTTCTCGCCAATGCGCGTCGACGTATGTGATTTTTGGCGGAACGTCGGGATAGGTCAGGAAGCGTTACGTGTGCGTCAGGCACGTGTTGGTATTCGGCGACGGTCGGCAAGGGTTGGAAACATGCGTCAGGGAATCGGCGAAGTTTTGTGCTTGCACAAAACTTTTGACGTGCGACAACGCGCGGGTGCTAACATTATGGCGACGTTAGGGGCACGTCGAGATATGTTAAGCATGCTGGAATAATGTTATGTGAACGCTAGGCACATGCCACGCACGCGTGAGGCTCATTGCGCCAAACTGTTGGTTTGTTTGTTTGTTGTTGTTTTATGTCCTAGCAACATCTAAGGTCATATCAGGATGGCACGCCAAACTTTTTTGTTTTTTTTTCTCACAACGTCGGCCGCACACTACCAATACGTTGCGCTGATGCCGAAAAGTTTGACGTGTCTCAATGATTAAAAGTGATTTTGCACGTTGGCGAGAAGCGTCGTAATGTGACAGGCCCATAAGGTTTTATTCCCCTTAGAATCGCTCCTGTTAGCGAAGGTGCTCTTTTAAGTTTTTAGGCTGCGTAGTATGATGAAAGCATACAATGTTCAAAGCAAAACACCTGGCTGTCTAGATTTGATTCTACCCATCTAACTTAGATACTGGTTCAGTTGTTAAATGTCTTGCTGCATAGGAATGCATACTACGTAAATTTAATCAAACCTGTTATTGCTGAAGAATAGGGTATCCAGCATGTCAAACATGCCAAAAGAATCTAGCATGTTTTGACTTGAAATATCTGAAATTCATCAAATATAAAAATGATTATATATAATATATTATCAAATCTATTGAAATTAACCATTTGAAATATAGGTTACTTGACGCTAAAGTAGAACCATCACCATAATATATTTATTTGAAATATATATATACATATATATATATATGTCTATATATATATAAAGCTTTAAACCAGCGGACTCTCCAAGTTTAAGTAAACATTTATGTATCTCCTAACCCAGCGTCCCCTTCATCACAGCCATTTTTTTATTTTTTTTATTTTTTGTGACAAGTTTTTTTATTCTGCCCATCACGTATAAGCTCCCGCGAGGGTGCTTATTTTCAACGCTGGACATTATTAATTACAATCTAGCCTGGTACTCCGCATTACTTGGATAGGACAAGAAGTGGCTAGCACAATATCAGCATCATGTGACTGAGTAGGATATCAGATTATTGTGCAGGTGGCCTAGTCTCCCAGTGGGGTGTCACTATAAATTTGCTATGAATGCGCGCTGTCACAAGTCTATACCCGTCCTGGGATGACCTTAGATGTTACTAGGAGGTAAAACGACAACAAACAAACACTCCTCGTATGGCTGTAGATGTTAGGACGTAAAACACAAACAAACAAACAAAAAAGCCTGGTTACTTGGCTCGTCTTGCCGTTGTTCCAGCGTGGTCTATGCGGCCATAAATCACGGTATGCTTTATCAGTGTTATCGGTTCTGTTGATGTGTATTTGTGAGTAAACATGTTGATGGGAGCAAGAGGGGCCAGTCTGATTCTGATAGCATACTGGCGGAATAGACGCCCCGCTTCAGTTTACACAGGTAACCAGCGAATACTCAAGTAGGGAATATTAAACAGTTATTGTGAACGGACTGAAGAGTACAATGAATCATCATCATCATCATGATCATCATGCTGTCAGTCGCGTTGTGACAAAGACTGCTTTTATTACTTAACTGTCGCTCTCCATTTAGCTCTCTGCTGTGAAAGTGATGTCCATGAGTCGGTTTTAATGTCTCTCAGCTTCAGGTTTCTCTTGATGGTATCCTTGAACCAGAGACGAGGAGGGCGCCCTCTCTTTCTGTAACCAGATGACAGTTGAGAGTAGAGGATCTGCTTTGGTAGCCTGTCTGATGATATCCTCATGAGGTGTCCAGTCCACCGGAAATTCTTTTTGATCAGAAGATCTTCCATAGAGGGCAGCCCTGTTGGTTCGAGTATTTCCTTATTTGTCACTTTGTCCTTGAATAAAACCAAGTGAAACGTGGATACAATAAAAGAGAAGGTAGAGGAACGGAATGGGAACAAGGCGAGACTGAAGAGGAACATGGGGAGGAACAGAACGAAAATGAGTTGGTTGGTTGTTGAAGTTTACTTCTGGCAACATGTAAGGCCATATCAGGACGGGAGTTCGAATGAAGCGGAGGAAGAAAATAAAAGAGAAACGGGGGGAGGATGAGAAGGAGAGAGGAAGGTCGGAAGGTGAAAAAAGGAACATGGATGCTAGAAGGAGCGGAACATGACGATTCTATACCTTCTGCACAAAACATGACGATTCTATACCTTCTGCATAGAACATGACGATTTTATACCTTCTGCACAGAACATGACAATTCTATACCTTCTGCACAGAACATGACGATTATATACCTTCTGCACAGAACATGACAATTCTATACCTTCTGCACAGAACATGACGATTATATACCTTCTGCACAGAACATGACGATTATATACCTTCTGCACATAACCTGACGATTCTATACCTTCTGCACAGAACATGATGATTCTATACCTTCTGCACAGAACATGACAATGCTATACCTTCTGCACAGAACATGACGATTATATACCTTCTGCACAGAACATGACGATTATATACCTTCTGCACAGAACCTGACGAGTCTATACCTTCTGCACAGAACATGATGATTCTATACCTTCTGCACAGAACATGACAATGCTATACCTTCTGCACAGAACATGATGATTATATACCTTCTGCACAGAACATGACGATTCTATACCTTCTGCACAGAACATGACGATTCTATACCTTCTGCACAGAACATGACGATTATATACCTTCTGCACAGAACATGACGATTCTATACCTACTGCACAGAACATGACGATTATATACCTTCTGCACAGAACATGACGATTCTATACCTTCTGCACAGAACATGGTGATACAAAATTTTCTTCACGGGTCATGACAAGTCCACTTGTTCTGCACAGAACATGACGAGTCCATGCCTTCTACACAGAAGATGAGATTCCATACATTCTGCACAGAACATGGGAAGTCCAAACCTTCTCCACAGAAGATAACGATTCCATACATTCTACACATTTCCTAGCGATTCCATACCTTCTGACCAGAACATGACGATTCAATACATTCTCCATAGTACATGGGGAGTCCAAACCTTCTGCAAAGAAGATAACGATTCCATACATTCTACACATTTCCTAGCGATTCCATACCTTCTGACCAGAACATGACGATTCAATACATTCTCCATAGTACATGGGGAGTCCAAACCTTCTGCAAAGAACATGACCATTTTATACCTTCAGCACAGAACATGACGATTCCATACCTTCTGCACTGAACATGACGACTCCCTACCTTCTGCAAAGGACATGACAATTGGACACATTCTGCACAGGACAAAACTGTTCCAAACCTTCTGCACAGAACAAGGTGATTTCATACCTTCTGCACAGCACATGATGATTCCATACCTTCTACGCATTACATGACGATTCCATACCATCTGCACAGAACGTAGTGATTCCATACCTTCTGCACAGAACATGATTATTCTGTATCTTATGCACAGGATATGATAAGTCCAAACCCTTCTGCACAGAAAAAGGTGATTTCATACCTTCTGCACAACACACCGTCACAGCACACGTGCACTTTCTCAGCTGATATCATGGGCGAGGTTTTGATGAAAACAAGGACTTGAGTTTATTGCGCAATAAACACGGAAATGTTCTCTGCACATGCGCTAATGCGGAAGTGTCCCTTTGTTTGCCATTTTTTATTATTCTTACCACGCGTGTTTACACCCCAATTAATAGGAAAGGTTTGGGTGCACAGCTCAGTACCAAAAAAAAGAAAAATCCCCCGGTGCGACTGACACTGGTCTACATCCGGTGGGGGCGAAGAGGGTAGGTGGAGCCACCGGTTCAGTGTTGGTCTTACGGAGTATAACAAATAATAATAATAATTAACTCTTACATATCTTTATGCTCGCATAATTCGTTATACATCACATATATATATAGTTTGGTGAGTGTATTTGATCAAAATAATGCATAGATTTTTATGTAAAACTAATCTACAAACTCAGTATTTCACATCTAAATCACTTTAAAATAAAAGCAAGTATTTATTGATCTAATGTAGCAGTCACACTACGACGACAAGCGGCGACGACAGCTCTGCGACAGCGACTTCCGGTGTCGCGCAGGTGTCGCGCAGGTGTCGCGCAGGTGTCGCCGCGACACCTGCGCGACACCTCCAGTTTCTCCACTTTTCTCGACTGTCGCCAGGTTGTCGTGGGGATTTTGGACATGTTGAAAAACTTCTACGACAGCCGACGACAGCCGAGGTTGCGGCACTGTCGCGGCACTGTCGCGGCACTGTCGCGGCACTGTCGCGGCACTGTCGCACTGCCGCGGCACTGTCGCGGCACTGTCGTCTTGTCGTTAAGCTGTAGTTGCTTCTCTCTCAATGTATGTGTCTCTGTGTGTCTCTGTGTGTCTCTGTGTCTGTATCTATGTGTGTGTCTGTGTCTATGTGTGTCTGTGTGTGTGTCTGTGTCTCTATGTGTGTGTCTGTGTGTGTTTGTCTGTGTGTGTGTCTGTGTCTCTGTATCTATGTGTGTGTATGTGTCTATGTGTGTGTCTGTGTGTGTATATGTGTGTCTGTGTGTGTATATGTGTGTGTCTCTGTGTGTCTGTGTATATGTGTGTCTATGTGGGTCTATGTGTGTCTATGTGTGTCTATGTGTGTGTCTCTGTGGGTATATGTGTATTTGTGTGTCTGTGTGTATGTATCTGTGTGTGTTTCTGTGTGTGTCTGTGTCTCTGTGTGTGTATGTGTCTGTGTGTGTCTCTGTGTGTGTGTCTGTGTGTGTGTGTGTGTGTCTGTGTCTCTGTGTGTGTCTGTGTCTGTGTGTGTGTGTCTGTGTCTGTGTGTGTGTCTGTGTGTGTGACTCTGTGTCTCTGTGTGTGTCTCTATGTGTGTGTCTGTGTCTCTGTGTGTGTCTGTGTGTGTATCTGTGTGTGACTCTGTCTCTGTGTGTCTCTATGTCTGTGTGTGTGTCTCTGTGTGTGTCTGTGTGTGTCTCTGTGTTTCTGTGTGTCTGTGTGTGTCTCTGTGTGTGTCTCTGTGTTTCTGTGTGTCTCTGTGTCTCTGAGAGTCAGAGTCAGACTGAGAGTCAGAGTCAGAGTGAGAGTCAGACTGAGAGTGAGAGTCAGACTGAGAGTGAGAGTCAGAGTGAGAGTCAGAGTCAGACTGAGAGTGAGAGTCAGACTGAGAGTCAGAGTGAGAGTCAGACTGAGAGTCAGAGTGAGAGTCAGACTGAGAGTGAGAGTGAAAGTCAGAGTCAGACTGAGAGTGAGAGTCAGACTGAGAGTCAGAGTGAGAGTGAGAGTCAGACTGAGAGTGAGAGTCAGACTGAGAGTGAGAGTGAAAGTCAGAGTCAGACTGAGAGTGAGAGTCAGACTGAGAGTCAGAGTGAGAGTGAGAGTCAGACTGAGAGTGAGAGTCAGACTGAGAGTGAGAGTGAAAGTCAGAGTCAGACTGAGAGTGAGAGTCAGACTGAGAGTCAGAGTGAGAGTGAGAGTCAGACTGAGAGTGAGGCACACACAGAGACACAGACACACACGCACACAGACACAGACACAGACACACAGACACAGACACACACACACAGACACACACACACATAGACACAAACACACACACACAGACACACACACAGACACAGACACACACACAGACACAGACACACACACACATACACACACATAGACACAGACACACATAGACACACACATAGACACACATAGACACACATAGACACAGACACACACATAGACACATACACACATACACACAGAGAGACACAGACACACACACATACATACACACAGACACAGACACACACAGAGACACACAGAGACACAGACACACACACACAGACACAGACACACACACAGACACACACATACACATACACACACACAGACACAGACACACACATACACACACATATACACAGACACACATAGACACACACATAGACACACATAGACCCACATATACACACATAGACACAGACACACACACAGACACACACAGACACACACACAGACACAGACACACACACAGAGACACAGACACACACACATACACAGAGAGAGACACACACAGAGACACAGAGTCACACACACACAGACACACACAGAGACACACACAGAGACACAGACACACACATAGAGACACACACAGAGACACAGTCACACACACACAGACACATACACTGTCATCCCGCTGTCGTCCCGTTTGTCGTCCCGATGTCATCCGGATGTTGTCCGATTGTCATCCAACTTAGCCCGAATTTGCATATGTCGTCGGGATTTCACAAAATCCCAGTCGCCGGGCTGTCGTCACCCCCTTGTCGTTGTAGTGTGACTGCTACATAACGAAATATTCTCATTGTGATTGCGTAATGATTTGGGCAGTCATTTAGACTTTTGTGAGATTATTGTGAAGTGAATCGTTGGTGCAACGTGCTCCCGGAAGTGGGGCTTCTGGTCGGAGTTTCCTGTCATGAAATCCCGGCATGCATCACTCTCCGGGCGTCGCCACTCCGCAACCCTACCTTTCTGGGTCGAACACAACCAGTGCTTGTCAATAATCAGTTGCCTGGTGAGTGTATCCACTAAAACATGACCAGGTTCACCGTGTTCACTTCCTGCTCTCTCTTTATTTCTTGTTGTCGCTAATTTGATAATGTTTTAATTGGGTTGGAGGTGGGTATTAAAGTTGCATAAACTGGTTCTTCTCTAGTAGAGAGAACAGTTAGTAATAGTATATATATATATTTAGAATAATTAGGAATCTTAATATATTAACAGATAACAATATTGCGCATAGAGCGGGAGTCGGACCCACATGGCTTGCATTCTGGGTCAGTGTGCTAACCATTACACCACCTAGACTCCCTGATGTCACCACCCTATCCACGCCTACCTGTCTATGTGGCTCCGTGCTACCTGTCTATGTGGCTATGAGAGCTCAGTGCAGACCTCTGCACTATAAAGTAGAAAAGAATAACAATTAGTAATACTAATAGTGTTTTTGTTGTTGTTTTTTTCTTGAAGATTTATACTGCCTATTCTGGATAAGCCTGAATAGACTTGTTTTCACCATTAGACAGTCTGTCGATAGAAAGCCCGAGCCTACACTTTTACCAACCCAAGGGATTTTTAACCTCCCACACCACATAGACATGGTATGAGAGCAACTGACCTTTGATGATGCTGTAAGTTATACACAGCGGTGGAAATCCAAATTGGCAGAGGTGGGGGCAGGGGGAATTGAACCACCGACCTTCAGATTAGGAGTCTGACCTAGAAAAAAGTCAGACCCTCAAACCACTCCACCACAGAGAATACCATTTACAATTTAGAATACTTAGAAGTCTTTCTAAATTAACAGATAACCGGATATTGCTAAGTAGTAAAATCCTTTGGTTCTGTAGTAATAGTAGAGATAACAATTAGTATTAGTGTATATTTAGAATAGTTAGACATCTTAATACATTAAAAGATAACCGGACATGTTGACAATCTAATTGCTCGAAGGGAACACACAAAAATTCATTAGTGGGAAAATCAAAATTAGTTTGCAGTCTATTTTGGGCCATTATAATGGATGGTTTTGATTGGTTGGGGAACGGGATGTAGCTCAGGCGGTGGCGCGTTCACCTGTGAAGGGGTCGGTCATCCTATCGATCCCGCTCAGTGGATCCATTTGCAGTTTTGTCTATTTTCCGTTCCAACCGGTGGTCTACAACTGGTTCATCAAAGGATGTGGTATGTGCTGTCCTGTCTGTGGGAAAGTGCACTAAAAGGCCCCTTGCTGCTTATCGGAAAGAGTTTCCTAAAAAGAAATATGTCAGAGTGACCATATGCTTGACATCCAATGGCCGATGATATGAAAATCAATGTGTTCTGGAGGAATCGTTAAATAAAACAAGCTTTACTTTTGATTGGTTGGGTGAAAAGAGGCCACATTATGAAAGCAAAATGTTTTTGTGTTTTTTTTGGCGAAGTGTATACAGTATAACTCCGTTAAACCAAACTTGAAGGGAACCTAGAAATATGTTTGGATTAACCGATCATTGGTTTAACCGAGCTTTGGCTTCGATTTTGACTTGGCTTTGGCAAAACCGCGGTTGCATTATGAATGTTTGTTATTGTTTTACGTCCTAGCAACATCTAAGGTCATATCAGAACGGGTACCGACTTGTGACAGTGCACACTCATAGTGACTATATAGTGTTGCCCCACTGGGAGACCAGGCCGCCCTCATCATGACCTGATGTCCCACTCAGTCACATTATCCTGACGATGAGCCAACCAGTCCTTGCCCTAACCTAATAATGCCGAGCGCCTGGCAAGGAAGTGACAAGTATCAATTTGTAAGTCATTGGTTTGACTCGACCAGGGTTCGAACCCACGACCCCACGATCCACCAACACGGGAGGCGGACTCTAACTCATTCGGCCATCTCGTCTGGTTCCGCATTATGAATGTAATACACAATGTATGTGGACACTTTAATTATAGTTTTTTTTAATGTATATACAGTATAACCCCGTTAAACCAAGCTCGGTTAAACCAACCGATCAGTTAATGCAAAGATTTTCGTCGGCCCGGCAAAATACTCCCATTTATCATATAAAAAAAGTCTCAGATGACCTTATAACCACATGAAAGTTTGGTTTAACTCTACCAAAAGTGGCCTGGGGCCCGACATTTTTGTTTGCATTAAACGATAATTTGGATTAACCGACTTTGGTTTAACCAACTTTTTTATATGATAAATTGTAGTATTTTGCCGGGCTGCCGAAAAAGGTTTGGATTAACCGATCATTTGGTTTAACCGAGCTTGGTTTAACAGGGTTGTACTGTATTGTGCGAATTATGTAGAGTGTTCTTCGGTCTACCCAACCGCATACAGTTAAATCTAAGACTTACAAAATTTATGATATGGTGCTCGGCATTACTGTGATAGCGGAAGGACTGGTTGGCCCAGTGGCAGGATAAGGTGACTGAATTGAATATTGGGTCATAGTGCCAGTGGAGTGGTATCCCAGTGGGGCAGCACAGTAAAGTCACCATGAGTAATGTCTTCTTCCCATTGCCGACTGTTCGAACCCTGGTCGAGTCAAACCAATGACTTAAAATTTGATACCTGTCACTTCCCAGCCAGGCGCTCGGCATTATTAGGATAGGGCAAGGAGCAGTGGAATGAGGAAGACCAATTTTGTCCGCGATTGAAATTTCCCCTGCTTAATCAACTAATGTACCAACAAACTAAAAAAATCACTATCAAAGCACACTGCTACAAATCAGTGCCAGTGCTGGTAATACTGCGAAGAGGTACATAGCCCCCTCCCCCCCCCCCCCGAACAAACACAATGAACAAACACATTCAGTGGGTGTGATGAGTAATTATGCTACACATGACACGTTGAACGCCTGGTGTGGTGAATCGATGATGTGGGACACCTGGATTGACTGAGCTCCGATCAATGAGTCAGCAAAGCCATGTCGTGTTGCGCAGTGTGTTCTGCTAAATCTAAATGTACAGGCATAAGGCCAAATAAAATAGAAATGGTGATCATCTCCGGCTGTGCCTGAAAAATTGCCCACCCCTGATTTTAAATTGTATTTTGTTTTGTTTACACTTTTTTTTTAAACAATCACCAAGTTATAAATGAAATTGGCCTAATGGATACTGATCACGACAGACAGGTAAACAAATGTCAAGGTCATGCAGTTTACCCGGGCCAGATTGTGTGTGTGACGGGGGTACTTCAGTCTGCCTGGTCAATATTAGATTCATAACAGGGGATGGGGCGGGGGGGGGGGGGTTATCACCTCTTCAGATGAAGTAAGAACCCTGTTTCTTACATTCGTTGATTAAACAAATTTCCCATCGTTGAATCTGTTTAATTCAAGCACTTGCTTGTCTTGTCTCCTTATTGTACTGGAGCAAAGACTTTATATGCAAATAAAGGAAAGTTTGTTTTATTTAACGACGCCTCTAGAGCACATTGATTTTTATCATCGGCTATTAGACCTCAAACATATGGTCATGCTGACATATTTCTTTGGAGGAAATCCGCTACCACCACATAAGGCTACTCTTTCCGATAAGCAGCAAGGGGTCTTTTATATGCACTTTCCCACAGATAGGACAGCACATACCACAGCCTTTGATGAACCAGTTGTGGACCACTGGTTAGATCACATATATGCATATATATATATATATATATTTTTTTTTTTACATGCACATATATGCATATATATGCATATATATGCATATATATATATATATATAGCTGTTCGGCACCAGCTGTTGTTTACCGATCACCCCATCACCAATGGCTGGATGACGGACCAACAACTGGAACTAAATGGTGGCTTGTTGCCGGCTGCCACGTGCCGACAACAAGCAGAGCAGCAGGTGGTGCTGTGACGTCGTTTCGATATAATCTAAAGTTGAGTCATTGCCTTCACTTCGCGGGCGCGGTAGCCGAATCGATTGAGCGCGAGATCGGAAGTTCGGTTCCCAGTCGAGTCAAACCAAATGACTTATAAAATTAATGCGCTTCCTAGCCCACGCTCGGCATTAATAGGATAGGGCAAGGGCGGGTTAGCTCAGTGTCAGGATAATGTGACTGAGTGGGATATCGGGTCATGGTGCCAGCAGCCCGATTTCCCATTGGGGTAGCACTATAAAGTCGCCATGCGTGCGCACTGTTGCAAGTCGGTACCAATCCTGATATGACCTCAGATATTGCCAGGACATAAAACTCCAACACCCAACCACTCATTGCCTTCACAAGTGTACAATTAGGCCTAAAGCTAAGATTCCTTACACGCGGTATGCGGCATGCGGTATGCGAATGCGAATGCAGCAAAAAATTGAAACGCCTTGAAGTCAATGGGCTACAACCCTTACACGCGGTATGCGAATGCGAATGTGAATACGAATGCGACAACTCGATCGGTCCCTGTAGCGATCGGTGTGGCATGCGACATGCGGTATGCGAATAGAAACGTCAGTCGCACTTGCCCATTGGTTTTAGATGAGGAGAGGCGACTGAGCATTACGGAACGGTCACACACCAGGGTGCAGAGGGGAAACATATGGTAGTGGTGGTGGTGGGGTTACGGGTTCGCATACCGCGTAGAAGGAATCCTCCCATTCGCATACCGCATGCCGCATGCCGCATACCGCATATCGCGTGTAAGGAATCTTAGCTTTACTACATGGATCTCTACGTGGCCTCACCAACATTCCGGATTTTTGTTTGTTTGTTTTACGTCCTAACAACATCTATGGTCATATCACGACGTGTACCGACTTGGGACAGTGTGCACTCATGGCGACTTTACATGTATAGTGCTGCCCGACTAGGAGACCAGGCTGCCAGCACCATGGCCTGATATCCCACTCAGTCACATTACCTTTTTTTTTTTTTTTTTTGGTAAGGTATTTATTCATCTGAATATGACATTTGTCAGCGCCGAAGCACTGGTCTTCCGGCCATCTTACTATTGGAATTGACATTCTAAACAATCTAAGTTTGATCAGTGCTGTATTAGTCACAGCACCGATACTGAAGAATTAAGGGAGTGGCTCCTGCTGTATAATGTACAGCACCAGTCACTGCGGTTCATTCAAAAATGGGGAGCAACACCGAGTAGAAGATGTATGCCCAGGGCAGCTCAAACAATCGTTGTGGGTTACATGTTTTCTCTTATAAAACAAACAAAGTTTATAGTTAACAAGACATTTTGTCTGTCTTATATAATGTTCAATGTGTTTAAACAGATTGATAGTTGTGTAGGATGTTCGGTGTGTTGATGGTTTGTTCATGATGGTTAAGGGTGGTGGCAGGGGAGGGGGGCCCATTGGGATGGGTGGTAGGGGGGGAAAACCCACAGGAGAGCAAGCGAGGATGCGGGGGGTGGCAGGAGCTCAGGGCTTTGCTAGTAATTACTGCAGTGGTCGTTCAAGGGCCTGAATAACCAGGTGGGCTCTATATGCATTTTTGAAGGCAAGTATTGTTTCTGTTTCTCTGACTCTGATAGGGAGGTCATTCCACATGACACTACCTTTGTAGATAGGTGCTCCGATATATTTATTTGTTGAAGGGTGTGGTACATTGAGCAGAGTGGAGGCTCCTCTTCTTGTTATTCTATTTGTGTGGTCAATGAATTTTTCATCTTTTGCACGTTTGTGCATTAGTGCCATCAGGTGTAGGTCCCTTCGCTCTGAGAGAGTATCCAGTTTTGCTTTCTTTTGCAGTTCAGCCACACTGAGTATCTTGCCTTGGTAAACTGTTCTTAGCGCCCGGTTCTGAATTATTTGCAGTTTGATCTTTTGTTGTTTTGTTAAGAGTTCATATATGATGTCATTGTCACTAACTAGTCCTTGTCCTGTGCTATTAGTGCCGAGCGCCAGGCTAGGTAGCAACACGTATTAATTTTATAAGTCATCGGTTTGACTCCACTGGGATTTGAACTCCCGACCTTCCACACGGAAGCCTGCTCTCTACTGATTCGGCCACCGCGTCTGGTCCAACCTTTTGGAAGTTTCCATTAATAGTTAAAGCTGCATAGTCCGATGAAACTTTAACTTTAACGATCAACTTTTCAAAAACCAAAACACTCACCTAGATTTGATCCTACATGTCAAACTTAGATCCCGGCGCACTTGTTAAGCATTTGTTGCTGCATAGAAGGGAATACTTGAGCTGTATTCACACGGGCGAGTTAAAACGCCTCACGCAAAACCACTTGCGTAGTTCGACCCAGATTTGCCGTGTGAATGCGCGGCTGAGGCGTTTTAGGGCTGAATCGATTCATATAAATCGTTTAATGTAAAACGCTACAGGAACCGATCTAATAAGTCACTTTAATCGAATCTGTTGCTGCTGAATGAAGCCTGTGGAGTCAGGATTTTGACATTCTTGCCAACAATTAATGCTGCATATTTGCACTTCAAATATTTCCGAAGTTAGTCATTTAAAATAAAAGTTACCTCAAACTAATGTAAAGTAGATAGATTATGACGATCAAACTAATGTATTTACTGAATGTAGTCACTGAAGGTAGTTATTTGGTAGCAATAACCAAACTTGAAGGTGTATAATTTATTGAATGCATCAAATTGTCGAAACTGATACCCCAGTCACACGAGAGCCAGCATTTGCCGCCAACCTCCTTACACTCAAAAGGATGCCAAACTCCCAGCGTCCCATTCGATACATTGATTCAATTACGTGGTCGGCGCCAGGGCGGCGCCAGGGCAGCACCAGGGTGGCGGCGGCTGTCGCCGGGCTGTCGCAGCATCAGCGCCGGGGCAGAGCCGTATCAGGGCCGGGGCGGCACCAGGGCAGCATCAGGGCGGTGCCAGGGTGGCGCCAGGGTGGTGCCAGGGTGGCGCCAGGGCAGAACCAGGGCGGCGCCAGGGTGGCGCCATAGTGCCTACCACCCGGTGAGTGCAGCATTGCATATTTTGGCGCCGCTAGGTCGGTGCCAGACAAGTGCCAACTCGCCAACCCCTAGGTTGGTGACCTGGCAGCGCCAGGGTGGCGCCAGGGCAGCGCCAGTTCGCCAACCACTGTTTAATGGCGCCGCCGGAACAGGACGCAAGGAGGTTGCATGTGCAGCAGCAGCAACCTCCTTGCATCCAAAATTTCCAAAATGGACGCGGGAGGTTGGCGTCTTCGTGGGGACAGCACTCAATGAGGGCGTAAGGAGGGCGCAAGGAGGACGTTTTGACGTCGTGAATCGATCGGAAGCGAACGCAGGCCTTGTGTGACTGGGGTATAAAGAATTGACTAGATTTGATCCTACATCTCCACCTTAGATACTGGTGAATTGCTCTTTAAAGTCGACGGCTGGCAGCTGTAGTTGTGTAGGTAGGCTAAATATGAAATCACTACAGGCAAGAGAAAGGTAGAGTATAAAGTGCACAGAAAGACAGAGAGCTTGCACCCTCAGGTTTATTATTATATAGGTTCATGAATCCAAGATGGCTGTCACACCTGACCAGCTCCTCCAATCAACAGTAAGCATTCTCCAATCTACCAATGAACAGTCAGCATGCTTGTATCCATGCCTTGGTTGTTTATGGCTACAGTGCCCTGTTGTGTCTGGGTGTGCAGTGATCCGTAAATAACAGTTGGGGGGAGGGGGTATGTGAGCAGAGCTGCTAAGGCTCTATCACACTAAGAGTAGTGCCCCTCTCACACTATCTATAAACTACACAATGTCTATCTAAAACTCAGTAAAGGATCACCAGCACCACATAATACCTTAATGCCTCTGGCCCTATATATCATTTACCTTTTCATATAACACTTGTAATCCACTATAGACCAGTTCACACCATCCGCCAATGTCTAATTATCGGGAAATTTTACAGCTCGGTGTTCCTGTCACTATGATATGCTCATACACTCCAAGACTGTTAAACAAAGCCTATGTACATCATTTTGGTGTGCACACGAAAATTAATTTGGCATGTTTTCACACATTAAGTCAATTTATTAGAATGTGTTACTACTAACGCCTATGTAGTCCAGCAGTTCGGTGTGCGCATTAATTTTGCATGTTTTCATTTAAGATATTTCCACAGAGAACCCTTTAAAATAAGAACTACATAAAGTAAAGCTTGGTAGATTATAACCACCAGCCGAATATATTTATCTAATAATATGTCAGAAACTAAAAAACCATCGGATCATTCAATTTTCAGATAAACTCATCACTGTGCATTAAAGCATGTGTACATTACCTTTATTCTCTCTAAAAAAAAAAAGAAGATATCTGCTAAGGAAACTTATCCCGAAAAATGTTAGCTAAAGGAACCAAATTCTGCTGCAACTCTGACACAGCAATATTCTGGTGAATAATAAATAACAAAGAAGACTAAAAAAAAGTGCGGATGCCATACATCAGCTGGCAGCCTTGATTTCGGTTAACACATGAATGCCTGAGACAACACAGCCCAGGGCTGGCCGGGTCTGGCAGGACATCGATTATAAATATGGCTACCCAGCTAGAAAAAGATGCATTGGATCGACATCGGTGTGATATAATGGATCGAATCTAATTTGGAACCCAGAGCACCACAAGGCACAGCAATCCAGGTAAGCATTGTGATTGGTATTTGTATTGGTCTGCCAGAACATCGATTGTAATTTGTATATGTCTACCCAGCTAGAAACGATACATCGGATTGACATCGGTATGATATAATGGATCGAATCTAGCTTGGAACCCAACACACAACAAGACTTAGCAATCCAGGTAAGCGTCATGATTGCCATTTGTACTGGTCTGTCTGAACATCGATTATAAATATGGCTACCCAGCTAGAAAAATATGCATCAGATCAACGTCGGTGTGATACAATGGATCGAATCTAGTTTGGAACCCAGAGCGCCACAAGGCACAGCAATCCATGTAAGCATTGTGATTGGTAATGGTATTTGTACTGGTCTGGCAGAACATCGATTGTATATGTCTACCCATCGGTTTGATATAATGGATCGATTCTAGCTTGGAACTCAATGCGCTACAAGACTCAATAATCGAGGTAAGCATTGTGATTGGCAATTGTATTGGTCTGGCACAACACCGATTATAAATCTAGCTGGAGACCACGCTTGGAACCCAATGCACCACAAACACACAGGAAAGCCATCCAGGTAAGCGTTGTGACTAGCATTTGAATCATAGAAAGGGTCTTTGATATTCCAGGACAATACACACTTACATTTTGAAGACACTGAATAAAAATGGAACCGGTACATCACATTGACATCTAAAATACAACATTTTAATTGACATTGGATTACATCAGTCATATTACTCGATCATTTATTTCAACAATTAATTGTCTTCAGACACCTGCCATCTGACACATTAGACACTTTCTGACAGACCACACTGGGTGCCCGAATGAGTTGAGCAGCCATTTCCCATTTTGGTAGATCGTGGGATTTGAACCCATTGGTTCAAAACCTGATTGAGTCGAACCAATGACTTAAAATTTATACTTCTTGCTTCCTAGCCAAACACTTGGCATTATTGGATAGAGCAAGGACTGGTTGGCTCAGTGTCAGGATAATGTGACTGAGTAGGATATCAGGTCATGGTGCTGGCATCCTGGTCTCCCAGTGGGGCAGTACTATAAAGTCATCATGAGTATGCACTGTCACAAGTTGGTACCCATCCTGATATGACCTTAGATGTTGCCAGGATGTAAAACTAAAACAACCAACCAACCAACCCTTTCTGACTTGTCCCCAATTCTAACTTTCCTAGCTGGGAACTCGGGGTCTCAAACTGCTGGTAAACAATGTAAACACAACAAAACACCTTGGTGTATACCGCTATGTAGGACACGAGCTGCTGATACTGGGCAGGGTGGCCTAGCCACGCCACATCATCGACACCTCCAGTTATTTATTTTTGTTATTAAATGTAGTTTATTCATTGAGGAATGTCTTTTGTCAGCGCCAGAGCACTGGTCTTCCAGACAGACAGTGAAATGATACATAAATACAGTGAAATTGGTAGATTACATAAATGAAACTATCAGTTGTAATAGTAAGCTGCATACAATTGCAGTTTGACAATTAAGGTATTACATGTAGTGAATATGCATTACATGGCATTGCATGATTTCGGAATTTTCTTTAATTTTGTCTTTAATTTTTTTGTTATGTGATATATAACGTATTACATGAATATAAAGGAGCGGAGCATTCTTGTGATATTTATTCCGCTTTTATTATGCATGCTATTTATTATTTATCCATCACGCCTGATCAGGCGATTTACTGTGGGCCGGATCCCGCCTGGTGAGTTTGGCGCCACCCGCACCTAGTCACGTGCCTTTCCACACTGTTCGGCATCACATGAGCCTAGATTTCAAACTTTTGTATTAGGTAGGGCGGTATATTGGTTGGCCAGAGCCTCGGTCAATAAAATCGGAAGCTTCCACCACTCCTTACTTAGTGTCTTTCCCCTACTAGGGTGTAGCCATCTCTTATATATAATGTTTATTAATAAATTATATACACTTAATAAATATGTATGACCCCCAATAGCCGATGTCTACTTTTTGTGCTAGGGGTCGTTAAACAAAAAAAAAGAGAGCCAATCAGTCCTTACCCTATCCTAATAATGCCGAGTGCCTGGCTAGGAAGCGACAAGTATCAATTTTTAAGTCATTGGTTTGACTCGACCAGGGTTTGAACCCACGATCCTATGGTCTAACAACATGGGAGACGGACGCTCTAACTCATTCAGCCATCCCGTCTCGTTGGTACCTAATAAATAGGTACATTAATTTGCCTATGAATGTAAGTTATGGGGTAAGTTATGTGCATACAATGCGTTATACAGTATAACCCCGTTAAACCAAACTTGAAGGGACCCTAGAAATGTGTTTGGATTAACCGATCATTGGTTTAACCAAGCTTTGGCTTTGAATTTGACTTGGCTTTGGCAAAAACGCAAGTGCATTATGAATGCAATATACAATGTATATGGACACTTTGATTATTGCTTTTATGTATACACAGTCTAACCCAGTAAAACCAATCTCAGTTAAACGAAACGATCGGTTAATCAAAACTTTTTTCGCCGCCTGTCAAAATACTACCATTTATCATATAACAAATGTCTCAGATGAACTTATAATCACACGAACGTTTGGTTTAACCATACCGGAAGTGGCCTGGGGCCCGACACTTTTGTTTGGATTAACCGATAGTTTGGATTAACTGACTTTGGTTTAACCAACTTTTTTATATGATAAATGGTAGTATTTTGCCGGGCCGCCGAAAAAAGTTTGGATTAACCGATCGTTTGGTTTAACCGAGCTTGGTTTAATGGGGTTGTACTGTATTACCTCTGATTGTGCATGTTGCGGCAGCAACATGGGTAATTTGGGACGCGGGACCGAAAGCCCTTCAACCTTAAACTCTGTGGACAACCGTGGCGCCACCTATACTCAACGAGACACACTATCGAACCGATGCGCTACCTGGCAGATCCTTCACAGACTTGCCACCGGAGGAGCCGGAGCAGCTCACACCGACCAGTGCGCCCGAACCTGCCGCGTGGCCACTGAAGCTTTGCTGTCTTTTCTAGGCATTCATCATGCCTGCCACCCGCACTAAGCGCACCAGGGATCCAACTCCCGACTAGCCAACCGCGGTCGAACCCACGCCCGCACGGAAACCTCGTGGTAGGCCGAAATCCGTCGTCTCACACGAGGATGTGACAAAGAAAACACGCACTCGTTCAAGTCGCACCGAGGAGCGACGCGAGAGCACCACCACTGCCGACACACCGACACACAGCACTAGCCGTCGTAGCTCTGAGCACGGTAGCGGCGCCTTGATCACTGCACTCAATGGCTTCCAATCAAAAATGGACGAGAGGCTGGACCGTATAGCACGCAGTATGACTGAACGGATGGACGAGTTTGAGCGCACGGCAGAGAAACGCCGCCGAACCGGCTCACCACGCGGGAACCAAGATGGCCGCTCTCCCACACGGGCACGCTCGCCTCGCCGGAGCCGGAGCAAGGAGCACCGCACTGGCATGGGCGGCGTGGCCCCCCCGCGGCACCGCAGCTGTAGCATTGACCGCCAACGTGACACTGGCGCCAATACGACGCGCCCTGATCAGTACTACTACGCCTCGCAGGTGGACGGACACAAAAACCGTGAGTTCGTTCCTTTTGACAACCCTTTCCGCACCCCCGCTGCCCTGGCACGCGACCGTGTCACATCCCACACACCCTTCTGCGAGCTAATCTCGAACACTGACCACGAGGAAACGGATCGCGCAGATGTGGTTAACGAGTTGCTCGCCGCGGCCGGCACGGCCCTCGGCGACAAAAGAGGTAATAGCATCATTGCACCGCATAGATATGTCATTCGGGGCCACCGTAGCACTAAAGTTGGTCTTGATCAGGCGACATGGGCGGAATACTTTGCCGCGCTGTGCCGTATGATACACGACAAAGCCATGCCGACGAGCTGGGCCGAGCCGCTACTGCACCACATGCAACAACTCGCCACAATGGCCACGCTGTACGACTGGCAAACGTGCAGACGCTGGTCTGAGAACGTATTCATCATGATAAGCGACGGACGCTTGCAGCACGGGTGGGCTGACCAATACGCAATTAAGGATATCCAGCGCGATGCCTGCGTCGAAGGCACCAGACTGGATGGCAAAAAATCCGGCCGTACGACCGTAGACGAAACACTGACGAGGAAAGCGGAGAGCGCTGCCCCACGTAATGACAGAACCGACTATGTCCGCCCAGTCTATAGCAAAGACACCGACGGAAAGCCGTGCTCTAAATGGAACTGGGGCAATGAATGCGGGTTCACAACCTCGCACGGAATGCACCCCGACCGTAAATGCCACCTGTGCGCCTGGTGTGCATCTAAGTATGCAAAGGCGAACCCACACCCTGAGAAAGACTGCCAGAACAAGCGTCGCTTTAACGAGAGGAAGAACGGTGGAGAGAAATCCGACCAAAAAGCGGATTTTCGCTAAGCGGCCGCCCATACGACTCGGTTTATGGAACGGATACCGCCGCCCCACCAGTTGACGGCCCGCTCGACGGCGAGCGGATCGCATGCACTGCCGTGACCAGCCGGCCTGGCGGCCTCTCGCCCGCCGTCAGCACGCCGCCAACCACACCCCCCCCTACCACAGCCCGCCCCCCACCCTTACCGTGAAGCCATTGTTGTTGTACGTGACCTACATAACGAAGCCAGCCCCGGCGCCGCATGCGCCCACCACACACAAGGTGGCGCCACCCACGTCCCACGCACAGGCGGCCGGCCACCTTCTTGCCGCTCTGCACTGTTGGCAGGTGGCAGCACTGATGGCGGCCATGACAGTTCACCCCGCCACAACAACAACACCCAGGCCACGCCCACCATAACAGACACCCCTGACACATGTAGCGGCCCCGCCCCCACCACCCCCCCTCACCCCCGCCACCACCGACACACACCACAACCCGACATCTCACCGCTACCAGCAGGGCACCCCCACCGCCCACACGGCCACGCCCACCCCGCCCGCGCACCGATGGTCGCTCACAACCACCGCCACGACCACATCCCCGCAGCGGACGCACATCCCCGCCAACACACAGGCCCTGGGCCGCCCACGGCGCCACTCGAGGAGCTCGACGGTGACCAATACGACCTCGACACCGACGAGCAGTTGCGCCACAGGCAGCCTAATGACATAGACACCGTTCTTGACGACTACGGTGCGGCGGCCGCCTCGCCCTACAACCCACCGCTCACCCCCACCGAGTATAGGACGACACTACACTCCATATGGCCCCGCACGATACCCAGACTCTGGAAGAACAACGTGACATACATGAAGTTATACAACCGGGTACGACAATGCGCCCTCCCCAACTACATGGGCGCAAGAATACCGGTCCCATCTGCCTTGAATATACCGGCTTGGAGGCACATGCTACGTGACTATCACGACAAACAGGTGGTCGAATTTCTTGAGTTTGGGTGGCCGGCCGACTACACGGGCGCCCTCCCGCCTGTGCCGGCCACCGCGAACCACTCGGAGGACCCCGCTCACGACGTTCACATCCAGAAGTTTGTGTTCAAGGAGGTGGAACTCGGGGCACTGCTGGGCCCCTTCGAACAACCCCCATTCAAACCCTGGACTCAGATCAGCCCGATGATGACGCGGCCGAAGAGGGTCTCCGCCGACCGGCGCGTCATCGTCGACCTCTCATACCCAGGAAAGGCGAGCGTGAACGCGGGGATACGCCGAGCGCAATACCAGGGTGTCCCCGCAACCTACACCTTACCTAGCATGATCGACCTGGCCGACGAGGTTGCCCGACTCGGCACTGGCTCGTACATCTGGAGCGCCGACCTCGCAAGAGCATACCGCCAACTACGCACCTGTCCGCTTTCGACCCCGCTACTCGGTATCACATACGGGGGTCGGTACTACATCGACGCCGCGCCACCGTTCGGGTGCAGAACGTCCTCGCTGGCCTGCGCCAGAACCACAAACGCGGTGGTGTACCTCATGCGGAAGAGAGGGCACTTCGCGTTGTGCTACCTCGATGACTTTGTGGGCGCGGCCGGCACCCACCAGAAGGCCGAGGAGGCGTACACCGACTTCCTGCGACTCGCCCGTGACCTCGGCTTGGACCTTGCCCCCTCCAAGTGCGTCCCCCCGGCGAAGAAGATACACTGGCTGGGCTTCGAGATCTCGTCGGCCAC
This sequence comes from Branchipolynoe longqiensis, assembly GCA_030323885.1. Classification (NCBI taxonomy): domain Eukaryota; kingdom Metazoa; phylum Annelida; class Polychaeta; order Phyllodocida; family Polynoidae; genus Branchipolynoe; species Branchipolynoe longqiensis. The sequence continues at coordinate 96,545,969 of CM059191.1, forward strand.
CATGAGGCTCGAGATCCCCCGCGACAGGCTGCCCGATGTCCTCACAGAGTGCGGCCTCTGGGTCGTCGGGAGGAAGGCCTCACGACGCGACATACAGAGGCTCGTCGGCAGGCTCCAACACGTGGCGAAGTGCATACGCCCGGCCCGCCGATTCATGTCCAGAATACTTGCCGCCCTCAGGAATGCCCCGCTGCACGGGAAGCACACCATATCGGAGGACTTCGTCGACGACATCCGTTGGTTCGACAGGTTTGCCGAGTCATTTAACGGGTACGTCCTCCTGCAGTCGGCACCCAGGATCGGCTGGACCATCGAGTGTGACTCTTCACTAACCGGGGCGGGCGCGCATTCACCTACCCACTTCTACGCAGAGCGCTACCCCGACGAGGTCTGGGAGAAGGACATGACAATAGCCCAGCTAGAGGCCATAAACCTCGTAGCGGCTGTCAGGGCTCTCCTCCCCAAGCACCCCCACCTACACACCATCCGGATCAACACCGACAACTCCGCTTCCCAGCAGGTCCTTTCGACGGGATGCGGCCGGGATCCCATCCTAACCGCCTGCGCGAGGGAGATCTGGCTCATAGCGGCCAACTTGAGCACGGAAATCCAGATACAACATAAGGCCGGCAAGGACCTCATCCTGGCCGACGCTCTCAGCAGGCGGCACGACGACACCCAAGCTCGACGCACGGCTGAGGCCCTGGTCGCACAGCGCGGCCTCGTACAAGTCCACGTCGACCTGATCAATGTGCTCACCCCAAGATTATAACCTGCGAATGCACCTAATTTTTGCCTTCATCCGCAGGTTTCACGCCGCGACACCACCAACGCTTGATCGACATGATAGCCGCCGGGCTGGCCCCGGGAACCTGGAGGAACAAGAACAGACAGGCGGCCAGGTACGTCACCTACATGCGGCAACACGGGTCCGACCCGGCGACCCCCACACACTACGTGATACTATCATACTTACTACAGCTCGCGGATGACCTCGCCTCCCCCGGGGCCACTCTCAACTACTTCAGCGGCGCACGCACCTGGATAAGGGCGATTGGGGGGAATACCGCCGCGTTCGACACCTACCCCGTTGCCCTGCTAAAAAGGGGCATACAGCGTGCATCCACATACGAGACGACCCGAGCCCCAGCCCTCACTCCTGACGACATAAAGAAAGTCATCAGGTTCTTCCAGACCGCGGGCCCCAACGGCAAGGTCCTCACGGCGGCTCTGCTCCTCGCCTACTTCACCATACTACGACAGTCCAACCTACTCCAATCGACCGACCCCACGACCCGCGGGCACGCCATATGCGCCAAGGACATCTCCATCACGGCGACAGGCATGAATGTCCACGTGTCCTCCACCAAGACCCGCTGGAGGGTGGGGCATCACCTCGACATAGCCGTCCCGGCGATACCCGGGTCACCATACTGCCCGGTCGCCGCCTGGCGCGGGTACGCGACTCGTACCCCGCCGCCGCTCAACGGCCCCGCGCTCATCACCACATCGGGCACGCCCCTTCGCCCTCCCGCCCTTCTCGCCACCCTGCGGCTCGCACTGGCGGCCACGGGCCACCCGGCCCCCCCGCGCAGTCACCCTACACAGTCTGCGTCGAGGCGACCCGCAAGCCTGCGCTGCCCTCGGCTCGACACTGGACGACATCCAGAACTTTGGGACGTGGACATCGACCGCCGTCCACCTCTACGTCTCGCGCGACGCCATCCGCGCATGCCCCACCGCGCTCTCCACTACTTTTGGCTGAGCGCACGTGGGACAAAACTAACTATACCGAACTGTAACTACTTGAAACCTAAGAATTCCATCATAAGAAAAAAGATCAATAAACTACCACTTTATACCACTTTCGTGTCCTGTGTCTGAATTGTGCATGTTGCGGCGGCAACATGGGTAATTTGGGACGCGGGACCGAAAGCCCTTCAACCTTAAACTCTATGGACAACCGTGGCGCCACCTAGACTCAACGAGACACACTATCGAACCGATGCGCTACCTGGCGGATCCTTCACAGACTCGCCACCGGAGGAGCCGGAGCAGCTCACACCGACCAGTGCGCCCGAACCTGCCGCGTGGCCACTGAAGCTTTGCTGTCTTTTCTAGCCGTCCCACCCACCCATCTGGCACGCAAGGCTGAGCGCATGTGGGACAAAACTAACTATACCGAACTGTAACTACTCGAAACCTAAGAATTCCATCATAAGAAAAAAAGATCAATAAACTACCACTTTATACCACTTTCGTGTCCTGTGTCTGAATTGTGATACCGCTACAGCTACCAATCACTGGCCTCAGCACAATTAACTGACAAAATATAGACAGTAAAGAACAGGCAGGTTACAGTGAATATTGCAGATGTCTGAAGATGCACATGAGTGTTTGGCTGTTGGTTTATGCAAAGCGCAATGACTACCAAATGCGAGTGAGTATATTATTTGTTTATTATTTGCACTACATGACAAGACAAGGCAATACATTGTGTATAGTAGTATGGAGTGAGTATTAGGCTCTGGCTGGACACAACCCCACATCTTTTATTAAGACAAATTCCACGACAAAGTGACCAACTGGTAGTGGTACAGGCAGGACCTGCTGGCCAGGCTGCAGCTAGCCTACTTGCCTGCACAGACAACAGTGTTCCATGCTGCTCCAATCGCGCAGCAGAACATGCCAGAACAATCTATCAATCAATTGTCAAGCGATTCCGTTTATATAATACTCGCATAAATGATTGCACCTTTATAAAAGGCAGTGGGAAGACAGCCATTAATGGTTACACTGTTCCTACAATTTATGTTATTGTTGACAGCTTAATTTATGATTTTGTATGGAAATTGTGAAAAAAAAATGTACATGTCTATGTCTATATATGGCTAGATCCATACCTTGTACCGTCCTGATATCACCTTAGATGTTGCTAGAACGTAAAACCCCAACAAACAAACATCCATGCTTGCATGCAGTGACCGCTCTAGCCTACACGATGAGCATGACCATTATGATTAATAATTATTACCCTGTACAAATTTGAATTTAAAAAGAAGTAAAATTTAAAAAAACTGAAATTTAAAATCAAAGTATGAGTTTGGCTTCTTAAAGTTACATACTTCGATAGTTTCTGCCATTTTCTGAGATGAATACATTAGATTGGTCATTATAATCGAATTTGCTTTAGATTGAAGTAGGTTTTTAAAAAAATCTTAAATGGCTAACTTTGGAGATATTTGAAGTGATGAAAACATGTCAAATTAATTACGACAAGGACCTGTAATTTCTGATACCATAGGCTTCCGCGGGTAACAAGTTCTATCAAATTGACTTACTATTCCCTTCTATGCAGTAACACATGTTTAATAAGTGCCCCAATAGCCTAAGATTGATATTTAGAATCAAATCTGGATAAGTGTTTTGCTTTAGAAAATTGGATGCTTTCATCAGAATATGCAGCTTTAATTAATAATATAATTAAAGGTAACACTAACAGCCATAGTAACCAGCTACTAGTACAATGATCTTCAGTCGGAGGCCTTATTCAGTTTATCAGAAGGTTCCATGCTTTATTACTCAAAAGCCCTATTTGTTCCAATTCAAGTTTGCAATAAATACACGGTTTGCCCTTACTTTGTCGCTGTTGTTGTTTCGGGTCTGAACCAACATAACCAAGGTAACAACACCAAAATATAATCAATCTACAACACAAAGGGTCCACAAATTGTATTCTTAATTATTCCACCCTGGCAAAAGAAAAAGTAATCTACACCTATAAATATATTAATTAAATATGGAAACTACATGGGGGAAAAACAACACAGGAACTTTAATGGAGATTTTCCCTCCCTGTCAAGGTAACCACGTTTGAAATCATGCAAGACGACAATTTGTCTTTCTGTAGCTCAGCTCAATTTAGATTTGTTAGGTGGATGTAGCCATGTTTAATGAGAGTGCATTGCTTTGCGCTGAGGTGTGAATCGAACACAGCTGGTGCCAGATGCTGATACCTAGGGGCGCCCAGCTGTTGGCTTCGTTTGATTAACGGCGGTCACGCGCCCTCGTCCCATTCACACCAGCTAGCACATTATCATGCGGGTATACGACGGACCTAATTAGGGGCAATACACACGACCCCGTAAGGTGTACAATATGCACAGTTAGGGGAATCAAGGGGACCCCATAATGTGTACGACTGGCATAGTTTTCGAGAGTAAACGAGCCCCGCTAGGTGTATGGCAGGCATAGTATTGGAGAATCAAAGTTACCCAGTAATGCATACGGCGGGAATAGCTTTTGAGAATCAATGAAACCCAGTAAGGTGTACAGCGGGCATAGTTTTGGACAATCAACGGAACCCGATAGGTGTATAGCGGGCATAGGTTCAGTGCCCTTACTGGGTGCGGGTCACTCTATATATTATGGCAAATGTCGGTGACGTCGGGATGCCACACAACCTCCTCATGACCACCGCCCGCCCCTCTACCTCTGGAAATGTCCGGCGGGCATTGCCACACCCGCACCAGTGACCTGGCGATGGGATGTTGAAAACAAATGGGACAATCATGCCTAGAGTGGGACTCGAACCCACACTTCTGCCATTCTCGAGTTAGCGTTCTGAACACCTAGGCTCCCTGGTTCAGTCACCCTATCCACGCTTATCTGTCTCTCACTTTTATCCTGGGGACGTGAGGGCATCTCACCTAGACTAGCATCATTTAACAATAGACGATTTCCACCACCAACCCACCCTCTGACAGCAACAGAACTAATGGTGTGCAAGCTCACTGTGCAGCATGCTTTGTGGATAAGGTCTCACAAAGGATTTCCACTACCAATCTGCCCTCTGGTGGCAATGGTGAGAACTAATGTTGTGGGTATCGGCTCACTCTGTGTGCTCTGCTGAAATGGCATAGATCTAGTCCATTTCACAACATAGTGTGCAGATGTTGAATTAAACTAATAATGTGCTACCTGTCGGTGAATATCAGTACATTCGTTTTTATGTGATAAATGGTAGTATTTTGCTGGGCCGCCGAAAAAGTTTGGATTAACCGATCGTTTGGTTTACCTGAGCTTGGTTTAATGGGTTTATATTGTATATACATAAAAAACAATAATTAAAGTGTCCATATACATTGTATATTACATTCATAATGCACCCACGGTTTGCCAAAGCCAAGTCAAAGTTGAAGCCAAAGCTCGGTTAAACCAATGATCGGTTAATCCAAACAAATTTCTAGGGTCCCTTCAAGTTAGGTTTAACGGGGTTATACTGTATATGATGGCAGGGTGGAGAGAGCTGGGGTTGGAGGGCAGGAAACGCTGCCCTCGGTGTCCGGGTCACGTGACTGGCCCTGCCTGGCGGAACGCTCACCACAGACGCCGGGTCAATAACTGGCACGCGCCGATTGATCCTTCATTCGTGGAACACAGCTGAGGGTTGGTGCACATGTTCGCCAACCGGCGTGCGCGCGCACTCACCCCCCCCCCCCCCCCCCCCCCCCCCCCAACACACACACTTACTCACACTCAATGACTCATACCTACATGCACAAAGACACTGACACGTGGTGAACGCACGACATACATGGGCATAAACACGCACATACATGCACAGACATGTATACAAACACACTCAGGCGTGATGTACGCACATACGCATGCACGCACCACATACATAGGCATAGACACACACGCACACACATACCTACACAACACGTGCACACACATACTCACACCTGACGTACTCACATACTCATGTACATACACATGGACACACATAAACATAGACACACTCACACACTTACATGCATTGACATGTGCACAAACACACTCACGTGTGATATACACACATACACATACACGCACGACACACATGGGCATAGATACACACTCACGCACTTACATGTACCAACATGTGCACAAACACTCACACCTAACGTACTCATATAC
>CM059191.1:96552429-96585207 GCA_030323885.1 Branchipolynoe longqiensis
TGTCGTTAAGCTGTAGTTGCTTCTCTCTCCATGTATGTGTCTCTGTGTGTCTCTGTGTGTCTCTGTGTCTGTATCTATGTGTGTGTCTGTGTCTATGTGTGTCTGTGTGTGTGTCTGTGTCTCTATGTGTGTGTCTGTGTGTGTTTGTCTGTGTGTGTGTCTGTGTCTCTGTATCTATGTGTGTGTATGTGTCTATGTGTGTGTCTGTGTGTGTATATGTGTGTCTGTGTGTGTGCATATGTGTGTGTCTCTGTGTGTCTGTGTATATGTGTGTCTATGTGGGTCTATGTGTGTCTATGTGTGTGTCTCTGTGGGTATATGTGTATTTGTGTGTCTGTGTGTGTATGTGTCTGTGTCTGTGTATGTTTCTGTGTGTGTCTGTGTCTCTGTGTGTGTATGTGTCTGTGTGTGTCTCTGTGTGTGTCTGTGTGTGTATGTGTGTGTCTGTGTGTGTGTCTGTGTGTGTATGTGTGTGTGTCTGTGTCTGTGTGTGTGTCTGTGTGTGTGACTCTGTGTCTCTGTGTGTGTCTCTATGTGTGTCTCTGTGTCTGTGTGTGTCTGTGTGTTTCTGTGTGTGTGTCTCTGTGTGTGTATCTGTGTGTGACTCTGTCTCTGTGTGTCTCTATGTCTGTGTGTGTGTCTCTGTGTGTGTCTCTGTGTGTCTCTGTGTTTCTGTGTGTCTGTGTGTGTATCTGTGTGTGTCTCTGTGTTTCTGTGTGTCTCTGTGTCTCTGAGAGTCAGAGTCAGACTGAGAGTCAGAGTCAGAGTGAGAGTCAGAGTGAGAGTCAGACTGAGAGTCAGAGTTAGAGTCAGACTGAGAGTGAGAGTGAAAGTCAGAGTCAGACTGAGAGTGAGTGTCAGACTGAGAGTCAGAGTGAGAGTGAGAGTCAGACTGAGAGTCAGAGTGAGAGTCAGACTGAGAGTGAGAGTGAAAGTCAGAGTCAGACTGAGAGTGAGAGTCATACTGAGAGTCAGAGTGAGAGTGAGAGTCAGACTGAGAGTGAGAGTCAGACTGAGAGTGAAAGTCAGAAACAGTGAGAGTCAGACTGAGAGTGATGAGCAGACAGAAGTCAGTGTCAGACTGAGAGTGAGAGTGAAAGTCAGAGTCAGACTGAGAGTGAGAGTGAGAGTCAGACTGAGAGTCAGAGTCAGAGTGAGAGTCAGACTGAGAGTGAGGCACACACAGAGACACAGACACACACGCACACAGACACACAGACACAGACACACACACAGACACACACACACATAGACACAAACACACACACACAGAGACACAGACACACACAGAGACACAGACACACACAGACACACAGACACACACATAGACACAGACACACATAGACACACACATAGACACACATAGACACACATAGACACAGACACACACACATAGACACATACACACATACACACACAGAGAGACACAGACACACACAGACATACACACAGACACAGACACACACAGAGACACACACAGACACACACACACACACACAGACACACACAGACACATACACACACAGACACAGACACACACACAGACACACACATATACACAGACACACATAGACACACACAGAGACACAGACACACACATAGAGACACACACAGAGACACAGTCACACACACACAGACACATACACTGTCGTCCCGCTGTCGTCCCGATGTCGTCCGGATGTTGTCCGATTGTCGTCCAACTTAGCCCGAATTTGCATATGTCGTCGGGATTTCACAAAATCCCAGTCGCCGGGCTGTCGTCACCCCCTTGTCGTCGTAGTGTGACTGCTACATAACGAAATATTCTCATTGTGATTGCGTAATGATTTGGGCAGTCATTTAGACTTTTGTGAGATTATTGTGAAGTGAATCGTTGGTGCAACGTGCTCCCGGAAGTGGGGCTTCTGGTCGGAGTTTCCTGTCATGAAATCCCGGCATGCATCACTCTCCGGGCGTCGCCACTCCGCAACCCTACCTTTCTGGGTCGAACACAACCAGTGCTTGTCAATAATCAGTTGCCTGGTGAGTGTATCCACTAAAACATGACCAGGTTCACCGTGTTCACTTCCTGCTCTCTCTTTATTTCTTGTTGTCGCTAATTTGATAATGTTTTAATTGGGTTGGAGGTGGGTATTAAAGTTGCATAAACTGGTTCTTCTCTAGTAGAGAGAACAGTTAGTAATAGTATATATATATATTTAGAATAATTAGGAATCTTAATATATTAACAGATAACAATATTGCGCATAGAGCGGGAGTCGGACCCACATGGCTTGCATTCTGGGTCAGTGTGCTAACCATTACACCACCTAGACTCCCTGATGTCACCACCCTATCCACGCCTACCTGTCTATGTGGCTCCGTGCTACCTGTCTATGTGGCTATGAGAGCTCAGTGCAGACCTCTGCACTATAAAGTAGAAAAGAATAACAATTAGTAATACTAATAGTGTTTTTGTTGTTGTTTTTTTCTTGAAGATTTATACTGCCTATTCTGGATAAGCCTGAATAGACTTGTTTTCACCATTAGACAGTCTGTCGATAGAAAGCCCGAGCCTACACTTTTACCAACCCAAGGGATTTTTAACCTCCCACACCACATAGACATGGTATGAGAGCAACTGGCCTTTGATGATGCTGTAAGTTATACACAGCGGTGGAAATCCAAATTGGCAGAGGTGGGGGCAGGGGGAATTGAACCACCGACCTTCAGATTAGGAGTCTGACCTAGAAAAAAGTCAGACCCTCTAACCACTCCACCACAGAGAATACCATTTACAATTTAGAATACTTAGAAGTCTTTCTAAATTAACAGATAACCGGATATTGCTAAGTAGTAAAATCCTTTGGTTCTGTAGTAATAGTAGAGATAACAATTAGTATTAGTGTATATTTAGAATAGTTAGACATCTTAATACATTAAAAGATAACCGGACATGTTGACAATCTAATTGCTCGAAGGGAACACACAAAAATTCATTAGTGGGAAAATCAAAATTAGTTTGCAGTCTATTTTGGGCCATTATAATGGATGGTTTTGATTGGTTGGGGAACGGGATGTAGCTCAGGCGGTGGCGCGTTCACCTGTGAAGGGGTCGGTCATCCTATCGATCCCGCTCAGTGGATCCATTTGCAGTTTTGTCTATTTTCCGTTCCAACTGGTGGTCTACAACTGGTTCATCAAAGGATGTGGTATGTGCTGTCCTGTCTGTGGGAAAGTGCACTAAAAGGCCCCTTGCTGCTTATCGGAAAGAGTTTCCTAAAAAGAAATATGTCAGAGTGACCATATGCTTGACATCCAATAGCCGATGATATGAAAATCAATGTGTTCTGGAGGAATCGTTAAATAAAACAAGCTTTACTTTTGATTGGTTGGGTGAAAACAGGCCACATTATGAAAGCAAAATGTTTTTGTGTTTTTTTTTTGCCAAGTGTATACAGTATAACTCCGTTAAACCAAACTTGAAGGGAACCTAGAAATATGTTTGGATTAACCGATCATTGGTTTAACCGAGCTTTGGCTTCGATTTTGACTTGGCTTTGGCAAAACCGCGGTTGCATTATGAATGTTTGTTATTGTTTTACGTCCTAGCAACATCTAAGGTCATATCAGAACGGGTACCGACTTGTGACAGTGCACACTCATAGTGACTATATAGTGTTGCCCTACTGGGAGACCAGGCCGCCCTCATCATGACCTGATGTCCCACTCAGTCACATTATCCTGACGATGAGCCAACCAGTCCTTGCCCTAACCTAATAATGCCGAGCGCCTGGCAAGGAAGTGACAAGTATCAATTTGTAAGTCATTGGTTTGACTCGACCAGGGTTCGAACCCACGACCCCACGATCCACCAACACGGGAGGCGGACTCTAACTCATTCGGCCATCTCGTCTGGTTCCGCATTATGAATGTAATACACAATGTATGTGGACACTTTAATTATAGTTTTTTTTAATGTATATACAGTATAACCCCGTTAAACCAAGCTCGGTTAAACCACCCGATCAGTTAATGCAAAGATTTTCGTCGGCCCGGCAAAATACTCCCATTTATCATATAAAAAAAGTCTCAGATGACCTTATAACCACATGAAAGTTTGGTTTAACTCTACCAAAAGTGGCCTGGGGCCCGACATTTTTGTTTGCATTAAACGATAATTTGGATTAACCGACTTTGGTTTAACCAACTTTTTTATATGATAAATTGTAGTATTTTGCCGGGCTGCCGAAAAAGGTTTGGATTAACCGATCATTTGGTTTAACCGAGCTTGGTTTAACAGGGTTGTACTGTATTGTGCGAATTATGTAGAGTGTTCTTCGGTCTACCCAACCGCATACAGTTAAATCTAAGACTTACAAAATTTATGATATGGTGCTCGGCATTACTGTGATAGCGGAAGGACTGGTTGGCCCAGTGGCAGGATAAGGTGACTGAATTGAATATTGGGTCATAGTGCCAGTGGAGTGGTATCCCAGTGGGGCAGCACAGTAAAGTCACCATGAGTAATGTCTTCTTCCCATTGCCGACTGTTCGAACCCTGGTCGAGTCAAACCAATGACTTAAAATTTGATACCTGTCACTTCCCAGCCAGGCGCTCGGCATTATTAGGATAGGGCAAGGAGCAGTGGAATGAGGAAGACCAATTTTGTCCGCGATTGAAATTTCCCCTGCTTAATCAACTAATGTACCAACAAACTAAAAAAATCACTATCAAAGCACACTGCTACAAATCAGTGCCAGTGCTGGTAATACTGCGAAGAGGTACATAGCCCCCCCCCCCCCCCCGAACAAACACAATGAACAAACACATTCAGTGGGTGTGATGAGTAATTATGCTACACGTGACACGTTGAACGCCTGGTGTGGTGAATCGATGATGTGGGACACCTGGATTGACTGAGCTCCGATCAATGAGTCAGCAAAGCCATGTCGTGTTGCGCAGTGTGTTCTGCTAAATCTAAATGTACAGGCATAAGGCCAAATAAAATAGAAATGGTGATCATCTCCGGCTGTGCCTGAAAAATTGCCCGCCCCTGATTTTAAATTGTATTTTGTTTTGTTTACACTTTTTTTAAAACAATCACCAAGTTAAAAAAAGAAATTGGCCTAATGGATACTGATCACGACAGACAGGTAAACAAATGTCAAGGTCATGCAGTTTACCCGGGCCAGATTGTGTGTGTGACGGGGGTACTTCAGTCTGCCTGGTCAATATTAGATTCATAACAGGGGATGGGGGGGGGGGGGGGGGGTTATCACCTCTTCAGATGAAGTAAGAACCCTGTTTCTTACATTCGTTGATTAAACAAATTTCCCATCGTTGAATCTGTTTAATTCAAGCACTTCCTTGTCTTGTCTCCTTATAAAGACTTTATATGCATATAAAGGAAAGTTTGTTTTATTTAACGACGCCTCTAGAGCACATTGATTTTTATCATCGGCCATTAGACCTCAAACATATGGTCATGCTGACATATTTCTTTGGAGGAAATCCGCTGCCACCACATGATGCGCGAAAAGGAAGAAAGTAAGGCGGGGTTGGAGAAAAAAAGGCACTTTATTGAACACCTCAGGAGACATACAGGGAAACAGGGGAATCACAAACTATATACAGGAGTCAAATGAGGTAAACATGTAAGCAAGAACGAGAATACAGAGGCTCATATGGAGCGATAAGGGTATACAGCTTACCACTAGAGGAGCTCGGAGGGAGCTTTAGTGTTCGTGGTGAGGGGCGCCGATGAGCCCTCCACTAGCATGAGTTAAGAGTTGGGTGGGAGGGTGGAGAAAAATGAGCTTGTGCAGGGAGGACGGCCGGAGGGCGAATGGCTGAAAGAGGCTGGCGGGCGGCTTATAAGGGGAGGAGCGGGGAGGCGAGAATGCGGGGGAGGTGAGAAAGCCGGCGGGGAAGGGAGAGAGCGCGCGGGGGGAGAAAGCTGAGGGAAGGATGACAGGGAAGGTGAGAAAGCCGGGCGGCGGCAGGAGAGGGGGAAGGGAGGGTCTCTTCCTTCCCTCGGATCAAACGCAATGCAAACATTACTACCGATGCTACTCTTTCTGATAAGCAGCAAGGGGTCTTTTATATGCACTTTCCCACAGATAGGACAGCACATACCACAGCCTTTGATGAACCAGTTGTGGACCACTGGTTAGATCACATATATGCATATATATATATATTTTTTTTTACATGCACATATATGCATATATATGCATATATATGCATGTATATATATATATATAGCTGCTCGGCACCAGCTGTTGTTTACCGATCACTCCATCACCAATGGCTGGATGACGGACCAACAACTGGAACTAAATGGTCGCTTGTTGCCGGCTGCCACGTGCCGACAACAAGCAGAGCAGCAGGTGGTGCTGTGACGTCGTTTCGATATAATATAAAGTTGAGTCATTGCCTTCCCTCACCGGGCGCGGTAGCCGAATCGATTGAGCGCGAGATCGGAAGTTCGGTTCCCAGTCGAGTCAAACCAAATGACTTATAAAATTAATGCGTTTCCTAGCCCACGCTCGGCATTAATAGGATAGGGCAAGGGCGGGTTAGCTCAGTGTCAGGATAATGTGACTGATTGGGATATTGGGTCATGGTGCTGGCAGCCCGATTTCCCATTGGGGTACCACTATAAAGTCGCCATGCGTGCGCACTGTTGCAAGTCGGTACCAATCCTGATATGACCTCAGATATTGCCAGGACATAAAACTCCAACACCCAACCACTCATTGCCTTCACAAGTGTACAATTAGGCCTAAAGCTAAGATTCCTTACACGCGGTATGCGGCATGCGGTATGCGAATGCGAATGCAGCAAAAAATTGAAACGCCTTGAAGTCAATGGGCTACAACCCTTACACGCGGTATGCGAATGCGAATGTGAATGCGAATGCGACAACTCGATCGGTCCCTGTAGCGATCGGTGTGGCATGCGACATGCGGTATGCGAATAGAAACGTCAGTCGCACTTGCCCATTAGTTTTAGACGAGGAGAGGCGACTGAGCATTACGGAACGGTCACACACCAGGGTGCAGAGGGGAAACATATGGTAGTGGTGGTGGTGGGGTTACGGGTTCGCATACCGCATAGAAGGAATCCTCCCATTCGCATACCGCATGCCGCATGCCGCATACCGCATACCGCGTGTAAGGAATCTTAGCTTTACTACATGGATCTCTACGTGGCCTCACCAACATTCCGGATTTTTGTTTGTTTGTTTTACGTCCTAACAACATCTATGGTCATATCACGACGTGTACCGACTTGGGACAGTGTGCACTCATGGCGACTTTACATGTATAGTGCTGCCCGACTAGGAGACCAGGCTGCCAGCACCATGGCCTGATATCCCACTCAGTCACATTACCCTGCCACTGTCCTAACTAGTCCTTGTCCTGTGCTATTAGTGCCGAGCGCCAGGCTAGGTAGCAACACGTATTAATTTGATAAGTCATCGGTTTGACTCGACTGGGATTTGAACTCCCGACCTTCCACACGGAAGCCTGCTCTCTACTGATTCGGCCACCGCGTCTGGTCCAACCTTTTGGAAGTTTCCATTAACAGTTAAAGCTGCATAGTCCGATGAAACTTTAACTTTAACGATCAACTTTTCAAAAACCAAAACACTCACCTAGATTTGATCCTACATGTCAAACTTAGATCCCGGCGCACTTGTTAAGCATTTGTTGCTGCATAGAAGGGAATACTTGAGCTGTATTCACACGGGCGAGTTAAAACGCCTCACGCAAAACCACTTGCGTAGTTCGACCCAGATTTGCCGTGTGAATGCGCGGCTGAGGCGTTTTAGGGCTGAATCGATTCATATAAATCGTTTAATGTAAAACGCTTCGCTAGGTGGTCTACAGGAACCGATCTAATAAGTCACTTTAATCGAATCTGTTGCTGCTGAATGAAGCCTGTGGAGTCAGGATTTTGACATTCTTGCCAACAATTAATGCTGCATATTTGCACTTCAAATATTTCCGAAGTTAGTCATTTAAAATAAAAGTTACCTCAAACTAATGTAAAGTAGATAGATTATGACGATCAAACTAATGTATTTACTGAATGTAGTCACTGAAGGTAGTTATTTGGTAGCAATAACCAAACTTGAAGGTGTATAATTTATTGAATGCATCAAATTGTCGAAACTGATACCCCAGTCACACGAGAGCCAGCATTTGCCGCCAACCTCCTTACACTCAAAAGGATGCCAAACTCCCAGCGTCCCATTCGATACATTGATTCAATTACGTGGTCGGCGCCAGGGCGGCGCCAGGGCGGCACCAGATCGGCGCCAGATCGGCTACAGGGCGGCGCCACATCAGCGCCGGGGCGGCGCCATATCAGGGCAGGGGCGGCACCAGGGCAGCATCAGCGGCGCCAGATCGGTGCCAGATTGGTGCCAGATCGGCGCCAGGGCAGTGCCATAGTGCCTACCACCCGGTGAGAATGGCATTGCATATTTTGGCGCCTCTAGGTCGGCGCCAGATCGGTGCCAACTCCCCAACCCCTAGGTTGGTGACCTGGCAGCGCCAGGGCGGCGCCAGGGTAGTGCCAGGTCGCCAACCATTTTCAATGGCGCCGCCAGAACAGGGCGCAAGGAGGTTGCATGTGCAGCAGCAGCAACCTCCTTGCGTCCAAAATTCCCGAAATGGACGCCGGGAGGTTGGCAGTCTGGCGGCGACAGCATTCAATCAGGGCGTAAGGAGGGCGCAAGGAGGAGGTTTTGACGTCGCGAACCGATCGTTAGCGAACGCAGGCCTCGTGTGACTGGGGTATAAAGAATTGACTAGATTTGATCCTACATCTCCACCTTAGATACTGGTGAATTGCTCTTTAAAGTCGACGGCTGGCAGCTGTAGTTGTGTAGGTAGGCTAAATATGAAATCACTATAGGCAAGAGAAAGGTAGAGTATAAAGTGCACAGAAAGACAGAGAGCTGGCACCCTCAGGTTTATTATTATATAGGTTCATGAATCCAAGATGGCTGTCACACCTGACCAGCTCCTCCAATCAACAGTAAGCATTCTCCAATCTACCAATGACAGTCAGCATGCTTGTATCCATGCCTTGGTTTGTTATGGCTACAAGTGCGTGTTTGTGACTGGGTGTGCAGTGATCCGTAAATAACAGTTGCGGGGGGGGGGGGGGGGGGGGGGGGGGGGAGGGGGTATGTGAGCAGAGCTGCTAAGGCTCTCTCACACTAAGAGTAGAACCCCTCTCACACTATCTATAAACTACACAATGTCTATCTAAAACTCAGTAAACGATCACCAGCACCACATAATACCTCAATGCCTCTGGCCCTATATATCATTTACCTTTTCATATAACACTTGTAATCTCGTATAGACCAGTTCACACCATCCGCCAATGTCTAATTATCAGGAAATTTTACAGCTCGGTGTTCCTGTCACTATGATATGCTCATACACTCCAAGACTGTTAAACAAAGCCTATGTACATCATTTTGGTGTGCACACGAAAATTAATTTGGCATGTTTTCACACATTAAGTCAATTTATTAGAATGTGTTACTACTAACGCCTATGTAGTCCAGCAGTTCGGTGTGCGCATTAATTTTGCATGTTTTCATTTAAGATATTTCCACAGAGAACCCTTTAAAATAAGAACTACATAAAGTAAAGCTTGGTAGATTATAACCACCAGCCGAATATATTTATCTAATAATATGTCAGAAACTAAAAAACCATCGGATCATTCAATTTTCAGATAAACTCATCACTGTGCATTAAAGCATGTGTACATTACCTTTATTCTCTCTAAAAAAAAGAAGAAGATATCTGCTAAGGAAACTTATCCCGAAAAATGTTAGCTAAAGGAACCAAATTCTGCTGCAACTCTGACACAGCAATATTCTGGTGAATAATAAATAACAAAGAAGACTAAAAAAAAGTGCGGATGCCATACATCAGCTGGCAGCCTTGATTTCGGTTAACACATGAGTGCCTGAGACAACACAGCCCAGGGCTGGCCGGATCTGGCAGGACATCGATTATAAATATGGCTACCCAGCTAGAAAAAGATGCATTGGATCGACATCGGTGTGATATAATGGATCGAATCTAATTTGGAACCCAGAGCACCACAAGGCACAGCAATCCAGGTAAGCATTGTGATTGGTATTTGTATTGGTCTGCCAGAACATCGATTGTAATTTGTATATGTCTACCCAGCTAGAAACGATACATCGGATTGACATCGGTATGATATAATGGATCGAATCTAGCTTGGAACCCAACACACAACAAGACTTAGCAATCCAGGTAAGCGTCATGATTGCCATTTGTACTGGTCTGTCTGAACATCGATTATAAATATGGCTACCCAGCTAGAAAAATATGCATCAGATCAACGTCGGTGTGATACAATGGATCGAATCTAGTTTGGAACCCAGAGCGCCACAAGGCACAGCAATCCATGTAAGCATTGTGATTGGTAATGGTATTTGTACTGGTCTGGCAGAACATCGATTGTATATGTCTACCCATCGGTTTGATATAATGGATCGATTCTAGCTTGGAACTCAATGCGCTACAAGACTCAATAATCGAGGTAAGCATTGTGATTGGCAATTGTATTGGTCTGGCACAACACCGATTAT
Organism: Branchipolynoe longqiensis; assembly: GCA_030323885.1. NCBI lineage: Eukaryota > Metazoa > Annelida > Polychaeta > Phyllodocida > Polynoidae > Branchipolynoe > Branchipolynoe longqiensis. Next base: position 96,563,070 of record CM059191.1, read on the forward strand.
AAATGCATCGGATCGACATCGGTATGATATACTGGATCAAATCTAGCTGGAGACCACGCTTGGAACCCAATGCACCACAAACACACAGGAAAGCCATCCAGGTAAGCGTTGTGACTAGCATTTGAATCATAGAAAGGGTCTTTGATATTCCAGGACAATACACACTTACATTTTGAAGACACTGAATAAAAATGGAACCGGTACATCACATTGACATCTAAAATACAACATTTTAATTGACATTGGATTACATCAGTCATATTACTCGATCATTTATTTCAACAATTAATTGTCTTCAGACACCTGCCATCTGACACATTAGACACTTTCTGACAGACCACACTGGGTGCCCGAATGAGTTGAGCAGCCATTTCCCATTTTGGTAGATCGTGGGATTTGAACCCATTGGTTCAAAACCTGATTGAGTCGAACCAATGACTTAAAATTTATACTTCTTGCTTCCTAGCCAAACACTTGGCATTATTGGATAGAGCAAGGACTGGTTGGCTCAGTGTCAGGATAATGTGACTGAGTAGGATATCAGGTCATGGTGCTGGCATCCTGGTCTCCCAGTGGGGCAGTACTATAAAGTCATCATGAGTATGCACTGTCACAAGTTGGTACCCATCCTGATATGACCTTAGATGTTGCCAGGATGTAAAACTAAAACAACCAACCAACCAACCCTTTCTGACTTGTCCCCAATTCTAACTTTCCTAGCTGGGAACTCGGGGTCTCAAACTGCTGGTAAACAATGTAAACACAACAAAACACCTTGGTGTATACCGCTATGTAGGACACGAGCTGCTGATACTGGGCAGGGTGGCCTAGCCACGCCACATCATCGACACCTCCAGTTATTTATTTTTGTTATTAAATGTAGTTTATTCATTGAGGAATGTCTTTTGTCAGCGCCAGAGCACTGGTCTTCCAGACAGACAGTGAAATGATACATAAATACAGTGAAATTGGTAGCTACATAAATGAAACTATCAGTTGTAATAGTAAGCTGCATACAATTGCAGTTTGATAATTAAGGTATTGCATGTAGTGAATATGCATTACATGGCATTGCATGATTTCGGAATTTTCTTTAATTTTGTCTTTAATTTTTTTGTTATGTGATATATAACGTATTACATGAATATAAAGGAGCGGAGCATTCTTGTGATATTTATTCCGCTTTTATTATGCATGCTATTTATTATTTATCCATCACGCCTGATCAGGCGATTTACTGTGGGCCGGATCCCGCCTGGTGAGTTTGGCGCCACCCGCACCTAGTCACGTGCCTTTCCACACTGTTCGGCATCACATGAGCCTAGATTTCAAACTTTTGTATTAGGTAGGGCGGTATATTGGTTGGCCAGAGCCTCGGTCAATGAAATCGGAAGCTTCCACCACTCCTTACTTAGTGTCTTTCCCCTACTAGGGTGTAGCCATCTCTTATATATAATGTTTATTAATAAATTATATACACTTAATAAATATGTATGACCCCCAATAGCCGATGTCTACTTTTTGTGCTAGGGGTCGTTAAACAAAAAAAAAGAGAGCCAATCAGTCCTTACCCTATCCTAATAATGCCGAGTGCCTGGCTAGGAAGTGACAAGTATCAATTTTTAAGTCATTGGTTTGACTCGACCAGGGTTTGAACCCACGATCCTATGGTCTAACAACATGGGAGACGGACGCTCTAACTCATTCAGCCATCCCGTCTCGTTGGTACCTAATAAATAGGTACATCAATTTGCCTATGAATGTAAGTTATGGGGTAAGTTATGTGCATACAATGCGTTATACAGTATAACCCCGTTAAACCAAACTTGAAGGGACCCTAGAAATGTGTTTGGATTAACCGATCATTGGTTTAACCAAGCTTGGGCTTTGAATTTGACTTGGCTTTGGCAAAAACGCAAGTGCATTATGAATGCAATATACAATGTATATGGACACTTTGATTATTGCTTTTATGTATATACAGTCTAACCCAGTAAAACCAATCTCAGTTAAACGAAACGATCGGTTAATCAAAACTTTTTTCGCCGCCTGTCAAAATACTACCATTTATCATATAACAAATGTCTCAGATGACCTTATAATCACACGAACGTTTGGTTTAACCATACCGGAAGTGGCCTGGGGCCCGACACTTTTGTTTGGATTAACCGATAGTTTGGATTAACTGACTTTGGTTTAACCAACTTTTTTATATGATAAATGGTAGTATTTTGCCGGGCCACCGAAAAAAGTTTGGATTAACCGATCGTTTGGTTTAACCGAGCTTGGTTTAATGGGGTTGTACTGTATTACCTCTCCATTGTGCATGTTGCGGCGGCAACATGGGTAATTTGGGACGCGGGACCGAAAGCCCTTCAACCTTAAACTCTATGGACAACCGTGGCGCCACCTATACTCAACGAGACACACTATCGAACCGATGCGCTACCTGGCGGATCCTTCACAGACTCGCCACCGCAGGAGCCGTCGCAGCTCACACCGACCAGTGCGCCCGAACCTGCCGCGTGGCCACTGAAGCTTTGCTGTCTTTTCTAGGCATTCATCATGCCTGCCACCCGCACTAAGCGCACCAGGGATCCAACTCCCGACTCCCCAACCGCGGTCGAACCCACGCCCGCACGGAAACCTCGTGGTAGGCCGAAATCCGTCGTCTCACACGAGGATGTGACAAAGAAAACACGCACTCGTTCAAGTCGCACCGAGGAGCGACGCGAGAGCACCACCACTGCCGACACACCGACACACAGCACTAGCCGTCGTAGCTCTGAGCACGGTAGCGGCGCCTTGATCACTGCACTCAATGGCTTCCAATCAAAAATGGACGAGAGGCTGGACCGTATAGCACGCAGTATGACCGAACGGATGGACGAGTTTGAGCGCACGGCAGAGAAACGCCGCCGAACCGGCTCACCACGCGGGAACCAAGATGGCCGCTCCCCCACACGGGCACGCTCGCCTCGCCGGAGCCGGAGCAAGGAGCACCGCACTGGCATGGGCGGCGTGGCCCCCCGCGGCACCGCAGCCGTAGCATTGACCGCCAACGTGACACTGGCGCCAATACGACGCGCCCTGATCAGTACTACTACGCCTCGCAGGTGGACGGACACAAAAACCGTGAGTTCGTTCCTTTTGACAACCCTTTCCGCACCCCCGCTGCCCTGGCACGCGACCGTGTCACATCCCACACACCCTTCTGCGAGCTAATCTCGAACACTGACCACGAGGAAACGGATCGCGCAGATGTGGTTAACGAGTTGCTCGCCGCGGCCGGCACGGCCCTCGGCGACAAAAGAGGTAATAGCATCATTGCACCGCATAGATATGTCATTCGGGGCCACCGTAGCACTAAAGTTGGTCTTGATCAGGCGACATGGGCGGAATACTTTGCCGCGCTGTGCCGTATGATACACGACAAAGCCATGCCGACGAGCTGGGCCGAGCCGCTACTGCACCACATGCAACAACTCGCCACAATGGCCACGCTGTACGACTGGCAAACGTGCAGACGCTGGTCTGAGAACGTATTCATCATGATAAGCGACGGACGCTTGCAGCACGGGTGGGCTGACCAATACGCAATTAAGGATATCCAGCGCGATGCCTGCATCGAAGGCACCAGACTGGACGGCAAAAAATCCGGCCGTACGACCGTAGACGAAACACCGACGAGGAAAGCGGAGAGCGCTGCCCCACGTAATGACAGAACCGACTATGTACGCCCAGTCTATAGCAAAGACACCGACGGAAAGCCGTGCTCTAAATGGAACTGGGGCAATGAATGCGTGTCACAACCTCGCACGGAATGCACCCCGACCGTAAATGCCACCTGTGCGCCTGGTGCGCATCTAAGTATGCAAAGGCGAACCCACACCCTGAGAAAGACTGCCAGAACAAGCGTCGCTTTAACGAGAGGAAGAACGGTGGAGAGAAATCCGACCAAAAAGCGGATTTTCGCTAAGCGGCCGCCCATACGACTCGGTTTATGGAACGGACACCGCCGCCCCACCAGTTGACGGCCCGCTCGACGGCGAGCGGATCGCATGCACTGCCGTGACCAGCCGGCCTGGCGGCCTCTCGCCCGCCGTCAGCACGCCGCCAACCACACCCCCCCTACCACAGCCCGCCCCCCACCCTTACCGTGAAGCCATTGTTGTTGTACGTGACCTACATAACGAAGCCAGCCCCGGCGCCGCATGCGCCCACCACACACAAGGTGGCGCCACCCACGTCCCACGCACAGGCGGCCGGCCACCTTCTTGCCGCTCTGCACTGTTGGCAGGTGGCAGCACTGATGGCGGCCATGACAGTTCACCCCGCCACAACAACAACACCCAGGCCACGCCCACCATAACAGACACCCCTGACACATGTAGCGGCCCCGCCCCCACCACCCCCCCTCACCCCCGCCACCACCGACACACACCACAACCCGACATCTCACCGCTACCAGCAGGGCACCCCCACCGCCCACACGGCCACGCCCACCCCGCCCGCGCACCGATGGTCGCTCACAACCACCGCCACGACCACATCCCCGCAGCGGACGCACATCCCCGCCAACACACAGGCCCTGGGCCGCCCACGGCGCCACTCGAGGAGCTCGACGGTGACCAATACGACCTCGACACCGACGAGCAGTTGCGCCACAGGCAGCCTAACGACATAGACACCGTTCTTGACGACTACGGTGCGGCGGCCTCCTCGCCCTACAACCCACCGCTCACCCCCACCGAGTATAGGACGACACTACACTCCATATGGCCCCGCACGATACCCAGACTCTGGAAGAACAACGTGACATACATGAAGTTATACGACCGGGTACGACAATGCGCCCTCCCCAACTACATGGGCCCAAGAATACCGGTCCCATCTCGCTTGAATATACCGGCTTGGAGGCACATGCTACGTGACTATCACGACAAACAGGTGGTCGAATTTCTTGAGTTTGGTTGGCCGGCCGACTACACGGGCGCCCTCCCGCCTGTGCCGGCCACCGCGAACCACTCGGAGGACCCCGCTCACGACGTTCACATCCAGAAGTTCGTGTTCAAGGAGGTGGAACTCGGGGCACTGCTGGGCCCCTTCGAACAACCCCCATTCAAACCCTGGACTCAGATCAGCCCGATGATGATGCGGCCGAAGAGGGTCTCCTCCGACCGGCGCGTCATCGTCGACCTCTCATACCCAGGAAAGGCGAGCGTGAACGCGGGGATACGCCGAGCACAATACCAGGGTGTCCCCGCAACCTACACCTTACCTAGCATGATCGACCTGGCCGACGAGGTTGCCCGACTCGGCACCGGCTCGTACATCTGGAGCGCCGACCTCGCAAGAGCATACCGCCAACTACGCACCTGTCCGCTTTCGACCCCGCTACTCGGTATCACATACGAAGGTCGGTACTACATCGACGCCGCGCCACCGTTCGGGTGCAGAACGTCCTCGATGGCCTGCGCCAGAACCACAAACGCGGTGGTGTACCTCATGCGGAAGAGAGGGCACTTCGCGTTGTGCTACCTCGATGACTTTGTGGGCGCAGTCGCCACCCACCAGAAGGCCGAGGAGGCGTACACCGACTTCCTGCGACTCGCCCGTGACCTCGGCTTGGACCTTGCCCCCTCCAAGTGCGTCCCCCCGGCGAAGAAGATACACTGGCTGGGCTTCGAGATCTCGTCGGCCACCATGAGGCTCGAGATCCCCCGCGACAGGCTGGCCGACGTCCTCACAGAGTGCGGCCTCTGGGTCGTCGGGAGGAAGGCCTCACGACGCGACATACAGAGGCTCGTCGGCAGGCTCCAACACGTGGCGAAGTGCATACGCCCGGCCCGCCGATTCATGTCCAGAATACTTGCCGCCCTCAGGAATGCCCTGCTGCACGGGAAGCACACCATACCGGAGGACCTCGTCGACGACATCCGTTGGTTCGACAGGTTTGCCGAGTCATTTAACGGGTACATCCTCCTGCAGTCGGCACCCAGGATCGGCTGGACCATCGAGTGTGACTCTTCACTAACCGGGGCGGGCGTGCATTCACCTACCCACTTCTACGCAGAGCGCTACCCCGACGAGGTCCGGGAGAAGGACATGACAATAGCCCAGCTAGAGGCCATAAACCTCGTAGCGGCTGTCAGAGCTCTCCTCCCCAAGCACCCCCACCTACACACCATCCGGGTCAACACCGACAACACCGCTTCCCAGCAGGTCCTTTCGACGGGATGCGGCCGGGATCCCATCCTAACCGCCTGCGCGAGGGAGATCTGGCTCATAGCGGCCAACTTGAGCACGGAAATCCAGATACAACATAAGGCCGGCAAGGACCTCGTCCTGGCCGACGCCCTCAGCAGGCGGCACGACGATACCCAAGCTCGACGCACGGCTGAGGCCCTGGTCGCACAGCGCGGCCTCGTACAAGTCCACGTCGACCTGATCAATGTGCTCACCCCAAGATTATAACCTGCGAATGCACCTAATTTTTGCCTTCATCCGCAGGTTTCACGCCGCGACACCACCAACGCTTGATCGACATGATAGCCGCCGGGCTGGCCCCGGGAACCTGGAGGAACAAGAACAGACAGGCGGCCAGGTACGTCACCTACATGCGGCAACACGGGTCCGACCCGGCGACCCCCACACACTACGTGATACTATCATACTTACTACAGCTCGCGGATGACCTCGCCTCCCCCGGGGCCACTCTCAACTACTTCAGCGGCGCACGCACCTGGATAAGGGCGATTGGGGGGAATACCGCCGCGTTCGACACCTACCCCGTTGCCCTGCTAAAAAGGGGCATACAGCGTGCATCCACATACGAGACGACCCGAGCCCCAGCCCTCACTCCTGACGACATAAAGAAAGTCATCAGGTTCTTCCAGACCGCGGGCCCCAACGGCAAGGTCCTCACGGCGGCTCTGCTCCTCGCCTACTTCACCATACTACGACAGTCCAACCTACTCCAATCGACCGACCCCACGACCCGCGGGCACGCCATATGCGCCAAGGACATCTCCATCACGGCGACAGGCATGAATGTCCACGTGTCCTCCACCAAGACCCGCTGGAGGGTGGGGCATCACCTCGACATAGCCGTCCCGGCGATACCCGGGTCACCATACTGCCCGGTCGCCGCCTGGCGCGGGTACGCGACTCGTACCCCGCCGCCGCTCAACGGCCCCGCGCTCATCACCACATCGGGCACGCCCCTTCGCCCTCCCGCCCTTCTCGCCACCCTGCGGCTCGCACTGGCGGCCACGGGCCACCCGGCCCCCCCGCGCAGTCACCCTACACAGTCTGCGTCGAGGCGACCCGCAAGCCTGCGCTGCCCTCGGCTCGACACTGGACGACATCCAGAACTTTGGGACGTGGACATCGACCGCCGTCCACCTCTACGTCTCGCGCGACGCCATCCGCGCATGCCCCACCGCGCTCTCCACTACTTTTGGCTGAGCGCACGTGGGACAAAACTAACTATACCGAACTGTAACTACTTGAAACCTAAGAATTCCATCATAAGAAAAAAGATCAATAAACTACCACTTTATACCACTTTCGTGTCCTGTGTCTGAATTGTGCATGTTGCGGCGGCAACATGGGTAATTTGGGACGCGGGACCGAAAGCCCTTCAACCTTAAACTCTATGGACAACCGTGGTGCCACCTATACTCAACGAGACACACTATCGAACCGATGCGCTACCTGGCGGTTCCTTCACAGACTCGCCACCGGAGGAGCCGGAGCAGCTCACACCGACCAGTGCGCCCGAACCTGCCGCGTGGCCACTGAAGCTTTGCTGTCTTTTCTAGCCGTCCCACCCACCCATCTGGCACGCAAGGCTGAGCGCACGTGGGACAAAACTAACTATACCGAACTGTAACTACTTGAAACCTAAGAATTCCATCATAAGAAAAAAGATCAATAAACTACCACTTTATACCACTTTCGTGTCCTGTGTCTGAATTGTGATACCGCTACAGCTACCAATCACTGGCTTCAGCACAATTAACTGACAAAATATAGACAGTAAAGAACAGGCAGGTTACAGTGAATATTGCAGATGTCTGAAGATGCACATGAGTGTTTGGCTGTTGGTTTATGCAAAGCGCAATGACTACCAAATGCGAGTGAGTATATTATTTGTTTATTATTTGCACTACATGACAAGACAAGGCAATACATTGTGTATAGTAGTATGGAGTGAGTATTAGGCTCTGGCTGGACACAACCCCACATCTTTTATTAAGACAAATTCCACGACAAAGTGACCAACTGGTAGTGGTACAGGCAGGACCTGCTGGCCAGGCTGCAGCTAGCCTACTTGCCTGCACAGACAACAGTGTTCCATGCTGCTCCAATCGCGCAGCAGAACATGCCAGAACAATCTATCAATCAATTGTCAAGCGATTCCGTTTATATAATACTCGCATAAATGATTGCACCTTTATAAAAGGCAGTGGGAAGACAGCCATTAATGGTTACACTGTTCCTACAATTTATGTTATTGTTGACAGCTTAATTTATGATTTTGTATGGAAATTGTGAAAAAAAAATGTACATGTCTATGTCTATATATGGCTAGATCCATACCTTGTACCGTCCTGATATCACCTTAGATGTTGCTAGAACGTAAAACCCTAACAAACAAACATCCATGCTTGCATGCAGTGACCGCTCTAGCCTACACGATGAGCATGACCATTATGATTAATAATTATTACCCTGTACAAATTTGAATTTAAAAAGAAGTAAAATTTAAAAAAACTGAAATTTAAAATCAAAGTATGAGTTTGGCTTCTTAAAGTTACATACTTCGATAGTTTCTGCCATTTTCTGAGATGAATACATTAGATTGGTCATTATAATCGAATTTGCTTTAGATTGAAGTAGGTTTTAAAAAAAATCTTAAATGGCTAACTTTGGAGATATTTGAAGTGATGAAAACATGTCAAATTAATTACGACAAGGACCTGTAATTTCTGATACCATAGGCTTCCGCGGGTAACAAGTTCTATCAAATTGACTTACTATTCCCTTCTATGCAGTAACACATGTTTAATAAGTGCCCCAATAGCCTAAGATTGATATTTAGAATCAAATCTGGATAAGTGTTTTGCTTTAGAAAATTGGATGCTTTCATCAGAATATGCAGCTTTAATTAATAATATAATTAAAGGTAACACTAACAGCCATAGTAACCAGCTACTAGTACAATGATCTTCAGTCGGAGGCCTTATTCAGTTTATCAGAAGGTTCCATGCTTTATTACTCAAAAGCCCTATTTGTTCCAATTCAAGTTTGCAATAAATACACGGTTTGCCCTTACTTTGTCGCTGTTGTTGTTTCGGGTCTGAACCAACATAACCAAGGTAACAACACCAAAATATAATCAATCTACAACACAAAGGGTCCACAAATTGTATTCTTAATTATTCCACCCTGGCAAAAGAAAAAGTAATCTACACCTATAAATATATTAATTAAATATGGAAACTACATGGGGGAAAAACAACACAGGAACTTTAATGGAGATTTTCCCTCCCTGTCAAGGTAACCACGTTTGAAATCATGCAAGACGACAATTTGTCTTTCTGTAGCTCAGCTCAATTTAGATTTGTTAGGTGGATGTAGCCATGTTTAATGAGAGTGCATTGCTTTGCGCTGAGGTGTGAATCGAACACAGCTGGTGCCAGATGCTGATACCTAGGGGCGCCCAGCTGTTGGCTTCGTTTGATTAACGGCGGTCACGCGCCCTCGTCCCATTCACACCAGCTAGCACATTATCATGCGGGTATACGACGGACCTAATTAGGGGCAATACACACGACCCCGTAAGGTGTACAATATGCACAGTTAGGGGAATCAAGGGGACCCCATAATGTGTACGACTGGCATAGTTTTCGAGAGTAAACGAGCCCCGCTAGGTGTATGGCAGGCATAGTATTGGAGAATCAAAGTTACCCAGTAATGCATACGGCGGGAATAGCTTTTGAGAATCAATGAAACCCAGTAAGGTGTACAGCGGGCATAGTTTTGGACAATCAACGGAACCCGATAGGTGTATAGCGGGCATAGGTTCAGTGCCCTTACTGGGTGCGGGTCACTCTATATATTATGGCAAATGTCGGTGACGTCGGGATGCCACACAACCTCCTCATGACCACCGCCCGCCCCTCTACCTCTGGAAATGTCCGGCGGGCATTGCCACACCCGCACCAGTGACCTGGCGATGGGATGTTGAAAACAAATGGGACAATCATGCCTAGAGTGGGACTCGAACCCACACTTCTGCCATTCTCGAGTTAGCGTTCTGAACACCTAGGCTCCCTGGTTCAGTCACCCTATCCACGCTTATCTGTCTCTCACTTTTATCCTGGGGACGTGAGGGCATCTCACCTAGACTAGCATCATTTAACAATAGACGATTTCCACCACCAACCCACCCTCTAACAGCAACAGAACTAATGGTATGCAAGCTCACTGTGCAGCATGCTTTGTGGATAAGGTCTCACAAAGGATTTCCACTACCAATCTGCCCTCTGGTGGCAATGGTGAGAACTAATGTTGTGGGTATCGGCTCACTCTGTGTGCTCTGCTGAAATGGCATAGATCTAGTCCATTTCACAACATAGTGTGCAGATGTTGAATTAAACTAATAATGTGCTACCTGTCGGTGAATATCAGTACATTCGTTTTTATGTGATAAATGGTAGTATTTTGCTGGGCCGCCGAAAAAGTTTGGATTAACCGATCGTTTGGTTTACCCGAGCTTGGTTTAACGGGTTTATATTGTATATACATAAAAAGCAATAATCAAAGTGTCCATATACATTGTATATTACATTCATAATGCACCCACGGTTTGCCAAAGCCAAGTCAAAGTTGAAGCCAAAGCTCGGTTAAACCAATGATCGGTTAATCCAAACAAATTTCTAGGGTCCCTTCAAGTTAGGTTTAACGGGGTTATACTGTATATGATGGCAGGGTGGAGAGAGCTGGGGTTGGAGGGCAGGAAACGCTGCCCTCGGTGTCCGGGTCACGTGACTGACCCTGCCTGGCGGAACGCTCACCACAGACGCCGGGTCAATAACTGGCACGCGCCGATTGATCCTTCATTCGTGGAACACAGCTGAGGGTTGGTGCACATGTTCGCCAACCGGCGTGCGCGCGCACTCCCCCCCCCCCCCCCCCCCCCCCCCCCCCCAACACACACACTTACTCACACTCAATGACTCATACCTACATGCGCAAAGACACTGACACGTGGTGAACATACGACATACATGGTCATAAACACGCACATACATGCACAGACATGTATACAAACACACTCAGGCGTGATGTACGCACATACGCATGCACACACCACATACATAGGCATAGACACACACGCACACACATACCTACACAACACGTGCACACACATACTCACACCTGACGTACTCACATACTCATGTACATACACATGGACACACATAAACATAGACACACTCACACACTTACATGCATTGACATGTGCACAAACACACTCACGTGTGATATACACACATACACATACACGCACGACACACATGGGCATAGATACACACTCACGCACTTACATGTACCAACATGTGCACAAACACTCACACCTAACGTACTCATATACTCACGTACATACACATCGACACACATAAGCCACACACTCACACATATGCATTGATACGTGCATAAACACACTCACATGTGATGTACGTCAATACACACACGTACGTGTGCAATATACACTCACACACTCACCACACAGGTGACACACATACCCACAGCGACATACACTGGTTTGTCGACTTACCCTCACACACAGACATACAAACACATCGGCACAGACACTGACATACAGTCCTAGGTGTAGCCATATCGACACACACACGTACGTGTGCAATATACACTCACACACTCACCACACATGTGACACACATACCCACAGCGACATACATACCCACAGCGACATACACTGGTTTGTCGACTTACACTCACACACAGACATACAAACACATCGGCACAGACACTGACATACAGTCCTAGGTGTAGCCATATCGACACACATACACTTTTGTTGTTGAAGATTTATACTGCCTATCATAGATAAGCCTGAATAGGCTTGTTTTCACCATTAGACAGTTTGTCAATAGAAAGCCCGAGAGCCTACACTTTTACCGACCCAAGGGATTTTTAACCTCCCACACCACATAGACATGGTATGAGAGAAACTGGCCTTTGATGTCACTGTAAGTTATACACAGCGTGGAAATCCAAATTGGCAGAGATGGGGGCATGGGGAATCGAACCACTGACCTTCAGGTTAGGAGTCCGACCTAGAAAAAAGTCAGACACTCTAACCACTCCGCCACAGAGAACACTCACCGACACACACACGACACACACAAAGCCTGTCTTTCTCGTTCTCTCCCTCGATCTCCCATCTTGGCTTTTCTTTCATTTCTTTCTGTCTTGTTCTCTTCCTCACAGTCAAATATATTTGATAGTGCAAGTAGCAACAGCTGTTAAATGGCGTCGGCTTTTCCCCGTTTCTTTTTCACCTGACTTGCTCTAATTCAAAGATGGAACGAACATTCTCCTTGTTTTCCTTCGAAATTTGTTTTATTATTATTTATGTTTAAACCCATTCAATTCATTATAGACTATAATACTCTTCACCGTTTTATTCTTCTCCTTTTACCACAGATTTGGATGGATATATTTGAAAGGCAATATTAATGTCAAAGTGGTGCTCTTCCAGACCTTTGTGGTCGTGTTACTGAGCAGAGATAAGGGTGAGAGGAGTGGAGCCGGGCAGATTAGGTCTGACTGAGAGAGTTGTTGTTTGTTTGTTTGTTGTTGTTTTACATCCTAGCAACATCTAAGGTCATATCAGGACGGGTACCAACTTGTGACAGAGCGCACTCATGGCAACTTTATAGTGCTGTCCCACTGGGAAACCAGGCCGCCGGCACCATGACCTGGTATCCCACTCAGTCACATTATCCTGACATGAGCACACCATGCCCTATCCTAATATGCCGAGCCCCTGGCTAGGAAGCGACAAGTATCAATTTTAAAGTCATTGGTTTGACTCGACCAGGACTCGAACCCACGACCCCACGATCTACCAGCACGGGAGACGGACGCTCTAACTCATTCGGCCACTGAGTGAGATTATAAGGTGTTCCATGAAAGTGAGATCTTTGTTCACTGAGTGGAATGTCATGTCATTTTGCTGACAGCGCCATTTAAAACGGGGTGACACTGTAGTTTATATATATATATATATGTAGTAGGCTGCACTGACCTCTCAGGCAAGTAACCACATAGACAGGTAGGCGTGGGCAGTGTGTTGATATCAGGGAGCCTAGGTGGTGTAATGGTTAGCACACTGGCCCGGAATGCAAAGAGATGTGGGTTCGAGTCCCGCTCTAGGCACAATATTTCCCATTTTCATCACCCCCATGACATATATATATATATATATATATATATATTATATGCTGTATAAGCCATTATATGAGTATAATAAGCCGGAAGATTCCTCTACTCCCCCAGCCACTCAGTCATGGGCTGGTCACCTACTCATTAGGTCATCTACTAGTTTCTCATGACCTGAGCACATGGCGCCACCTACTCGCCCACACCTCAGAGGCCCTGCATTTACTCATTGTACCGCTGAAATTTTCCTCTAGCCAGAGAATATATCCTTTCTACCCACTATCATGTTCTCCTTGTTCCTTATTTATGTAGGTAACTATTATATATATTATATATATTATATATATACATATTATATATATATATTATGTGATATATAATTTATTATATGAGTATAAAGGGGCAGAGCAGTTATTCTATATGGTTTTATGGAAATTTGTATTTAATTGCTTGCTATTTATTATCGATGTATTATTTATTGTGCTATTTGCTGCGGGCCGGTTCCCACTGTGCGTGGCTGGTGCCACCACCCCTAGGCAGAGGCCTAGGCAGAGGTCAGCCAGAGCGCGTCAGTATCACATTAGCTCCGAATTTTCAACTTTCTTCTGTAGGTAGGGCTGTTTATTGCTTGGCCAATGGGCCTTCGGAAATAAAGCTAGGCTTCCACCACTCCGCGTCTTGCTATCCTCTTTGTGTCTCCCTTAATTCGGAGCCAACTTGATAAATATATTATATATATAAATCAACTAGACTATGACGACAGATGAGGTGGGGGGCACTCCACCACAGCGCCTATGGGGGAATAATAATACAGTACATGTTCACCTACAATTTATACGCGTATAATGCATTATACATCACACACACACATATATATAAATATATATATATATACTTGTCGTTATCTAGCCCGGTGCACGACAGTACTAGGATAGGGCAAGGACTGGTTAGCTCAGTATCAGGATAATGTGACAGAGTGAGAATTCGGGTCATGGTGTTGGCGACCTAGTCTGCCAGTGGGGAAGCACTATAAAGTTACCATGAGTGCGCACTGTCAAAAGTCGGTAGCCATCCTGATATGACCTTTGATGTTGCCAGGATGTAAAACCCCAACAAACAAACCGTAAAATGTTCATAGACATACAACACTAGCCTTGCTAAGGAAGTATTTGGACTTAGTCTAATGGCTGGCGCACACCTCCCGTTTACGACGTAAAACTGGCCGTTTACGACGTAAAACTGGGTTTTAGTCGTTAGGTGTGTGACCCCCGCGCACACCAGAGCCTTGCGATTCGCGACTTAAAACTCAGTTTTAGGGCTTAAAACTCGAATCGCAAGGGATTCGAAAAACGAATCGGGCCGTTCGAGAAACGGTAGGTGTGAGCGGTCAGTCGTATCGTAAACGGTATATCGGTGCTAGCCGCCGATCGGTCCCGTCCGAGTTTTAAGTGCCAGCCAATCACAAGGCCCGAAACCATCACGTGACTTTGTCCATACATACACAACAAAAATGGCGGACTGGACGGGCGAAACGGAGGGAAGGATGGTAGACATGTGGCAAACTCTGCCCTGTTTATTCGATGTATCTTGTGCGGAGTACTCAAACCGAGTGAAGAAGATTGCCGCATTGGCGCAGATTTCCGCTGCAGTCGGACAATCAGGTACGCCCTTGATCGCGTTTTAACATGTTAATTCTGTTTGTAAACTCGGTCCGTCTGCACTCGCCACTAGTAGCTATGTGAGTATTTATTTTAAAAGCATTTGATCTCAATGGAACCTATTCCAATGGAAAGAGCTTGACGAGACCTAAAACGTGGTAGTCATAACAATTTTGTAATGTAAATATCAAGAAAGTTACATCACTTTGAAGTTGAAAAATATGCCTAATTACGGGCCCATTGTTCTATATTAAACCAGCCAAAAGTTGGCGCCCAAAAGGCTGAGGCTTAAATGCCAACATATCACGCAAGAACAAAAAGTCAGTGTTGACCGAGCTATATTGATCAGTGGTGTAGTGGTATAGGAAATGCACTGTAAAGTCCATTAGATGAAACCAAGTAGTTGAGGCGCTTTAGCTTATACTTGAAACCCACTATGTTGACATTGCAGGGATGGGAAAGCACGACCACGTGATTGACACAATCATCACGCAGTTCGTCACGGCTCAGAAGGAGTCCACGGCCCTATACCAGGCGCACGAGGAAAGAAGGCGGCAGCAAAGGGAAATGGAGTTGGAGGAAAGGTGGCAGCAGCGGCAGATGGAACTAGAGGAAAGGCGGGACGAGCGCGAGATGGTTAACAAGAGGGAGCTCCGTAAACATGAGGAGCGGGTGATCGAGCTCCTCACGTCGATGCAACAACGCGCGCCACAGCCACAGCCACAGCCGCAGCCGCAACAATTCCAGAGTGCGACGGCTGATGGGGTGACACGCATCACCCTCCTGACCCCACAAACAGCCCAAGCCGGACCGTCAAACCGCAGTCCCAGAACGAGTTTTTATGAATAGAAATAAGGTGAAATTTATCGGACGTTATCGGAGATTGTACGATACCAGTTTGTTGAAACCAGTTTGTGTAGAATTTTAATTGTCTTCTACACACTTTAACCCTGACCTTTCCTACGTGTCATTTGAATAAAAATGCACTTGTAGTTCCCTATATTATGCTTTCTTCCATCTTTTCTACACACTTCGTTATGTCATGATGTGAAATCGCCACTAGTTCGTTTCATATAATGTGGTTCATATAATTTGGTTCATATAATTCGCTTCATATAAGTTGCCTTGTCTAAGTCGGCATACCATTACAGGGTTTAGCAGAGTTGGATCTGATCTAGGTCACAAAGGTCACAAAATATATCTACCTGTGGCCAGGAAGCGGAGGGTGATGGAAAGCCTCTCCGCAGGCGAAATTGAGGCGCGATACCGGGTATTCTGCCGAGATATGCGATCTTGTACCCGGCTGAGCAACTCGTCAAATTGCTCCGACGCCATCCTGGTGTAGTTGCTGAAGGCGTGCGGTTCATCTGCACGCAATCCAGTCAACAGGGCGTTGAAGGCTCCGAGCTGGTCATGTTGCGCAATGTGTGGACGAACCCACAATTGCCTTCCTTGGTTACGCTGTCGACGACGACGACGTATCACAAGCATCACAAGGCCAAGAGCAAGAGCAATCTTTCTCCTCTGTACAGCTGAATGCGGCGCCATCTTGCTTTGCCGCTCACTAATGCTAGGAGGCGCTCAAGCTAGTGTAGTTCGCGCTAAAGACACCAGGTGCGTGCGAGGAGGCGCTCATGCCAGTAGTGTAGTTTGTGCTAAAGACACCGGGAGGCGCTCAAGCTAGTAGTGTAGTTCGCGCTAAAGACACCAGGTTCATGGACCGCAGTCGCGAAATGGACGGTATATGTGCACCCCCCAGTCGTTATATGTGCGCACCCCCTGTCGCCAGTTTTAGTCGCAAAACGGGTCGGGTCGGGTCGTGATGCGCAGTCAGTTTTAGATCGTAAATCGTAAACGGGAGGTGTGCGCCAGCCATAAGATGCCTCCACCTGGTGAATGAGTTTTCAGAGCCCACCCCGCTCCCACCCATCCACACATACGCCCCTTAAAGAAGATACAGGTTCCAGACCTGCACTGAAACAATATTTCACTGAAACAGTGTTTGTTACACAAGCCCTGTTTACACGGGCGAATTAAAACGCCTCATATAAAACGACTTGCCTAGATCGATTCACATTTGTCGTGTAAACGCGATGCTGAGGCGTTTTAGGGCTGAATCGATTCATATAAATCGGTAGATGTAAACCACCTTGCGAGGTAGTATAGATGAAGCGATTCAGCCCGTTCCCGGGCGGCGATAGTGTAAAATAGCGGTGCTCGCCGGCTACAAGCTCAGCTGTAACTATCGCTGGTGCCCAGCAGTGTTAGGGACCGATTAGGCCGAAATCTATTGAATGCGATCATATTTAACAGAATTACATACTCAATAAATAAATTTAATTAAATTAACCCTAAATTCCAAGCGATATTAACGTAGCAGCTATTTTATTGTCAAATCGACGAGTGTAAACTAAACAAATAGCAGTGCTCGCCGGCTACAGGCTCAACACTAAGGCTGCTGGTTCCCAGTGCCGACACACTTTCAAACTCGGTCCGTGTAAACACGCCACTACATCGCTTCATATAAATCGGTTTGTCTAGATCATTTTACAATTCCCCGTGTAAACACGGCTTTTAGCTGTGGGAGTTGCGAAACAATGTGTCTTTTGAACCTGCTGGTCCCCGAGGACTGACTGAAGCTGTGACCTGGCGTGTATACATGCCACGAGAGGCGTATTCGATTAATCAACTCGGGTCACCCGAGTCACTTTTTGGCGCATGCGCACATCCTACAGACTCGGGTCGAATAATCGAATATGCTTCTCCACGCTCAGGGTGGAAAAAATGGTGACTTAATCCAAAACGTTTGGGGTTTTTTAATAACCGATATAACTACAGCAAAATAGGATTTAAAGTATTTTATGATTGCATAGTTTAGTTATATTTCCATTTCATTAATCTGTGTTATTACAACAACAAAAACATGTAGGACTGGTACTGGTAGCTATTATCCTGCAGGACGGTACCAGCACAAATGTGACGTCATCGTTCCTAGCAAACCCCAGCCAAGAGGAGGGTTACTGGGGTCTGGTCGTTTTGCACACGGCACATGTTTTTGTCAACTCCACTCGCGGTGTTCGATTTGAAATTCTAGGAACTCGGGTGACCCGAGTCGCCCGGGTCGTGTTAATCGATTACACCCAAGGTGGGTTGTAACTTGTATGGCCCTCCCAGAACTATCCTTCACTAGAGGCCCAACACTTAAACACACCACTTTGAACCCATAAACATACAGTTTCCGGTAACCAGACTTAGTAGCGTTCCTGATCTACATATATTTTTTAATTTGGTTGCAGTGAAATTGTGATAAATACTCGGCAGTAAAGAAAATACCATTTAATGTGTAGCAATATGCATTGTTGCTAAACCCTCGCAGTAAGCCAAATGGGATGGTCGAATGAGTTGAGCGTCCGTCTCCCATTTTGGTAGATCGTGGGATTCGAATCCATAATTTTGAACCCTGTTCGAGTCAAACCAATGACTTGAAAATTGATACTTGTCTCTTCCTAGCCATGTGCTCAGCATTATTAGGAGAGAGCAGGGACTGGTTGGCTCAGTGTCAGGATAATGTGACTGAGTGGGATATCAGGTCATGGTGCTGGTGGCCTGGTCTCCCAGTGGGGCAGTACTATAAAGACATCATGAGTGCACACTGTCACAAGTCAGTACCCGTCTTGATATGATCTTAAATGTTGCCAGGATGTAAAACTCCAACAACAACAATCCTGGTAGTAATCAGCTTAACCAGGGCTTGTGTGTGCATCAACTTTGGCATCTCGGAAGTGACTTATTGGCCAATGCGCTGTATGTATATGCTTAGGTTACGAGGTCACCAGTTCATAAGTTCATCAGCTAACTACTTTCACTAACTTGACCAGTTCACCATGGTAGTCCATGTGCCAGACCTAAAAATTTTAGGACTCATTACCAATTTGGTGAACAGATCCTACTATGATTTTTGGTTAGCCTGATATCTGAAGTGTCCAAAGTCAGTTGATGGACTTCCGGGTCACTTTGCCAAATGCCCTTTTGGTGGCCATCTTTAAAGATGGCCACCGTTATTTCATGGAAATGGAGAGAATCAAGAAAACTTGCATAACTTCTCACCAGAATGGCCTATCAACATACAAAATGGCTTACAAACGACCTAAAAACGGACAAAAAATATCTGTGCAAAATACAAACTGGGAAACCCAACTGAACTGCACCACAAGGGGGCAGGTGATATGTCATGGCCCACCAACTGGACAGCCCAGGGCGGGATAACCGGAAATATAAAAGCCAGATAACATATCCAACAACAATATAACAAACATAACTCAGCCACCTATTACGTACAAGCCTATGGACATGTAAATAAAATAGGCTAGCATAGAATTAAGTAGAAAAAAGCGGAAAACTCTTCCCAAGAAAACGCCAAAACACTAACATAGAACCATAAGAAAACAACTAACATAGTGATAAGAATAGAACAAAAATACAATGCCAAGAGGGCCCAAAAAAACTAACATAGGCTACTAAACGTACCAACAGACTATCTATCTGCTACTGAAATGCAGACAATCAAATAACTTATCAGCAGCTACTGTTTGCTAAGACAACACCAACACTACAGCTGGCCAGCATTGAAAACAAGCCTGGGTACCCAGACTTACATGCTATGGACAGAATAAATTAATCAATCAATCAATAGTTCCGTCCTCTAGTCGAGGGTTGGATGCAATGGTTCTCCACTTGTCCCGATGTTGTGCTGTTCTGATAGACTGTGAATAATTCAAGCCTGTCCACTGTGAAATATTACCTTCCCTTCCAACAATGTACGGTATATTGAACTCTGACGAATGATGTGGCCAAAATAAATAAGTTTCTTTGTCTGTATAGTGGCAAACAAGCTTTTCTTATTTTTAATTTTTCTGAGAACTTCTTTGTTGGTGATCTTCTTTGTCCATGATATTTTCATCATCCTTCGATAAGTCCACATCTCAAATGCTGCTAAACGTTTGTACATTTTCTTAGAGATTGTCCATGTCTCTGCCCCATACATTAGAGTAGACCACACATAACACTGAAGAATACGCTTCCTTGTTTGTATTAATATCTTACTTGATGTTAACACTCTATACATTTTGGAGAATGTTGTTCGGGCTATTGTTATCCTTCTTTTAATTTCTTCCTCACATCTCCCATCATTTGTAATCTTTTGTCCGAGATATATGAATTCGGATACTTGTTCTATGTTTGTGCCATCTATGGTTATATTGACATTTGGTTTATCTGTCTTTTTACTTATAACCATTGTTTTGGTCTTCCTGGCATTCATCTTCATGTTGAATAGTATTCCAGCTTTATTGATTCTATTCACTATATCTTGTAGGTTTTTCTCACTGTCTGCTAGTATTACACTGTCATCGGCATATCTAAGATTGTTGACGTTCATGCCACCTATTGTCACTCCCTTGCAATCTTCAATGTGTCTGAAAATCATCTCTGTGTACAGGTTAAATAGACATGGTGACAATACACACCCCTGTCGAACTCCTCGTTTAATCATAACTTCATCCGATAGGCCCTGCTCCATTTTTATAAATGCACGTTGTGTCCAGTATAAGTTCACAATTAGTTTAATGTCTTTGCCATTGACACCAATATCTTGTAAACATTTGATTAACAGTTCATGATTGACTCGGTCGAAGGCCTTCTCATAGTCAATAAAGCAGGCATAAACATCCTGGTTCACTTCACAATAACGTTCACAAATCATTCTCATATTGAAAATCCCTTCACGTGTACCTCTTCCAGATATAAACCCACTTTGTACGTTACTGATTTGTTCTTCAATTTTCTGTCTGTTTCTCAGTAAAATTATTTTCAGGATCATCTTCAACATATGACTCATCAGGCTTAGTGTTCTGTACTCAGTACACAATGTTGGTTTTAGCTTCTTTGGGAGTCGTACAAATATGGATTCATTCATATTCAATGGTATAAATCCAGTCTCATAGATGTCATTTACTAGCTTATGAATGATTTGAATCCCCACTTCATCTAGTCCTTTTATCATTTCTGATGTTATCTGGTCACTTCCAGGAGCCTTACCTGACTTTAGATCATTGATAGCCTTCTCAACCTCTGATACTAATATAATATTCCCATCTTCTTTCTCAATTGTGGGTGGGTTCCCTCTGTCATCATTGTATAGTTCGTTTACATATTCTTCCCATCTGGACTTTATTTCATCTTCTTCAAAGAGCATTTTGCCGTCTTTGTTCTTGATACATTTACTGCTTCTCTGTCTGTATCCTTGACCTGTTATCTCTTTCACTTTCTTGTGCATCTCTCTTGAACGATGTTGAGACTCAAGTTGTTCCACTACTTCACACTTCTTATTCCACCATTCATCTTTAGCTTTTTTGCATTCATCTTCTATTTCATTCTTCAGGTGTTTGTATTTAGGTGGATCAGTGGTTTTCACTTTCTTCCTTTCTGCCATCTTTTCTAGTATGGTTTGCGTCATCCATGATTGCTTTGTCTCTCGTTTTTTATTTGGTAACACCTCCTCTGCTGACTTGACCATGCTTTCTCTGAGAGCTTCCCATTCCATTTCAATGTTGTTATACTCTCTCTGAGGAGTTTCTTCATTCATCAGTACACTGAATTTGTTATGAACAGAGACATTATACTTAGTTCTGTATTTTGCATCTTTTAACATGTTCATATCCATTTGAATGTTGTTTTTAATTTTGTTCTGCTGTTTCAATTTCACTACCATACTGATTACTACTGGATTATGATCCGAACATATGTCAGCACCTGGATATGTCCTTGCCTGTTTGATACAATTTCGATATCGTTGGTTGACAAGAATGTAATCGATCTGGTTCCGACATACATCACCAGGGCTCTTCCATGTATATAGTCTTCTCTTTGGATGTTCAAATAAGGTGTTAGCAATTACTAGTTTTGATGTCAAACAGAAATTTATCAAGTATTCACCACTCGTA
>CM059191.1:96585706-96613844 GCA_030323885.1 Branchipolynoe longqiensis
ATCAACACAAAGCCATCAGAGTCAGAGTATGATATGTTTGATGGAGTAAAGCAATACCTATTATTAAAGACCAACATGGCATTTATGGCCTACTTCAACAGCCATTTATGGCTATATACAAATAATTCAATTTAGTAACACTCCATTAATAAACATACTCAAAAATTGACGGTGAATTGCTACTGAGAGGCCACCAGTCTCGTTTTGGAATCACTGGTTTGCCATTTGCAAATCGACCAGACAGCTAATTGTCAATAAGCGACCATAACTTTTTATTTCGCTGTCAACTAATCTGAAACTTGATAATTGTGCAGAGCTGAGCGGGTGGTGACTTTCTCCTTTGTCAATAAACTCCATATTAAAGAGGCGTTGTAAAAATAAACTATGCAAAGAAACACAGCACAAGCAACCAACCACAAAGCAAGTCCCGATAGGCATGCTGCTAACACAATGGTGACGAAACAAGACTACTGGTCTACCAGCATGAACTACTTCTTATTTACCAATCAGGTACAGCATTTTAATTTTGTTACATTACATTTTTTGAAAAAGTGGGGAAAATTTCACTCAAAACAAATTGGTCTTCCTCATTCCACTGCTCCTTGCCCTATCCTAGTGTGCCAAGAACCGGGCTGCGTAGCGACAATTAGCAATTTGTAAGTCATTGCTTTTATTCAGCTGGATTTGAATTTGCGCTGATAAAGTGTATATTTTGCCAAATAAATTATCTACACAAATAAGACCAATACACCACACACACAAATACATAAGCCAACGCAGATAGAGACACACAGACACATGAAAATATGTTTGTGTGTGTGTGGTACATTAGTTGTTTAAGCAGGGGAAATTTCAATCGCGGAAGATTAATCTTCCTCATTCCACTGCTCCTTGCCCTATCCTAATAATGCCGAGTGCCTGGCTAGGAAGCGACAAGTGTCAATTTTTAAATCATTGGTTTGACTCGACCAGGATTCAAACACACAATCCCATGATCTACCAACACGGGAGACAGATGCTTTAACTCATTCGGCCATCCCGTCTGGAAAGACATAAGAAGATGCACTAAGACACAGACACACAAACACATAGAGGCACATATGCATACCCACCCACACACACAAGTATACACATGTACGCACATGCACAGACATGCACAAAAATGCACACACGGACGTACAGACACACATGCACACATATACCCACAAACTCAGATACACATACACACAGGCACATACAAATGCACACAGGCACACACATGCACACACATGCGCGCACACATACACATGCAGACACACACAGACACACACATACACACATACACACACATACACACATACACGCAGACACTCACACAGACATACACATACACACACAGACACATACACACATACACACACGCGCAGTAATACATGCCCCCAGCTCTCTACTCCAGCGCGCGCTGCCGACTCCTAAACATACGCTTAACGCAGGCCACCCCATAAACGACGTGGCATTCAGGAGCGGGCGCAGTTAGCTGGTTCCTAAATCGAGCTTTGACCGTTCCCTAACCGTGCTATATCCGGGCGGAGTGGACTGCTGGTCCCCGCGCCATCATCCGGCTACGGCCGGATTAGATTCTTGATGCTACTAATGAAACAGCGCCCCAACACGCAGGTATCGGACCACACCAGCGCGGCACTAAAAACTCACCGGACGCGGTGGTCTAATCGGTGGAGTTGCAGGCTTCCCGTGCGGAAGGTCAGGTGCTCTAATCCTAGCAACATATATGACCTTAGATGTTGCCAGGACGTACACACTATATCAATTAACTAAGGTGATATCACGATGGGTACTGACTGACATGTGAGAGTGTGTGCATTCCTGGTGAGTGTATAGTGCTGCCTCACTGGATGATTAGGCTGTCAGCACCATGGCCCGGTATCCCACCCAGTCATATTATCCCAATACATGTACCGAGATAACCAGTCCTTACCCTATCCTATTCATGCCGAGCACCAGGCTAGTTAGTGACAAGTAGCAATTTTATAAGTCTTTGATTTGTCTCGGTCGGGGGTTTAAACACACAATATCTCATACGGGAAGCCACCGTGCAAGGTGGTCAAATTGGTAGAGTGCGGGCTTCGCGTGCGGGAGATTAAAAGTTTGATTCTTGGTGGAGTCAAACCAATAACTTTGAAAATTGATACTTGTCGCTTTCTAGCCTGGCATGAGACATTAATAGGATATGGCAAGGACTGGTTAGCTCAGTGGCAGGATAATGTGACTGAGTGGGATATCGGGGCATGGTGTCAGTGGCCTAATTTCCCAGTGGGGCAGCAATATAAAGTTACCATGATTGTGCACTGTCACAAGTTGGCACCTGTCCTGATATGGACTATGACCTTAGAAGTTGCCAGGATGTAACACTCCAACAACCAACCACAGCCAATAGTCTTATCTATTTCCATTTATTTCCATTTATTTCCATTTATTTCCATTTATTTCCATTTATTTCCATTTGTTTCCATTTGTTTCCATTTGTTTCCATTTATTTCCATTTATTTCCATATATTCACATTTATTTCCATGTGTTTAGATTTATTTACATTTATTTCCATTTATTTATATTTATATACATTTATTTATATTATTAACATTTATTTACATTTAGAGTTCAGTATCACGTGTTGGTTGGTTGGTTGTTGGAGTTTTACGTCCTGCAAATTCCAAGGTCATATCAGGACAGGCATCACGTGATAGTGGATGCTGGTGATGAGGGGAGTGGGGGGGAGTGGGGCGAGGGGGGAGGGCGAGGGGGGCGGGGAGGGGCACGCTCAAGGAGAGGGATGCAATAGGTTGGAAAAGCCGAGGTATAATTGAAATCTCGGATAGGAACACGAGGTTCTACGTTAGCATGGCGAGACCTGAAAACACCAACCACCAACACACCCAACCACCCACAACCAAACCCACAAACACCACCCCAACACACCCCAACCCCCTGAACGATAAAACAGCAGGATGCCGCAGTACTGATGGTTTGTGGGTGCAACCTTGTTATTTCCTGTCGCTAGCGATAAATATGGCGGTTATTAAAGAGCCTAGGGCACTCGCTCCACAACATACAGGAGCCTGATTTGTGTCCTTGTATAGAACTAGTTACTCATCTCAATATCTGAAACCCAGAGAGTCTATTCAATTTGATTAGAGAAGAAGTATTATCATATGCATATTGTGTAGTAGGTTGATTGGTGGCATTTTATGTCCTGGCAACATCTAAAGTCATATCAGGACCAGTATCGACATATGACAGTTCACACTCATGGCGACTTTATAGTGCTGCTCCACTGGGAGATCAGGGTGCCAGCACCATGACCTAATATCCCACTCAGTCACATTATCCTGACACTGAGCTAACCAGTCCTTGCCCTATTCTAATACTGTCGAGCGTCTGGCTAGGAAACGACAAGAATCAATATTTAAGTCATTGCCTTGACTCGACCAGGGTTTAAACCCTGGGTTTGAATCCCACGATCTACCAAAGCGGGTGACGGGCTCTCAACTCAATCGGCAAGCCCGTCTGGGCTTTTGCCAATGGGGCTCTCTTTCTAATTTAACTAAGGACATTACTACAGATTTCTCCGAAATCACAAACACAGAGGCATTAGTGTGATAATTTTGATCCCGTAAGGCAGTACACATATGAAAGTCAAACACTGTATTGATGGCACGATTCAACACCCAGTTATCGTCATATACCCACTTACTAACATTCCCTTAGTAAAAAATACTGCAAAATGTGCGATGAATTGCTAGTAAGGGGCCATCAGTTTTAATTTGGAATCACTCTTAAGTCAATCCTTAGTAAATTAACCCCCCCCCCCCCGCGCAATCTCCTCCTTCCACTTATATCTGACTAATTCTCTGATCCCCTTGTAGATGAGTATCAATAGTGCATGAGGAGGGCTGGTGGGCGAGTAGGTGGGGAGGGGGTTGGTAGGTGGGGAGGGGGTTGGTGGGTGGGAAGGGGGTTGGTGGGTGGGAAGGGGGTTGGTGGGTAGGGAAGGGGGTTGGTGGGTAGGGAAGGGGTTGGTGGGTGGGGAGGGGGTTGGTGGGTGGGAAGGCGGTTGGTGGGTAGGGAAGGGGTTGGTAGGTAGGTATGGAGAGGTGAAAGTGTGGGTACAGATTGATGAATGAATGGGGAAGACGTTGGTGTTTTGTTGTTGTTGGGGTTTTACGTCCTAGCAACATATATGGCCAGGACGGCTACCTAATTGTGACAGTGCACTCATGGCAACTTTATAGTATGGACCCACTGGGAGATCAGGCTGCTAACAGTAGTAGCATCATGACCCAATATCCCATTCAGTCACATTATCCTGACACTGAGCCAACAAGTCTTCCCTGTCCCAGTAATGCCAAGCGCCCGGCTAGGTAGAAAAAGTATCACTGTTATAAGTCTGTGGTTTAACTTGGCTGGGATCCAAACTACCGAACTTCCGCCGTACGAGAAACCTGCGCTCTACCGCTTGGGCCACCGCGGTTTGGTGGGTGGGTAGGCGGTTGGCGGATAGGGAGGGGGTAGTGGGTGGGGAAAGGTGGATGGGTGGGTAGAAGTAGTGGTTGTGGGTGTGTGGGGAGAGGTGAATGGGTGGGGGTGGGTGGTGGGTGGGTAGGTGCGGAGAGGTGGATGGGTGGGGGTCGGTGGTGGGTGGGTAGGTGGGGAGAGGTTGGTGGGTGAGTGATGGAGGTTGGTGGGTGAGTGTGTGGGGGTTGGTGGGTGAGTGTGTGGGGGTTGGTGGGTGAGTGTGTGGGGGTTGGTGGGTGAGTGTGTGGGGGTTGGTGGGTGAGTGTGTGGGGAGAGCTTTATGTGTGGACTACTAGTGTTGACCAATGAGTGGTGCTGGGTCCAGTCTGCAGTTACTGAGTCTGAGATCAGAGAACCAGCTATATGTAGAATGTCTGATCGGATCAGATCAAGAGGCCCAGTTGCCTGCTGGATCCCCGTCTCTGATCCCCCAGAGACCTCCTCGTGCCACCGGATCATCCATCTCCATAGCAACCAGGAGGCTGAGATGATGGGCTGGTGCTGGTATGGTGGGACTGTGGGGTGGGGTGGGGTGGGGGGTGCGGTAAGGAGTGGGGGTAAGGGGTGGGGGTTACTTGATGGTTGCTTTGGAGGAGGGCGGAGGTGGAGGCTGAATTGTGGGCTGTGGGGTATGGTGGGGTGTGGTGTGGGGTGTGGTGTGGGATGGGGTGTTGGGTGGTGTGGGATGGGGTGTGGTGTGGGGTGGGATGGGGTGCGGTGTAGTGTCGGATAGGGTGTGGGGTGGTGTGGGATAGGGTGTGGGGTGGTGTGGGATGGGGTGTGGTGTGGGGTGGGATGGGGTGTGGGGTAGTGTGGGATGGGGTGTGGCGTGGTGTGGGATGGGGTGTGGTGTGGGGTGGTGTGGGATGGGGTGTGGGATGGTGTGGGATGGGGCGTGGTGTAGTGTGGGATAGGGTGTGGGGTGGTGTGGGATGGGGTGTGGGGTGGTGTGGGATGGTGGTACTTAATGCTGAGTGGTTCTCTGTGGTGTGTTGTGTGGTGCTGGTATTTGTTTTGGTCCAATGATTGAGAAGTATACTTGTATGAATAGGTTGCTTTGTGTGACACAGTGGGTTAGTAGGACTGAGCTATGTATGCAATGTATGAATGTAGTGTATGTATTTGGTGCATATATGTATGTTATGTGTATTTATATAGTGTATGCACGTATATAGTACATGTATGTGTAGTGTATGTATGCCTAGTGTATGTATGTGTAGTGTATGTGGTGTATATATGTGGTGTTTGTACGTGGTGTTTGTATGTGGTGTATGTATGAGGTGTGTGCATGTCGACTGTGCGGTGTGTGCATGTGGTGTGCTGCTACTGCATATACTCTGACCAGGGTACTCATTGGTACACAATAATACACAGTGGTACACACGGGTATATGTGATACACAGGATACCCTGTGATACATTGTGGAGTACATGGTCATCATCATCATCATCATCATCATCATGCTGTTGGTCGCGATGCGACAAAGACTGCTTTCATTACTTGACTGCCGCTCTCCATTTAGCTCTCTGCTGTAGAGTTGTGTCCATGAGTCGGTCTTAATGTCTCTCAGCTTCAGGTTTCTCTTGATGCATTTCATGAAAGCTGCCTGAAGTGTTGAAGTGCTGCTGGCTTTTGCAAGTTACCAGCGGCACTCTCTCGGGGAGCAAATAGAGGTTTCACACTGGCAAGATCATGTCAAGGCAGGCACAAAACTATTAGTCCCTGCAGTGGCTGGTCGGGAGATGTTGGGAGTTCCATACATCAACCGCCCTTAACGCTGCCACAGTGACATGGTTTTCTCTTTAGGGTTTGCTCCCTTAGCCTTCAGTTCTGTCAAGAACCTGTACCACAAGGCAGGGGTTTACAACTCTGCAGGGCAGGGGCGTCAAACTCCCTGATGTATTGCTATACCTGCAATTCCTGCATACCTGCAATACCTGCCTGCAGTACCATGGTTTACTGCGGTACACAGTTATATACAGTGGTAGATAAGGTACAATTTGGTACAGTGTGGTACACCTCGGTACCCTGTAGCACACAGTGGTACATAATGAACAATGATACATTAAATGACAGTATTCGGGGCACTGGTAGCGGTGGCGGGCTGGTGGCGCCATCTGTCCCACTGTGAAAAGGGGGGACACCCATGAAGTAGTACACAACATATGGGTGATCAATATAGGGAATCTTCCTTTACACGCCTTTATACTCACATAACCTTTATACACCACATTTGTATAATCCATACATGAGTCAAGTCCAATGACCATAGGGCAGATAATATTACACGCGTTGAATTACTGCATTACAAAAATAACCACCCAATTAGTGCAATGCATAGTTATTCAGTGTTTACACTATTTTCAAATGATTCATAAATATGAATATTATTTTCGTTGAAACAATACATATATACTATATATGTATATATAACAAATATTATACCCTTCTCCAAATTTAACATAATCAATAGATTCGACTACACTGCTCCAATACATTACACAAGGAGAGAGCACATGCTATAACTTGTATAAGTATAACCAAGTTAATTGTGACATACATATATATACATGTACCTATTATATATACATATGGATCACTCTCCTGAAAACTGGCCAGAAGTGTCACATGGAGAGCTACAATCTAATATTTGAATTTGTAACATTTGTTGGTTGCAAATGAAAGCCAGAAGTCTCCCCTTTACATCTATCTAAAATATAAATTGATGAGATCAAAACTAAAGGTGTAGTCCATGATTAAGTTATGTCTTATGGCAGTATAACATGTGTTGTTCAGATGTAACACATGTTTAGGACATCACATAGTCTGCATAATAAAAATCTAAGCAGAATTAAATAATGTCATACTTTGAAGCATATTAATCATGACATAATATACAGAAATATGTAATGCTTATATTGATTTAAAAAAAGTCATTCACAGCTATTCTTTACTCACTGAATAATTAGTGTAGAATATGTGTGTGGCATCCAGACACCACTGGTTACATCTGTGACGGAAATTTGTAATGATATTTCTGAAGATATCAAATAATACTTTTTAAATTTAAGTATGCATACATGTTAATAAATAATTTCTTTTTGATTGGGAACTGTTTTGTTTGATATATCAATCCAATACAAGATGTTAGTAAGGATTCAACCATGTCCCATATGTCATGTTACAAATGGCTGACTGTAAAATGTTCCTTTTTTGTACAAAAACATTTCATAACTAAAAGGACCAAAGTTGCACATGGTTCATTTTATTTCCTTTATTTTTTACATCAAATCTGAACATGAATATGAAAAGTATAGGGAAAAAATAAGTAGGAAGTTTTTTTTATTGATGTTTTAAGATCCCATCCCATGCTGACAAGTTCTCAGGAGAGTCTAACAGTACCCTGATTCACTATGCCAAATCACTGAACATTAATACTCCTTCCTATATGAGCGGCTTATTTCAGTCACGTGACTGATCCACTCAACACTCTCTCACTGCCGGAGTCTTTCATCTCCCAGGATTGCCTCAGGCCAGTTATTGCATGGGTGTCTACCTCTACAAATCCTACCTGGGTTTTGGAGGAAAGGGGTCTTTGGAGGCCTGATTGCATACATATGCGATGGACATGGAATGTGCAGGACCCCATTTTAACTGCCCCGATAGCCCTGGCGGCACAAGGCAGTCAGCTGGCAACAACCAGTCGGCAGCGGCTCAAGTCGGTCTGGACGGATTTGTCCTGCATACTCGTTATAATAAATAGACTCACGTAAATTTAATGCATTCCCTACTAGTAGCAACCATGCTTAGAGGCTGTATGGGAAAACCGTGCTGTGTCATAACTACAACAATAATAATAGTGTCAATTTAACAGAGCGATGTCGCAAGCAGATCTTTTCTATTTCTAATGCACTGTACAATAAAACCCACAATATACAGGTCATATGGCATACAGTAGTACTTGTCTTCCCTAACTTCTGCGATAGGCAAAGCCCTGCCAGATGTATTTGCGAGTTGTTGTTTTACATCCTAGCAACATCTAAGGTTATATCAGGACGGGTACCGACTTGTGACAGTGTGCACTCATGGTGACTTTATAGTGCTGCCCCACTGGAAGACCAGGCCGCCAGCACCATGACCTGATATCCCACTCAGTCACAGTATCCTGACACTGAGCCAACCAGTCCTTGCCCTATCCTAATAATGCCAAGCGCCAGGCTAGGAAGCGACAACTATACATTTTTAAGTCATTGGTTTGACTCGACCAGGGTTCGCACCCACGATCCCATGATCTACCAACACGGGAGATGGACGCTCTAACTCATTCGGCCACCCAGTCTGGTCCCTGCCAGATGTGACCAGGTTCGTTTGTTGTATTGTTTTTTTGTGCGTCCAATTTGATTGTCCTTTAGATGAGAGGACACCTGCTATGTCAGAACACCATTGGTCCGAATGCATAGTCATTGAAAATAGCTATATTGTAGTTTCATTTGATTATCCATCACATGATAAGACACCTGCTATATCAGGACAACATTGGTCCGAGTGCAGAGTTAGTCATTGAAAATAGCTACATTGTAGTTCCATTTGATTATCCATCACATATTAAGACACCTGCTATATCAGGACAACATTGGTCCGAGTGCAGAGGTAGTCGTTGAAAATAGCTACACTGTAGTTTCATTTGATTGTCCATCACATGATAAGCCACCTGCTATATCAGGACAACATTGGTGCAAGTGCAGAGTTAGTCATTGAAAATAGCTACATTGTAGTTTCATTTGACTATCCATCACATGATAAGCCACCTGCTATATCAGGACAACATTGGTCCAAGTGCAGAGTTAGTCATTGAAAATAGCTACATTGTGGTTTCATTTGACTATCCATCACATGATAAGCCACCTGCTATATCAGGACAACATTGGTCCAAGTGCAGAGTTAGTCATTGAAAATAGCTACACTGTAGTTTCATTTGATTGTCCATCACATGATAAGCCACCTGCTATATCAGGACAACATTGGTCCAAGTGCAGAGTTAGTCATTGAGAATAGCTACATTGTAGTTTCATTTGACTATCCATCACATGATAAGCCACCTGCTATATCAGGACAACATTGGTCCAAGTGCAGAGTTAGTCATTGAAAATAGCTACATTGTAGTTTCATTTGATTATCCATCACATGATAAGCCACCTGCTATATCAGGACAACATTGGTCCGAGTGCAGAGTTAGTTATTGAAAATAGCTACATTGTAGTTTCATTTGATTATCCATCACATGATAAGCCACCTGCTATATCAGGACAACATTGGTCCGAGTGCAGAGGTGTCCGTTGAAGACAGGCACTGCCATAATCTATCTGTATGGTGGTGTTGAAGCCACCTCGATAGCTGAAGACAAACACAAGAGTAAGCAGCCCGTATCGGATACTCACGTATAACAAACCAGTATACACACATCACAGACCACCACTACCCAGTGAACATCCCACGTTGAAACAACGTTTCAAATTTTAATTTTTTTGGGGGTACATTAGTTGTTTAAGCAGGGGAAATTTCAGTTGGAGACCACGGGTCTTGCTCATTCCACTGCTCCTTGCCCTATCCTAGTAATGCTGAGCATCTGGCTAGGAAGCAACAAGTATACATTTTAAAGTCATTGGTTTGATTCGACCATTATTCGAACCCATGATCCCACGATCTACCAACACAGGAGATGGACGCTCTAACTCATTCGGCCATCCCATCTGGACTAAACAATGGATGTCGTTGTGACAGCATCTAAGGTCATACATACCAGGGCAGGTACCAACTTGTGACAGTGACAGTGCACACTCATGGTAACGTCATAGTGTTGCCCCACTGACAGGCCAGGCCGCCAGCACCATGACCGGATATCTGATCAAATGATATTAACCTGACACTGAGGAAACCATTCCTTGCTCTATCCTGTTAATGCCGAGCACCAGGCTAGCGAATGCGAAGTATACATTTTCAGCCATTGGTTTGACTCAGCTGGTATTCGAACCGATGACTTCCCACATGGAACGTAAACAAGTGTTCTTCTTACCAGTTTGACCATCACATCTGATCCTAATGTATTATAAATTATTAACATATTAACAACATTCTACCTCTTCCTTATTTTCATCTCCGAAATGGATTTTCTTTTTAAACAAGAACAAAGAATGGATTTGTTTGTGTTAAGAAAACATGTAATAAAAACATTTGGAAACATACATTGGCATTTACTTGATTACACATACAACGATTGTTATTATTATTTTTAAAAAAAAGAAGTTTTAAATTGCATAATCAGTTTCTGTAATTTTTAAGTATATTGAATTGATTGGTATTACCTACCTCACTTTAGTTTGATATAAACTTTTATTTTAAGTGGCTACCTTTTAAGATTTGTTAAGTATAAATATGTAACATCAGTTTTAGCAAGCACCCTGAACCTCTGACTCCATAAGCTTCTGCAGTAATAGGTTCTAATAACTTCGATTAATTTACCTCAGTATTCCCTTCTATGTGGCGACAAATGCTGACAATGCGCATCAGTATCTGATGCGCGAAAAGGAGGAAAACGAGGCAGGGGTGGAGAAAAGAGGCGTTTATTGTGCGCCTCAGTAGGAGACAGAGGAACAAGGTAAGGTACAACAAGGTTAACAGGAGGTAATAGGCTCATGAGGAGCAATGCAAAGATGAGTGACATGGAAGTAAGGGCTCATAAGGAGCAAGGCAAGAGTAAATGACATGGATGTAAGGGCTCATAAGGAGCAAGGCAAGAGAGTCAATGTGTGGGCTCGGAAGGAGCAATAGTTCATGGTGAAGATCAGGTTGTCAGTGAGGGGGAGCCGAGGAGCCCTCCACCAAAACGGCGGAGAGGGTCGCGCGGCGCGCCTGAGGGAGCAAAAGGAGGAATCGGGCTGCAGGGTGAGAAAAAGAAGGCGTTTATTGTGCGCCTCAGTAGGAGGACAGAGGAACAAGGTAAGGTACAACAAGGTAACAGGAGGAAATAGACTCATGAGGAGCAATGCAAAAATGAGTGACATGAAGTAAGGGCTCATAAGGAGCAAGGCAAGAGTAAATGACGTGGATGTAAGGGCTCATAAGGAGCAAGGCAAGAGAGTCAATGTGTGGGCTCGGAAGGAGCAAGAGTTCATGGTGAAGAGCAGGTTGTCAGTGAGGGGGAGCCGAGGAGCCCTCCACCAGAGGGAGAGGAGAAAGGAGAGATGGGTGAGTGGGTGGAGAAAAAGGTGAGGTCTGGAAGGCGGCAGGAGGGCGAGTGCCTGAGGGAGGCCGGAGGCGGCCTTATAAGGGAAAGGGGGAGGGCGACAGCAGGTGAGGTGTGAAGGCTGCCGGCCCGGGGGAGGGGGGGGGGGGGAAGAGGTGGCGAGCAGCGGGCGTCGGGTGAGGCGCGAATGCTGCGCGGCAGAGGGCGGGGGAGGCGCGCGGCGCGTCGGTCCGAGTATTCAGGCTGCTCGAATCAGCCCGGGGGAGGTCTCCTCCTTCCCACATCGTCATCAAACGTAATGCTTCGCATTACGACCGATGCAACGAAAAGGAGAGGAACAGAGGCAGGGTGGAGAAAACGAGTCGCATTATTGTGGCGCACTCAGTAGGTAGACAGAGGAAGGCAAAGGTAAGGTATTCAACAAGGTTAACAGGAGGTAATAGGCTCATGAGGAGCAATGCAAAGATGAGTGACATGGAAGTAAGGGCTCATAAGGAGCACGGCAAGAGAGTCAATGTGTGGGCTCGGAAGGAGCAAGAGTTCATGGTGAAGATCAGGTTGTCAGTGAGGGGGAGCCGAGGAGCCCTCCACCAAAACGGCGGAGAGGGCTCGCGGCGCGCCCGAGGGAGCGAGGCGGGGCACGTAGGCGTGGACCGCCTCGGAGGTCCAAGTGCCCTGCGCCATAATCTCGGGGAGGGGAACCCCGGCGCGTTGGCAGGCCTGGGCGGCGCCTCGGCGGAGACTGTGAAGGGTGTAGGCCTCGGGCGTCGGCACTCCTTGGGCCTGTAGGGCCCCCCGCAGCAGCGCGGTAAGGGACCGCGGGTCGAGCGGGCGGCCGGAGGGCATTAGGAAGGCAGGTGCATCTGGGGCGGCGGGGCAGAGGGCGGCGGCGCCCTGCCAGGCCGCCACGGGGCAGAGGGTGGATCCGCGGATGGCGGGCACGAAGAGGGCGACCGCGCCCGAGGGGCTGGAGATCGTTTTGGAGCTGCGGATCAGGAGGCGGAGCCCTCCGGGCGCGGGGCGGACGTCGTCGCGGGTGAGGGTGTGGGGGCCGCCCCACCCCTCGGGACTCGGGGCCAAGAGGTTGGATTGCCGGAGCATCCCGAAGTACCCGAGGAGGAGCGCGGCCCGAGGAACGAGGGAGGCAGGGCCCGCTCGCTCGAGGTGGCTGATGATCAGGGTGAGATGCTGCGGCGAGAGAGGGGGCGCCTGTCGTGGCACGTGGGTGGAGGACCGCTCCCCGCCTCGGCAGACGTCCTTGGGGAGGCGGGCGTCAAAGCCCGAGGTGAGTCCTCCGGCGCCCTCGACCCAAGACCGGGCCCCGATATGGTGTTCTTGACGGAGGCGTGGCGAGGCCGCGGAGGAAGAGGGCGGCGGTGAAGGCGGCTACGTCGAAGGCCGAGGGCGCGAGGGGGTCCGCGCCTCGGGCAACCGCGTAGGTGACGTAGTCCTCGGCCTGGCGACGTCGGTTCCTCCAGGTAGCCGGGGCGAGGGCGGCGACTCGGAAGCGTGAAACGGCGGCGACCTCGGCGGGGGGGAAACCTAAAGCCCGGGGAAGAAAGGGAAAGCGTCATGAGAAACTTCGACTAGGAGGAGCCCGAGGCGGACCACCTCGGTGCGCGCCGTCTCGGCCGAGGGCCCGGGAAGATGGGCGCGGCTGAGGGCGTCGGCGAGGAGGAGGTCGGCCCCGGGCTTGTGGGTGATGTGGAGCTGGAAAGAGCCGGTGGCCTCCATGAGCCAGAGCTCCCGTGCACATGTCCCGAGGGTAGGGTCTCGGGCGCGGCCCGACTCGAGCACGAGAGCGGAGGCCATGTTATCGGTGTTGATCGTGACCGTCGCCCCCGCAACGTCGTCTGGTAGGAGGGCGCGGAGGGCGACGACAAGGTTAACCGCCTCAAGCTCATGGATGGTCGGGTACCGCGCCTTGAAGTCCTCTGAGTACCCTCGGGCGTAGAAGTGGGTGGATGAGAAGGCTCCTCCGCCGGTGAGGCAGGAGTCGCACTCAAGCACCAGCCGGCGACCCTCGGGGGCCCTGAGGAGGCAAAGGCCATTTGTTATCCGCCCGTAGGCGGCGAACCACCTCAGGTCCCGGAGGGCGTCGTCGGCGAGGGTGAGAGTGGAGCCCCCGAGGCAGCCGCGCAGCGCCCCGAGGAGCCGAGCCATAAACTTGCGGCCCGGGAGCACGCAGCATGGTTAAGGCGGCCGAGGAGGCTCTGGAGCTCTTGTTTCCGGGGTGGGGCGGGCGATGCGGTCGTCGCAGTCGTCCACGAGGGCTTGGATCTTGTCAGGGGCCACCCGGATGGTCATCGCCTCGCTGTCGAGGGCAAAGCCGAGCCAGGTCAGGCGGACAGCGGGGGGATGGCACTTTCCGGGTGCTACGTCGAGGCCGAGGGCAGCGGTGAGGGCGAGGAAGGCGTCGAAGGCCTGGCAGGCCCTCAGGTAGGAGCCCTCGCACCCGATGAACTCGTCGACATAGACGAGGGCGTGGAAGCCCTCGCGCCGGATGATCCAAGCCGCCGCGGAGGTGACGCGGACGCAGGCCGCGCCCGAGGAGCGGCAGCCAAAGGGAAGGGCGAGGTCTATGTAGGTTTTACCGTCTAAGCATATCCCGAAGAGGGGGCAGGAGAGGGGGTCGGCACGGAGCTGGCGGTAGGCCCGGGATATGTCGGCGGACCAGACGTAGGCCCCCGCGCCTTCCGCGACGAGGCAGCGGCCAACGTCGGCGACGGAAGGGAGGGTGTAGGCGTGGGGTTCCCCGAGGTACTCGCGGCGGGGCATGCCCGAGTTCACGCTGGCGCCTCGGGGATAGGAGAGGTCGACGATGACCCACCTCTTTTCCGAGTCGGACTTGGGGCGGGTCATCATGGGAGAGACCTGGGTCCAGGGGGAGAAGGGGGGGACAGAGAAGGGGCCAATGAGGGCGCCGAGGGCAAGCTCCGTGTCGACGAAGGCCTGGATGTGTTTTAGGAAGTCGGGGGGCTCACGGTGGTTGGAGTAGGAAGGGCGGGGGAGGGTTGAGGCGGAATAATTCGCGGGGAACCCGAACTCCAGGAAGTCGAGGACGGCGGGGTCGGGGTAGTCCTGGAGGCGGGAGCGCCAGGCAGGGATGTGAAGACCTGAGGGGAGGGGGATGCGGGCGGCCAAAATATTAGGGAGGCCCGCTTCCCGGAGGGCGGTGTAGGTGTGGCGGAAGGTGGGGTAGCGATCCCACGCCTCGCCCGAGATGTGGGGCCAGGAGGCGATGATGGTAGGGCGGTAGTGGGAGGGGGTGGGGCCGCAGGAGGGGGCAGCGGGGAGGGTAGCTTGTAGGTCGGGGTCGATGACGTCGACGGTGGGCTCGTCGAGGGTGGGGGGGATGGGGGGTTGGTGGGGCGGGGAGGGGGAGGAGGTGCGGCGGGGGCGGGTGAGGGGGGCAGCAAAGTCGTGGGGGGTGGTGGGGGGGTCAGGGGCGGGCGGGGGTCGGGGGTGTCGGGGAGGTCGGGAGGGTGGTCGTCAGGGGGGCAGAGAAAGGCGGTGTCGCCGGGGTCGAGGTGAGCTTCTGAGTCGAGGGTGATGGTGAGGGGTTGCTGGTCGGCGATGGGAGCCTTACGGGCGGGGCGTTGAGCCCCGGAAAAGAGGGTGGTGCCGAGGCGGCGGTCGGGCCGCGCCTCGGGGGAGCCGCTGGGGCTCCGGTGAGTAGTGTCAGGGGGGCTGGTAGGGGTGCACTGGGCGGTTAGTATGGGAGCCTTGGGCCGGTTGGGAGCCCTCGGGCCGGGCGTGGTGGGCGGGGCGGCTTGGTCGAGATAGGTGGGCCGGTTGGGGCCTCCGGGCCGGGCGAGGGGTGCCGGCTCACTGAAAATCCGGTGAGGCGGAAGCTGTGGGCCGGTCACGTGCGCGCTTTGTGAGGCAGTCAGCCTCGCTGTGCATAGTGAGCACTTTGCGCACATTCGCGCAGTAGGCGCATGTGTGGCGGTGTTTTGCGGCACCCTGGCCGTGGACCTCCCCCGGGGTGGCCTGGGTGCAGGAGGAGGGGTCCCGGTTCCAGGGGTAACAGGGGGCTCCGTGGGTATCCTTGTTGTAGGTCACCCGGGTGTCGGTCTGGGGGCGGGGCTGGGGCCGGGCTCTTGGGTGGTCGAGTGGGCGGGCCGTTGTGGTGGTCGATTGCTGGGGGGGCATGGCGATGCACTCAACCCTAAGGAGGTTCAGAGCCACTGGGTCGTGCCACCCGTGGGGGAGCCGTCCGTCCGCGATCCAGGTAAACACCGTCTCGGAATAATTGCGGACGGTCGCCCACGGGTAGACGAGGTGATCCTGGAGGACGGTGAGGATGTGGTGATGAAGCCCCGACCAAGTTAGACATGTAGAATCAGATCTAGATAATTGTTTTGGTTTTGAAAATTTGATGCTACATCGGACTCTGCGGCTTTAGACTATATCAACTTCATGCGACAACGTTGGATGGTGGTTTAGATAACATCGAGTGGACGTATCTTTGCCCGTCTGAGTTCCGGGAGGGCGTAGTGTATAATTTATCCAATTGGATGCCTCCTATCTTCTCATTAGCGGAGACCCCCTGCGCACCCCTCGGGGAGATTCAGTGTGAGCATGCGCACATAAAGCATACACTGAACAGCCGCTACACGTCTCCCCTCCCCCCACCCCCCCCCCCCCACCACACACACACGTAAGACATGTGGGTATGGGCTGGTGGTATAAGCGGTCCCGGGTAAGGATGGGCAGGGGTGGACAGGAGTGGGCAGAGGTGGGCAGGGTTGGGCAGGGGTGGGCAGTGCTGGGCAGGGGTGAGAAATGATGAGCAGGGGTGGAAAGTGGTGAGCTGGGCAGGGCAGGGCAGCGCAGGGCAGGGCAGGGCAGGGCAGGGCAGGACAGGGCAGAGCAGGGCAGAGCAGGGCAGTGCAGGGCATGGCATGGTAGGCATGGCATGGCATGGCATGGCATGGCAGGGCATGGCAGGGCAGGGCAGGGCAGGGCAGGGCAGGGGTGTGCATGACTCCATACCAGGAAAAAAAAACTACCTTAGACAGTGGAGTCACAAGGAGCGATCCGATTTCATCCGACGCTTAAAATGATAAACCCCGTCATTTGCACAATTTTATCTAGCAGAAGTAGTTAATGGTTTACGGTAATTACCAACTGGTGTCTCTAGCGGTGGCTTTGTCACATATTACTATGCCTTCCCATCTAGTTCCTGGCTCTAACGGTTACTTTGTGACATATTACTACACCTTGACATCTAGTTCCTGGCTCTAACGATTACTTTGTGACATATTACTACACCTTGACATCTAGTTCCTAGCTCTAACGGTTACTTTGTGACATATTACTACACCTTGACATCTAGTTCCTGGCTCTAATGGTTACTTTGTGACATATTACTACACCTTGACATCTAGTTCCTAGCTCTAACGGTTACTTTGTGACATATTACTACACCTTGACATCTAGTTCCTGGCGCAAACGATGACGATATGCCACATTACTACACCTTGACATCAAGTTCCTGGCTCTCACGATGACTTTATGACACACCTTGACATCTAGCAGGTACTTTGTAACACATTACTACTCAAGCTTGACATCTAGTTCCTGGTTCTAACAGTTCCTTTGTGATCTATTACTATGCCTTCCCAGTTCCAGGCTGCCTGCAGCGATCCGCTCCATGTGTGCGCTAGCATGGCAGGCGCCACCCAGCATGGCTGGCCGAGACTGTCGGCCATAGCCCTAGTCGTGCCTCGTCGGTGTGGTCAGAGCTGCGCATTGTGTACGGCGCATTATGACCTACAGCCGGAGGTCCCATACATAATCCAGCATCGTACAGCCACCTGCCGCGCCTCCCCCAGTACACGCCGGGCACCGGAACCGGGCCGGGTAAAATATACCACACCATAGAAGCGCCATCACTGTCACATAAGTTTCTGTACAAGCGCTGCCACTGTCAATAAAATGTACCACACCATAGAAGCGCCATCACTGTCACATAAGTTTCTGTTCAAGCGCTGTCACTGTCAATAAAATGTACCATAGCATACAAGTGCCATCAATGTCACATAAGTTTCTGTTCAAGTGCTGCCACTGCCAATAAAATATACCACACCATAGAAGCGACATCACTGTCACATGAGTTTCTGTTCAAGCGCTGCCACTGTCAATAAAATGTACCACACCATAGAAGCGCCATCACTGTCACATAAGTGCCACTGCAATCATACAGGTGGAATATGTTATTCAAGGGTCGTGGTTTCTTTTCAAGTGCTGCCACCATCCATAAACTGTATCTGGTCATCGAAGAGCCATCACTGTCACACAAGCAGTACTGCCATCATACAAATGGAACATGGTATACAAGCACCATGGTTTCTGTACAAGCGCTGCCACCGTCAATAAAAAAAAAGTACCACATCATAGAAGGGCGAATACTGTCAGACAAGTCTCACCACCATCATGCAAGTGACCCACATTATACAAGCGCCATGGCTTCTGTACAAGCGCTGCCACCGTCAATAAAATGTACAACATCATAGAAGGGCGATTGTCACACAAGTCTCAATGCTATCATGCAAGTGACCCACGTTATATACAAGCGTCATGGCTTCTGTACAAGCGCTGCCACCGTCAATAAAATGTACCTCATCATAGAAGGGCGATTGTCACACAAGTCTCAATGCTATCATGCAAGTGACCCATGTTATATACAAGCGCCATGGCTTCTGTACAAGCGCTGCCACCATCAATAAAATGTACCACATCATAGAAGGGCGATTGTCACACAAGTCTCAATGCTATCATGCAAGTGACCCATGTTATATACAAGCGCCATGGATTCTGTACAAGCGCTGCCACCGTCAATAAAATGTACCACATCATAGAAGGGCGATTGTCACACAAGTCTCAATGCTATCATGCAAGTGACCCACGTTATATACAAGCGTCATGGCTTCTGTACAAGCGCTGCCACCGTCAATAAAATGTACCACGTCATAGAAGTGTCATCCCTGTCACACAAGCGCCACTGCCATTATACAATTGGAACATGTTATACAAGTGCCATGGTTTCTGTAACACAAGCGCAAGCCCAGCATACAAGTGTAACACCTTATATAGTGGGGTTACACCGCTCATTGGTCAATGGGTCTATCGCGTGGACACACTTGGGCGATTGCAATGAGCAGTGTGGCGATATCAGGCTAAGGCTAATAATACGCCATAACCTGAGAGTTAATTATTTTCACATTTTGATCAATTAGCTCCGCCAAATGAAATCCATCAGCTTCTTGCTAAATCATTCACCAATGCCTCACTTTATGTTAATCTCCTTTTATGATTACCCCCCATCACCAAATAAAAAAAACTCACAACCAAAAAAAAGAAATAAAAGAAACCCCCCCCCAAAAAAAACACTCACCCAAGGAAGAAATAAACAACAAAATTAGTTATTTTTCTTATGGACCAATTTGTTCAGCTTCATTAGTTCCTGTATCTGCCGCTGCATCTGCAATTGCCTTCAACTTGGCGTCATTATGGCTGTCACTGATAGCTGTGACGTCACCCCGGTGGTCTTATTCCTCTCACACTAATCCTCTCACTCACGTGATGTGGCAATGCTCATCAATGGCTTCATTTGTTTAGTTTTCAATTAAATCCCCGCCACTTTCATATTGGTACTCAATAAGGCTAAAATATATTGAGGATTTGTTTGTTCTATGATGGAGTTTTACCTCCTAGCAACATTTATGTTGGAGTTTTACCTCCTAGAACCATCTATGGTGGAGTTTTACCTCCTAGAAACATCTATGTTGGAGTTTTACCTCCTAGAAACATCTATTTTGGAGTTTTACCTCCTAGAAACATCTATGTTGGAGTTTTACCTCCTAGAAACATCTATGGTGGAGTTTTACCTCCTAGAAACATCTATGGTGGAGTTTTACCTCCTAGAAGCATCTTTGGTGGAGTTTTACCTCCTAGAAACATCTATGTTGGAGTTTTACCTCCTAGAAACATCTATGGTGGAGTTTTACCTCCTAGAAACATCTATGGTGGAGTTTTACCTCCTAGAAACATCTATGTTGGAGTTTTACCTCCTAGAAACATCTATGGTGGAGTTTTACCTCCTAGAAACATCTATGGTGGAGTTTTACCTCCTAGAACCATCTATGTTGGAGTTTTACCTCCTAGAAACATCTATGGTGGAGTTTTACCTCCTAGAAACATCTATGGTGGAGTTTTACCTCCTAGAACCTTCTATGTTGGAGTTTTACCTCCTAGAAACATCTATGGTGGAGTTTTACCTCCTAGAAACATCTATGGTGGAGTTTTACCTCCTAGAACCTTCTATGTTGGAGTTTTACCTCCTAGAAACATCTATGGTGGAGTTTTACCTCCTAGAAACATTTAGGTTGGAGTTTTACCTCATAGAAGCATCTTTGGTGGAGTTTCACCTCCGAGAAAAATCTATGTTGGAGTTTTACCTCCTAGAAACATCTATGTTGGAGTTTTACCTCCTAGAAACATCTATGGTGGAGCTTTAGCTCCTAGAAACATCTATGTTGGAGTTTTACCTCCTAGAAACATCTATGTTGGAGTTTTACCTCCTAGAAACATCTATGGTGGAGTTTTACCTCCTAGAAACATCTATGTTGGAGTTGTACCTCCTAGAAGCATCTTTGGTGGAGTTTCACCTCCGAGAAAAATCTATGTTGGAGTTTTACCTCCCAGAAACATCTATGTTGGAGTTTTACCTCCTAGAAACATCTATGGTGGAGTTTTACCTCCTAGAAACATCTATGTTGGAGCTTTACCTCCTAGAACCATCTATGGTGGAGTTTTACCTCCTAGAAACATCTATGTTGGAGTTTTACCTCCTAGAAACATCTATGTTGGAGTTTTACCTCCTAGAAACATCTATGTTGGAGCTTTAC
This sequence comes from Branchipolynoe longqiensis, assembly GCA_030323885.1. Classification (NCBI taxonomy): domain Eukaryota; kingdom Metazoa; phylum Annelida; class Polychaeta; order Phyllodocida; family Polynoidae; genus Branchipolynoe; species Branchipolynoe longqiensis. The sequence goes on from CM059191.1 coordinate 96,606,435, forward strand.
CTCCTAGAAACATCTATGTTGGAGTTTTACCTCCTAGAAACATCTATGTTGGAGTTTTACCTACTAGAAACATCTATGTTGGAGCTTTACCTCCTAGAAACATCTATGTTGGAGTTTTAGCTCCTAGAAACATCTATGGTGGAGTTTTACCTCCTAGAAACATCTATGTTGGAGTTTTACCTCCAACAAACATCTATGTTGGAGTTTTACCTCCTAGAAACATCTATGGTGGAGTTTTACCTCCTAGAAACATCTATGTTGGAGTTTTACCTCCTAGAAGCATCTTTGGTGGAGTTTCACCTCTGAGAAAAATCTATGTTGGAGTTTTACCTCCCAGAAACATCTATGTTGGAGATGTACCTCCTAGAAACATCTATGGTGAAGTTTTACCTCCTAGAAACATCTATCCTCAAATCGGGAAAGGTACTGATTTGTAACAGTGAACACTCATACTGACTTTATAGTGCTGCACCATTGTGATATTGGGCCTAATATCGCACTCAGTCATCTTATCCGGGTGCTCAGCAAACAAGTCCTTACCCTATCCTATGCATGCCTAGTGTCAAGCTGGGTAGTGAAATGTATTAAATTTATAAATCAGTTGTTCAACTCGGCCGAGTTCATTCAAACTTATGACATGGAAAATGGGAAGCTAGCCAATACTCATTGGTCATGCATCATAATATTCACGTGTTTCTCTTCAATTGTCTTTTTGTTATAGATGTGACCATTTCAGATATAGGTACATGGCAATAGGTTGTTGAGGATTATGCCAATATTGTAATAGTCAGCAATGAGCCCTACTGTCACATGGTGATAAGTGACGAGAAGTAGCAACAGGTGGCAGCACGCTAACAGCAACAGTCCCTTTTTTGTCTTGAAGATTTATACTGCCTATCATGGATAAGTCTGAATAGACTTGTTTTCACCATTAGACAGTTTGTCGATAGAAAGCCCAAGCCGACACTTTTACCGACCCAATGGATTTTTAACCTCCCACACCACATAGACATGGTGTGAGAGCAACTAGCCTTTGATGGCGCTGTAAGCTATACACAGTGGTGGAAATCCAAATTGGCAGAGGTGGGGTGCCATGGGGAATCGAACCACCAACCTTCAGATTAGGACTCCGACATAGAAAAAAGTCAGACACTCTAACGACTCTGACACAGAGTCCCTGTATATGTGCTATAATAATTTTTGGCTACAAAACAAGATTTTCAGCCACTTTTCAAGTGATATGTTGGTTATGATATTTACACCATTAGAAATAAAACACCTTAATCTGCTTCTCTCATTTCCATTCCATTAAATCAGCTCGAAAATAACATTCGAACTCACTAAGCTCATGTTCATGCCACCAACTTTAGGTTCGGTCGTGCTATTCACACAACCAGCATCGAATTGGACACTGACAGTATTATTAACTAGGTTGGGCAGTCGGCTTGGTCAAAGCCTAGCATTATCACCACAATAGGGCATGAGTGATGGAGGGCGGGCTTGTTTATATCCGGTCTTGGAGTGGACAGGGGGCTCACCCTGCAGGGGGGTGGGTGGGTTGGGGGGGGGGGTACTTTCCTGGCCAATGACAGAGGGCCTGACAACATGTGATTTAGGTCAACTGAAAAGTACATGGAGGTGGAAATTGGGCTTCTTCAAACAGGGCTGTTTGGTAAATGGCCCTGCAGGAATACACATATAATATAGATGTATTATGTTATATATATCATATATAATATATGATATACAAAATTATATATGATATATAATATATGATATGATAAATATATAATATATGATACATCTCATACAATGTATATACAATATTTATGATAACATATATAAATATATACATATATATCCTCTATATATTCAAATAAATATAATAATGTATATTGAATCAATCGGGGTGGGATGAAGAATGTGATATGTATACAAGAGTTACACAGTGTTCAGGAAAGGTCACTTGTTATATGGTTTAATTCCCATGAAATCATATTGGCGAACAATACTGGTACTGGTATTGAGCCTGTGGTGTGGTAGTGAGGCTGTGGTGTGTAGGACTGAGCTTGTGGTGTGTAGGACTGAGCCTGCGGTGGATAGGACTAAACCTGTGGTGTGTAGGACTGAGCATGTAGTGTGTAGGACTGAGCCTGTAGTGTGTCAGACTGAGTCTGTGGTGTGTAGGACTGAGCCAGTGGTGTGTAGGCCTGAGCCTGTGTGTAGAACTGAAGCTATGGTGTGCATGAGTGAGTCTGTGGTGTGTATGACTGAGCCTGTGGTATGTAGGGCTGATCCTGTGGTATGTATGACTGAACATGTGTGTAAGACTAAACCTGTGGTGTGTAGGACTGAGCCTGTAGTGTGTAGGTCTGAGCCTGTGGTGTGTAACACTGAGTCTGTGTTGTCTAGGGCTGAGCCTGTGGTGTGTAGGACTGAGTCGTGCTGTGTAGGGCTGAGCCTGCGATGTGTAAGACTGACCTGTTGTGCGTAAGATTGACGTTGTGGTGTGTAGACTGAGCCTGTGGTGTGTAGGACCGACTCTGTGGTGTGTAGGACTGAGCCTGTGGTGGGTAGGATTGAGCCTGTGGTGTGCAGGACTGAGCCTGTGGTGTGTAAGACTGAGTCTGTGGTGTGTAAGACTGAGCCTGTGGTGTATAGAACTGACGTTGTGGTGTATAAGACTGAATCTGTGGTGTGTAGAACTGACTTTGTGGTGTGTAGAACTTAGTCTGCGGGGGGTGTAGGACTGAGACTATTTGAAGCCGTTGTGCTGGACTTGCAATCATTGTGTGAATGGGAATAATTACCTGACTCCACTGCGTTCTATTTATGTGACTGTTTTATCCTTGCGTGCAGTGTGACACTGTGTCAGATTTAACTGCACGATGTGCCACCTTGTCTCACTAACCTGGGGTCCCCACGGCTTCTGTATTTGCCTCCGCTGACTCGTTATAGTGTTCTGCCTGTCTGAACTAGGCAAACAAAGCCACATTAAACCTGAATAAATCTGGGCACTGCAGCAGTTCATTTAGAATTAATAGCAAAGCATATTATGCACATTCAACATGATTGCACTCCTTTGGTAATTAGTGACTGATACACCGGACTAAAAACCCAGGACGGAATTGATGCGCAGTGGCGATGAGCATGGGTAGACTGGAAGGTGGGGAGGAGGGAGGAGGGGGTAGGGGGGGGGGAAGAAAGGGGAGGCGGGGGGAGGGGGGAAGAAATGGGGGGTAGGGGGGAGGGAGGAAGGGAAGACAAGGGAAGCTAATTAATGCAATACTAGCGATGAGGCACTCATTTAGCGGTGACACGTACGTGATATGTGAGTGAGTGGGTGCGGGTGTGTGTGGATGTGTTTGGGTGTGTTTGGGTGTGGGAGGGTGTGGGAGGGTGTGAGTATGTGGGGTGCTTAAATGTGTGGGTCGGGGTGTGTGAGTGTCAATGTACGTGTTTGTGAGTGTTGTTATGTGTGTATGTGTCTATGGGTGTGTGTATGTGTATTATGTAGATAGAGGGTATATGGGTGTGTGTGTGTGGGTGTGTGTGGGTGTGTATGGGCGTGTATGGGTGTGTATGGGCGTGCATCTGTGTATATGGGTGTATGTGGGTGTGTGTGGGTGTGTATGGGTGTGTATGGGTGGGTGTATGGGTGTGGATGTGTCTATGGGTGTGTGTCTATGGGTGTGTGTCTGGGTGTGTGCATGGGTGTGTATGGGTGTGTATATCGGTGTGTATGTGTATGTGTGTATGGGTATGTGCATAGTTGGGACTATGGATGCGTATATTTGTGGATGGGTGTGTGTATGTGTGTGTATGTGTGTGTATGTGTGTATGTGTGTGCAAGGGTGTGTACATTTGTGTGTGCATGGGTGTGTGTATGGGTGTGCATGTGTGTATGTGTGTATGGATGCGTGTATGGGTGTGTGCATGGGTCTGTATAGGGGTGTGATGCGAGGTGCAGGAGAAGTGGCGAGTGCCTTGTGGCGTGTGGCGAGTGGCGTGTGGCGAGTGGCGTGTGGCGAGTGGCGAGTGGCGTGTGGCGTGTGGCGTGTGGCGGGCTGATGAGATACGGTGAGGCATTAATGAACTTGTTCAACACCTAAAATGGGTTCTCACACCAAACGTGCGACCAATAAATCACACACACAACGCGCCGTTCGCACACATTCACCAACAACTCACCGACTGCCAGCATTACATTGTACATGTGTATGCACAAATATGTATATAGATATATTCACATATATTTTACATATGTATTCACATACTGGCATAAGTTTCTTGGTTGTTGGAGTTTTACATCTTGGCAACATCTAAGGTGTATATCAGGATGGGTACCGACTTGTGACAGTGCACACTCGTGGCAAATTTATAGTGCTGCCCCAGTGGGAGACAAGGCTACTAGCAGCATGACCTGATATCCCACTCAGCCACATTATCCTGGCATTAAGCCAACCAATCCTCGCCCTATCCTAATAATGCCGAGTGCCTGGCTAGGAAGTGACAGGTATCAATTTTTACATGAGTGGTTTGACTTGACCGGTTCCAATCGCATGATCTACCAAAACGGAAGATGGACACTTAACTCAGTCGGCCATCCCGTCTGGTTTATATATATATATATATATATATATATATATATATATATATATATATATATATATACATCTACATGTGTACATATATAAACAGAGGGAAATTAAAAACGTTTTCAGATTCCCGGGGGGGAAATTAAAAAAGTTTTCAGATTCCTCCCCCTATTTTCAAAGTCCCCCCTCCGGGAATTTAAAATTGTTTAAAAAACTTTAAAAAACTTTGAAAAACGTTTTAAAATTCAGACCTATAATATTTTTTTCTTAGCCATCTTGGAGACTTTTTGTGTCATTTGGGGTGAATTATGTTTTCTTGTACTAGTAATGATTTCCATTATGCTATTCTCTGTGTATTATTATATTTGTCATGAAAAATATATAAAAATAACAAGAAATAACAAAAATAAAGAAAGTTCCCCCAAAATGGGGGGAGGGAAAGTTAAAACGAGGGAGGGAACTTGAAAACGTTTTCAAATTCCCCTGGGATGAATTTGAAAACGTTTTCAAGTTCCCAGGGGGGGGGGGGGTGTCACCTTCTCGTAGCGTATCTAGTGTCCCTGCCTGCAAGCCGGTCCCCTGTGCAGCCTGGAGGGGTGGTGTCTAGCTACCTCATTACTGTCAGTATTCACACCCCGCATGTAAAGTTAGAACTCCCGCCGTGCCTCGGCACATACATAACATGACACACACTGTCACACATACCGTGTCACACACCACATCATAACTCGACACACACTGTCACACATACCGTGTCACACACCACGTCATAACTCGACACACACTGTCACACATACCCTGTCACACACCACGTCATAACTCGACACACACTGTCACACACCCCACTGCAGACACACCCCTACTGACACCCATGCCACACACACAACCGCCACACCGCCACACCAACACTCACCACAACCCCACACACTCGCCCACATACTGCCACACCCGCCACACATACACCACACACCCACACACACCAACACTGCCACACACTGTCCACACCCCGACACACACTCCCGTCACACACACGCCACACACACTGTCACAACTCCACACACACACCGTCACACTACGTCACACCCCACACACATAACCACACACCTGTCACACACACTGCCACCACACAACGCCACACATAACTCGACACACACATCACACCCCGATGTCACACACCACGTACCTCCACTCACACCACTGCCACACTCCCGTCACACACACCACGTCATAACTCGACACACACTGTCACACACCCCACCATACTCCCCGTCACACACACCGCCACGCACACCGCCACACACACTGTCCACACACCCCATCACACTACCACGTCACACACACCCGCCACACATACACTGTCACACACCCCCGTAACACACACAAACCTGCCACAACACACACACGCCACCTACACCACATCATACCTCCACACACCGCTCACAAGACACAAACACTGCCACACACACTCCGCGTCACACTGCGCCCACACCCCCCACACACTCCCCCACACCCCGCCACACACACCCACCCACACTCCCCACACACCCACACACCGCCACACACCCGTCACAACACCGCACACACACCGCCACACACTACCGCCACAACACATCACCACCACCACACACCACTCTCACACACCGCCACACACCGCCACACCACACACACCACACACCGCCACACACACTGCCACACTACACCCACACTCCCCTCACACACACCGCCACACACAGGCCACACACCCCGTCCAACACCGCCACACACCGCCACACACACACTCCACACAACACACCACACTCCCACACGCCACACACACCGCCACACACCGCCACACACACACTGCCACACACCCCCCCACACACCCCCTCACACACCGCCACACACACTGCCACACACCCCGTCACACACATAACCACACACACCGCCACACACACTGCCACACACCCCGTCACACACACCGCCACACACACGCCAAACACCCACACGGCCAGCTCACCATCACTGCCAACACACCGCCACACAGCACCGACACACCCCTCACACACTGTCACACACCCCACCATACTCCCCGCCACACACACCGCCACACACACTGCCACAACCCCACCACACTCCCCCTCACACACACCGCCACACACACTGCCACACACACCACCACACTCCCCCCACACACTGTCTGAAAGGGTTAATGCCATTATCCCATTTCATCGAGAGGAGCCTCACTTTTTTTGCACATCACTGTGAGGTAAAGCATGTTATTGGACGTGGCGGGGTGGGGAGGGCGGGGTGAGGAGGCGGGGCGGAGCTGGGCGTGGCGTGGCGTGGCGTGGTGGGCGTGGCGTGGCGGGGCGTGGGGCGGGACGGGGCAGGGCGGGGCAGTGCAGGGCTGGGCTAGGATGGGGCGAGGCAGGGAGGTCGGGGCGGGGCAGGGCAGGGTGGGGCAGTGTCTGTATTGTTGTTGTTTTATGTCCTAACAACATCTATGGTCATATCAGGATGAGTACCGATTTGGCACACTCGTGGTGACTTTATAGTGCGGCCCCACTGGGAGATCGATCCACTGGCACCATGAACCGTTATGCCACACAGCGACATTATTCTGACATTCTGACAAAGCAGTCCTTGTCATATCCTAGTAATGCCTAACGCCAGACTCGGTAGCGACAAGTATCAAGTTAATAAGCTATGCCTGTGCTCTACTGATTCGGCAACCACTTTCAGTGGCGCGGGACGGGGTGGCGCGGGGCGGGGCGGGGCGGGGCGGGGAGGGCCAGGGAGGGGTGGGGCGGGGCGGGGAGGGGCGGGGCAGACT
>CM059191.1:96614344-96658028 GCA_030323885.1 Branchipolynoe longqiensis
CTGCGACGTCACGTCCCGGGACCGACGTACCCGAACGACAACGGCGCGGTCGCCGTTCGCAATGGAGATCCTCGGTGGACTGGGGGTGCGGAGGGAGGAATCGCTCGTCCTCCTTCGGACCGTCTACACGGGAAGGGTGAGCGTGGCGACAATCCCCTCGGTCAATCTGGCCGACGCCAATCACCCGGCACGGCGAAGGTGGACGGCGACCCAATACGCGGCGTACCATCGGGCGCATCCCCGCCCTCACGCGGATCAGGTGAGGCTGCAGTTTATCGTGATGGAAAGGGAACCCTTTTTAAGTACGACTTTAACTAAGCTAATCATCTTAGATTGCCGTGTTGAATCCTGATGGGAAAGGAAACCCTGATACGCAATAGTTTATCTAGCACGATAATGCTGATGGTATTACCGATGTATTCCCTGCAATTTAGTTATATGATGATATTTTACTCTCCGCAGGAGACCATCGACCGCGCGTTGACGTTATATAATGACATTCTCCGGCGGCTAAATGCCGAGGCCGGTCAGCCAACCCCTGATCTCGCCGCCACCATCACCTCACGGGGGGCCACCCATTATGAAAGGCTGGTGGACGGCGTGCACGCGACGGGCGGCACCAAGAAGAGGTGGGCCCGCTGCATCGCCTCTTGCGTGCGGGCCGCCCACCAGGAAACCCCGTAATTTAATTTAATTAAAAAAAATTTGTTTTTTTAACTTTAAATAAATATATATATTTTTTTTTTTTTTTAAATTTTAAATAAAATTAGTACAATTACCATTCATTGTCGTTGTTATGTTGTGTATGTACCGTTCTTTTTAAGGTTGGATGTATATATTCGGTAATTCTAATAGATGTACTCATTTTACTGTTGGCGTTCTTATGGTGTATGTGTACGCATTTTTATGTTGGGCTATACCATAGTTGCACCATCGATAGGTAGCCTAAATCCTTATCAATGTACGCATTTTACTGTTGGTGTTTCATGGGGGCTGATGATATGTAATATCTAATTTTGCTTCCCCAGTCCCCCAGTAGTACGGAATTGTCTCCCAAGTAAGTTAATGAGCCTTATAAAGGGGTCTTATAACTTAAAGGTGTATCGTAAGTAAAAGTCATGGGAGGGCGGCGATTTTCTTACCCTCCTTCATAATTATGGCATAGACCGGTATATAAAATATAACATAAACCGATGTCATTTGTAATTTGATCGCCTCTCACCCCGACTTCTGACTAATAAATGTTAACGGTCGCTCGACCCGGCGCTTGTTTCACCGCGGGTGGTGGGAACCAACAGCTGTGTCTTCTCCTGAGATTGCGCCGTATCGGGTTTCCGCGCCGACTCGGCGTTAATTAATTTATCGCCGTCTTGGCTATCTGCCGGAATCCGCCCGGTGTACAATTTCAAACGCCCTGTATTTGATTTACGAGCGGCTGATAACGCCGTCTTAATTATAACCGTCGTATCAGATATGACCTCAGTAATCTTCCAAGGCCCGTCCCAGTTTGGTGCGAGTTTAATGTGTGCCGTGGGAGCATGGTATCTTAACACCAAGTCACCCACTGCGAACCGTGGGAAGTCAGCATTCCCATAAGAATTTTTATTTCTTTGAATACTTTTCTCTGTGCTATTACGCACCCTGCCATACGCATTGTGGAAACAACATTCCAACCATCGGACGAAAGCCGGTGTGCAAGCGTCGTCTGAATGTTTGTTTAACACTCCGAATTGCAAATCACATGGTAGGCGCAATTCTTCCCCAAACACCAACGTATTGGGAGTAACCCCGGTAGCGGCGTGTATTGTGCAATTATATGCGTGTGCAACGTACTTAGCATTTAAATCCCAATCGCTCTGATCTTCATTGACCATGCAGGCCAGAGCAGAAATTAACGTTCGATTAAATCGTTCAACTAAGCCATTGGATCTGGGACAGTAAGGGTTCGTGCGGGTTTTATAGCAGCCTATCAGTTTGAGCATAGTCTGGAATAATTCCGACTCGAACTCCCTGCCCTGATCTGAGTGTAATATAAGGGGAGCCCCGAAAATCAGTATCCAATTATCCACCAATGCTTGCGCGGCCAATGCCGCCGTTTGGTTACGTAATGGGTAGACTTGTACATATTTTGTAAAGTGGTCCTGTACTACCAACATCACCAAATTATCCCGGTTAGTGCGCTTAAATCCTGAGACGAAGTCACAGGACAGGCGCCCCCAACGTTGGCCTGTCATTTGTTGCTGTAACAGCATTTTAGCCATTCCCAGCCCTGGTTTAATGAGTGCGCATCTCGGGCAGGATTTAACCCAATCGCGCACACGCGAATTCATGCCTGGCCAGTAATATCGCGTGCGTATTTTGTCTAGGGTTCTCTCCCTTCCAAAATGCGCAGCGGTGGGATGGCTGTGGCAGAATTTTAATATGTCCTCTCGTAAGAGGAAAGGTATAACGAGTTGTTGATGAGTTATGAGAGAATGGGGGTCGAGCGCATTCCTGCATAACACCCCATTCACTACAGTTAACTGTTTCCATTGGTTTAACAATTTAATAGTTTCTGTATTCTCTGCTCTTACGAGATCCTTAGGAGGTCTCACCGTGTGCGCATTTAACAAAGAAATAACGGTGGAGCATGTCACATCTGCTTCCTGAGCCTGACGCAATTCATTTTGTGTCCAGAAATGGAAGCTCTTTTCCTCATCAGGAGTCAGGAGTAAGGATGCAACCACCGCTGTATGAGCCCCACAATCGTCACATTCCGGTATGCCACAACGACGTACAGGAATGCGACTAAGCGCGTCAGCGTTAATATGTTGAGAGCCGGGTCGATAAGTAATTTGCGTGTTGGTGAGGCCAAATTCAGACACCCACGCCAACCAACGTCCTATCATACCCTCAGCCTCTTTAAAATTTAGTAACCATTTTAATGAATGATGGTCAGTACGGATCTGGAATTCAGAATCCCAAAAATAATGACGCCATTTTTTAGTGTATACGACTATCGCCATTAACTCCCTTTTTGTCGTAAAATAACGCCGTTGACAGGCACTGAGCCTATTGCTGGCAAAGGTAATGGGTACTTCAACCTCGTCTTGCACCTGACTTAATGCGCCTGCTATGGCAAATGCGCTAGCGTCAGTGTCCAAGATAAATTGTCCACTAGGCCGTGGGTACCCTAGTACTGGTGTATCGGCGAAAAGCCGTTTCAGGTTAATGAACGCATTTTCCTGTGATATACCCCACGCAAATATTTGCGTGCCAACATTAGCCACATCCTGTATGGAAGCGACTACATCGGCAAAATGGGGAATGAAATCTCGATAATAAGAAGCAAATCCGAGCAAACTTTTTGTCTCTTTAGGAGATTTAGGCGCTGGCCAATTGGTTATAGCCTCAATCTTTTTAGGATCAGCTTTTATACCCTCACTAGACACAATTCTACCCAAATATTCAGTTTCCTTACGGAATAGATGACATTTGGACGGTTTAAGTTTTAATTTAAATTTGCGAAGTCTTAGAAAAACTTCTCGTAAATGCAAACGACATGTGGAAACGGTGTCACCGAATATTATAATGTCGTCTAAGTATACCAAACAGTGAGTAAACAGTAGACCGTTTAACATTTCCGCCATCATTTTCTCAAAGGTGGCGGGAGCATTACATAGACCAAAGGGCATTACCTTCCACTCATAGAGACCTATATGAGTTGTGAAAGCAGTTTTCTCCCGATCATCGTGTTGCATCGCGACTTGATGGTATCCAGATTGGAGATCCAAAGTGCAGAACCACTTATTTCCTCCCAGACTATCCAAGCTCTCGTCTATCCGCGGTAACGGGTACGCATTTTTCCGCGTCATAGCATTTAACTTGCGATAATCTATACAAAATCGCCACGTCCCATCCTTTTTTGTAACAAGGTGGACGGGCGAACTATAAGGACTTGTACTATCCGTAATGATCCCTGCCGCCAACATTTTGGCAACCTCGTCCTCCAGGGCTTGTTTCTTGGAGTCCATTAGCCTACGGTATGGTATCCTAAAGGGGGCGTTGTCACCGACATCGATATGGTGTTGGACGACATCTGTCCACCCCAGTTTAGCATCCGGTTTCGCGAATATATCGCAAAATTCGAAGAGGAATTCTGCGATTCTCTTTTTATCTTCCGCGTGCTCCAAATGCGTGGCCTCCGCCATGGATAGTATGAAGTCAGGAATTTGCGGCAGGCCCGCAAATTGCGTTCTGTCAACAGGAAAAACCGGGTCTGGGGATCCTCCAAATCCCTCCACGCCGCGTTCTCTTTTGAGTAAGTCGAACACCATGGCGGCCGTAGGACTATTGATGGAACCATGTGATCTGGCCTCAGAGGCGTTGCCAATGACCTGGCCTCGCCGCAAATGGACACAATCGTCTTGTAGTGTTACACAGCGGTAACACAGCACCGTCTGCGCCACAAATTAACGAGGGAGCCGCTGTGACTCCCATACAACTGAGTACTTCAGGGTCGGGTTCAATTAAGCACTGACCCTTCCCTTCTATATGTCTGGTTGAAATTAATGCCGCCACCGTTTGGTGCGCATTTAATTTAACATCTTCTGCCAGGCACGCAAGACCGCAGTCTGTTCGTAGCTGACAGTGTGTGACCAAGTTATAAGGTTGCAGAATTTCCAGCAGCCCATTATGTGGCGAGAGACTGGCTTCGTAAAATGACATCCAATCGCTCCCCAGAATACCATCCTCTGGTATGTCCACTATCAATACAGATGAGTAAAATATCTGAATGGCGATACCCAGCGGGATATCTGTACAACCAAATTGTGGGATTACTAGTCCCGTTACACTTAAAGGCCTCACGTCGGAGACCAAGTTACGCGTATTCAGGTTGAGATTATCAAAGAATCCTTTTCCTATCACGGACATGGCCGCCCCGGTATCAATAAGGAAGAATCCATTGGATTCTCTAATGTTGATGGGGACATACCATCTTTTTCCATTCAGTGGGAAAATGTTCATGGCGAACTGGTCTCTTTCATCCACGTTGTGTAGGTTTAGTCCAGTTCTCTCTAAAATATAGTCCATACACGGATCAGACTCAGGGCTGCGCGCATTTTGCGCGCACATTGATCGCATTCCAGCCAAGAAAACCTGGCGGACGCCGATAGTACATGTAGACGGTGTAGACACACTGTGCACATTGCACGAATCTGATGGGAGATTGTGCGCAAGGGGTTTAGCACAACTCTCAACAGATGCGCTGGGAAGATTTCCCCGTACAATACTAGCTGACAACACTTCCGGCGTTGCAGCTGGTACTAATTTAAAAAATCAGTATCGGCTAAGAACTCGGGAGATCCCGATTCATGGTGTACGGCAGCAACAGCGCTATGGTTAGGCGCGAATTGCTTGCCTGTGGGCGCAATTTGCTTGCTCCCATGCACGTTGTTAGTGACAGGGCGCGCGATTCGCGTATTATCGCGCGCACAATTTTTGCCGCTGGCTGCCTGTAGCCGGGCCAATAGTTCTGGTACATGGCGCGAATTATCGCACCCGTTACGGACTCCATCCACCATAGCCTGTTCTAAGGAACGAGGCTGTGACAAAGGACACTCATACGCCATGTGACCAAAGTCCCGGCATCTAAAACATTCAATCCTCCCGGAATTCCGAGAGCGATTCGGGCGGTTCGTTTGAAACGCCCTTTGCGATCTCCCCTGCAAATCAGGGTTAAAGTGTGGACGCCTATTTGGCCATTCACGCTTGTTAGCGTTACCCTGTTGGGTATTCTGTGAAGGGTGCCCGTTATAGGCGCAAATTCCTGTATCCACTGTATCATATGGATTGTTGTACGGCAAGTCTGCCACGGCGGAAGTAATTTCCGCCACCGTGCAGTTACGTGGGGTCATACGCGCTTTTGCCGCGTGATCCCTTAACATTTGATAAATATCCTCCATGGTGTGTCTCCCCGGGGACCATTGCTTCAAGATCATGTCGCGTTCCTCCCGGTCGCGCAACCCATGAATGAACACTGCCACTGTTTTGCGCGCGATTAAATCGCGCGACATTCCACATCCTTGTCCAGCTTTTCTGGCCTCATACTCTAGCATCATCCCGTAGTAGACGGAATTGGCCGAGTCTGACGGACGTTGGAATCTCTTCTCAAAGAGTTCCCATTTCGATAAGGGATCCATTCCCTGGAATTGCCAAGCCAACGCTTCCACCAATTCATCTAAGGTGGCGCAATTATCTTGCTCCCACCTATCCACAGCCAACTGACCTGGACCATCCTGTAACAAGTGGATCAGGCGCGTAAGCGCAGTGGTCTCATTCCACCGGTTCACGGACATCGCCTTACTGAACTTTTCCCACCAAGTCTCCCAGTCTTGGTTTATTCCGTCAAACGGGGGAACTTCGACAGCCCTCACCCTTGCGGGCTGATACTGCTCTTGCACGCTGATATTTCGGTCGCGCAAATACAGAGATCGGTATACCGCTGAGGCACCGATGCCAGGGGTGATAGTGGATGCCTCCATTACCGCCCGGCGAATGGCTGGGTTCGTCTTTATGAGTTCCCGTTCTGCACCGGTGTAACGGTATGCAGCAAAAGAGTCGGCGCTCGCGGTTTGCGCGCAGCCGTCGACGGGCGTATTTTGCCCAGCTGGAAGGGAGGGAGCTGTGGGCGCACAGCCTGCCGCGTTAGACGCATTTACATTGGCGCTGCTAGGAGGGCCAAGCTTTGCTTGCCGTTGGATTGCTTTTAACACTCCATCAGAAACCCCGGGGTTGTGGTGCGCATTTATATCGCCCCCAGCAAATTGTTGCCATTGGGCATTCCGCTCATTTTCGCGCGTGAGGATTTCCCTCTCGCGCTTTTGTAACGCATTTAGTTGCTCCCGTTGCACGGAATGTTGCGCGGCAGGTATCATGTACGACAAGTCCATGACTGGGGGCGGAAGAGACAGGGTCGGAGTAGCACCCGTCCTCTCTTTCGGAACGAAAGAGAAGAGGCTGCCTTCCTCACGAGTGACCTGTAGGGACATTTGCGCGCTTTTGGCGGCTTCTGGATTTTGCGCGGGCGCAAATTGCGTATCAACCACAGCTTTTCCAGGAGTTCCTGGGTTAGCCGTTACAGTTAGGGGCGAAACCCCGGCAGGTCGGACTGGGTCCGCCATTACAGTAAGGGGGGATACCCCGAGACTTCGAACACTGTCCGAATCTGTTATGGAGACGCCATCCAAAGATTGCGCCTCCCCATCGCTCTTTTCTCCCCCCGCAGGTGCTGCAGAACGCAAGCAACCGCGGCGGGCGGAAATAGGGGCCTCACCAGGTTCCTTCCGCCTAGCCAGCTCGCGAGCCTTAGCCTTTGCGAGCCTAGGCGACTGGCTTGTGCAACCACCAAAACTAAAAGAAATTCAAATTTCGCTGGTATATAAAAAAACCCTAAACAATCTACTAAAATTTATGAAAAATGCTCCGAATTTTGTACGAATAAAAGGATAATGAATAAAAATGAGCAACTGAAATAAATTAATCGCTCTATGCCCAGATAGAACAATTCCTTGATTTCCGTTATTTTCTCGCTATCACCAACAGTTAATTATAGAAATACACGAAATTTAGAAGATCCTAATGAAAATTTGAACAAAAAGAAAGATGCCGAATAAGAAAGAGATTTAAGAAATAAAGGTTAATGAAAGAGCTTTTAGACGTAAATACAGGAAAAAGAGTGAAAAAGCTAGCACGTAACGAAAACCGACCAAACAGTCTGGCAGACGTTGACACACTGCCCTAATGTTCCAATAACGCTTTCTGACGTCGTCTCCTGTGCCAGCGACGCGCGATGTCGCTAGGTAACGATGGACCTAAGAAAAACATGCGGCTAGCACAAGCAAACTGCGAAGATTCACTAAAAATAGGCCGGCATTTAATGTCGGAGAACCGCAGCAGCAATTTTAATTTAAAACTCTAACCAAATATAATGCACGTATAGCCTAATATCGGGATAGCTAGTCCCCGTCCTGTACGCCTCCTCCAGTCGGAGCGACACAAGGGTACGCCATTATTGTGCATCTAACGCTCCTCAGGCCACGATTTGCGCCGATGTTTTAACCGCGGATTCAAGGCTCGCCCCTCGCTGGTTGTTTAAACTACTAATTAATTAAGGCTAGCCGCAAAATATAACAAGTATACCACATGGGTCAAGTCACCATTCGCAATGATGCTGCCCCGGTACGCCGTAAACTATCAATATCACGTCATGGAACATGAAGACAGTGACCGTGTGTCGCTGTCACAATGCGTACGCGCTGTCACTTCTGACAACACGCCGTTTTTTTTTTTTTTTATTAGATTCGCGTATCGAAAGTGAACTAAAAGGTATTACACTCCTTACTAATCCTGGTCACGGCACCAGTTTAACCGTTCGGCTAATCTGCCCCCGCCTAAGGCGAGCCTAACGTGTTAATGTTATGTAATAATTTCCATGTGAAATTCCTGAGCCTGCCGCGGGCCGCTGCGGCTCCTCCTCCCGTCTGCAGGTAGTCCATCGCCGTCGGTGTCCGCCCCGCGCGAAAGGCGGCCAGCCAGAGTTTCATCTACATACGCAATTCGCCGACGAGCGCGCCTATAGGCCTAAAGTTTCCCTACTTCTATAAGTTAGGTTATTTCAACTAGCTGGCTGTCCCCTTCGCATTTCGGTATATTAATTGTGTTACTAAATAATTCTAGAAGTACGCGTACGGCTAGGGATGCCGCCGCTGTCACTGATAATCAGTTCTAAGTTAATGTCGTTAATTCCGCCTTGAAGTAACACTACGTTAAATTCTGTTATAGTCTGTCATTATATTCCCACAGATGGAGTAAGTAACTGCATAAGGCCTACTTAGGCTTAAGGCCCTTAATTACATATAAAGCAATCGAATATCAGGTTTTCTATAGCGGTTAATCCACAATAATACTGTAGGATAGTAAAGAATGCAAGGAACGTCTCAGTCCACCTTCACGAGAGCTCACGACTTTATTCTTACCATAACTAACAAGGATACCAACGAAATATGCATACCTATTTAAGGCGCTACTAACTCCCTTTTCCTCCCGTGTGATTTGATTACCTTGGTTTTAGAATTTAGATAAGAAAAAGACCGAATATCGGCTGAAAATGACAGAGCGCGAATAAACACGTCTGCCGGGTCAGGCCCCGAACGCCCGACCTCTTATATATATATATAGGTCTGGGTCTGGGACCGAGTGGGTCTGGAGGTGATAACGACCAGGCACAGCTGCCATATGGGGTCGTAATCGATTAACACGACCCTGGCGACTCGGGTCACCCGAGTCATCAGAATTGGTAACAGCCACCGGTACCAGTCACATATGTTTTTTTTGGGTAATAACATAGATTAATGAAATGGAAATATCACTAAACTATGCCATCATAAAACAATTTAAATCCTATTTTGCTGTAGTTATATCGGTTATTAAAAAAGAAAAAAAAGTTTTGGATTAAGCCACCATTTTTTCCATCCCGAGCGTGGAGAAGCGTATTCGATTATTCGACCCGAGTCTGTAGGATATGCGCATGCGGCAAAAAGTGGTTCGGGTGACCCGAGTTGATTAATCGATTAAGCCCCAAGTGTCAAAGCCTGGAACTAGTGGCTCTCGTGTGGCCGAATCTGGAACTACATGCAGCATGCAGTAGAGCCTAGAAAAATGGTATATAATAATAGAGCAAACTGAAGAGAGTTAGTGCCTTGTTTATATTCCCATAATATATTATAGAGCACTTATATAAATTCACATGATGGTTGTATGATGTAACATAAATGTAAATATAATATATAATGGAAACAATTCCCTTCGTATTTTTATACTCGCATAATTCGTCATACATCACATAATGAATATTATTATATTATTGTTATTTCCATTGTTATTCTCTGTAAGATTCCACACTTGACTGGTGGCGCCACCTGCAGTCCACCTCCCCTCCAACGGGTGTCGACTAGTGTCAGTCGCACCGGAGGATAATCTATTATATTAAGTTGTCAAGGCAAGAATAGGAAAAGCAAGAGAGAGACTAGATGTCGTGGAAGCCATTTATTTGTTCCTCAAAAAAGGTATGGGGATGAATAGACTACATCACGGTTCCAGCGGCGCAGTGCATTGTGGGATGCATCAGAGCAAAACATGCCCCCCAAAAGCACATGGCACATGCTAATACACTGGGTGCAGCTATGAAATGTGCTAGTTTCAGATCATCTCAGCTCTTGTTTGAAACATAGAATACCAACTAAAAAAATATATATAATAAATTAAGATATTAATCTTTTATCCAGCATTGCATTTACATCAATATAATCAGCACATCTTATGCCATGTGCATTTAGATTTAGAAAGATCTAGGCACTCAGACTAGTGTTAGAGCCATAGCCAGTGTACTCAATGCATTGTCAATGGCAGTGAGCAATCTCCATACAGAAAAAGTAAAATATTGATCAAACCACACCACCTAGGCACAAACCGCTTGGAACACATATAGAAAACATGTTTAACAAAACGATTATATTAAATTAATGAGGTTAGGGTTTTGGATTTCTATTAATTTTGAATAAAACTGACATATTTCAATGCGCGTACAGGCAAAGTCAATGGCCGTACGCCTTTGCTTTGCTCCCAAGGCCGTTTTCAGCGCATGCGCAGTCGGAACCGTGATCTAGTTTATAGTGTATGCGCACAGTAGCACCGGAAGTGATGGTGGTGGCGCCACCGTCGGGTTAAACCAAGTGATCGCAGCAAATAATACATAGGCTGAGAATACATGCGAATAAATAAATATATAATAAATAGCAAATAATTCGCGAATAAAAAAGTAAAAGCAGCACCGCCAATTTATATATATATATATAATACTTATAAGTAATATTAAACATAAAACATATGTGCAGGATGACATATGTGATATGTGTTGTGAATTTATATTTACCTACCACATTACGTACCATTATGTGTGGACGCTTCCCTGAGGGGGTACAAAAGGAGTCTATTTTTACGCTTGTACCCTCAAATATAATCCCTGGGGCTGCTTAATACAAGATGGCCGAGGTACAGACTACACAGGAGAGCGGTGTGGCTGAGGCCACCGTGCCTGGGCCGCATTCAAAGTATGCCTCGGAGGCGTGTCGGAGATATTCCAGATGTTTCGCTAGTCTGAATGACTTTAGCTGTTGGGTACCTTGAAATGACGGCCCCCCATAGGGGGAAGCCATTTGCAATTGAAAAGAACCACTCTGATTGGCTGAAACCACTGAATCCGCCAGCTTTTTTGTAGGCGCTTTTTGCCTCCTTTCTGAAAAGCAAGATGTCTCCGAGGTAACTTCGAGGCGCACCCTGAACGCAATTAGGCCAAAAAGACGTCGCGGATTTGACTCGGAGTCGACTCTGAAACGTACCCTGAATGCGGCCCTGGTCTCTGAAACTGGGCGTCTCTCAGTAAACAGCCACGCCCCTAGCAACCACAACCCCTCACTCCCCCCACACCCACACACCCACATACCCACACACCCCAACCACACATACACACTTCACACCGTGCAATATCCAGCAGCGTCACGTGATCAAACATGAGTCTGCGCAATTAGTCTCATCCCTGGGTTATTTAGGGGGAATCTGTAAACCAGTACATCACGCACTCTTCCCTTTGGGAATACTCTCTTTCTGTAATTATTGTAGTAGTATTAGTAGCAGTGCCGTAGCTGGCGGGGTGGTTGGGGGGGCGCATTTTCCCAGCTCCCTAGTGTCTCGCGCCTTCGACACTCATCCATTCTAAGAATGTATCTGCGACCCCAAACAGCAATTCTTAGCTATGGCTATGAGTAGTAGTTGCTTGTTGGAGTTTTACCTCCTGGTCACATCTATGGTCATATCAGGACGGATACCGTCTTGTGACAGTGTGCATTTATAGCAACCTTTATAGTGCTGCCCCACTGGGAGACCAGGCACCATGACCTGATATCCCACAGTCACATTATCCTGATACTGTGCAAACCAGTCCTTGTCTTATCCTATTAATGCCAAGCACCAGGCTAGGTAGAGACACGTATAGATTTTATATTACCAGACGGGGTGGCCGAATGAGTTGAGTGTCCGTCCCCATTTTGGGAGATTGGGGGGATCCGAACCCATGAGATCGTGGGTTCGAACCCTGGTCGAGTCAAACCAATGACTTAAAAATGTATATTTGTCACTTCCTAGCCTGGCACTCAGCATTACTAGGATAGGACAAGGACTGGTTCGCTCAGTGTCAGGATAATGTGACTGAGTGGGATATCAGGTCATGGTGCTGGCGGCTTGATTCCCTAGTGGAGCAACACTATACAGTGTGCACTATCACAAGTCGGTACACGTCCTGATCTGACCTTAGATGTTGCTAGGACATTACAAAAAATCAAAAAAAATCGAGTAGACCACCGCGCCCGGTATGAGTAGTATTAGTTGTAGTAGTAGTGGGCATAGTGTGACCTAGATAAAGGATTCACCTGGTACTCGGAGTCACAGTACACGGGTGAATACCAACCCTATATAAAAACAGTTGAAAAAGCGGGTTAACGAATTGAGAGCCTAATTTCACAATCTAAGAAGCAACAATTATTCTTTACATATGTCTTATTGATAGCCCGCTACCTTTGAGTTGAAAAATATAATATAATATCTAGTTTAATAAGACTCATCCCTAAGGCGTTCTGCGACCGCCATCTTGTCTTTTTGCATTCTCTCCCATTTCACGAACTCTGTCCCTATATGGGTAGCCATTTGATACTGGAGCCACAGTTTCTACTTCATGTTCCATACTAAACCTATTTTCGCCCGTATTTTCACTACATTGTCCTTCACCCATGTACTACAAGTACCGGGTAAATCTTTTATCTAAGTGTGACCCACAATGCAGAATTATGGAAATCGGAAAGTTGCATTACAGTAGTACACGTGTCGTGGCATATAGAGGGGGTGTAATGACGTCACGCGGCAACTTTCAGTGGCCATATTGGATGACATACAGAAGGCTTGCAACTGCCTACACTGTGGTTATTTACTGATTTGTTGGTTTATTTGTCACTGTTTTGAGCAGTTTGGCTTCAGAAGTTGTTGCTAAAGTGCTGCAAGTAAACACATTGCAGGTAAACTGCCCAGAACCTCCCATAACACAAGAACACTCTGTTTTACTGCATCTGCATGCATTCACAACATGGCTAGGGAGGGTGCTCGTAATCCAAGATGACAGCCCGCTGACCGCTAATTGCTAAGTAATGACGTCACGTGCACTCCCTCAATACTGCAGAATTGGATAGTTACAATACAGATATCCAAGAAATCCGTTGGTTGGTTTGGTTGTTGGAGTTTTACATCCTGGCAACATCTCAGGTCATATCAGGACGGGTACCGAATTATGACAGTGCGCACTTATGGTTACTTAATAATGCTGTCCTACTGGGAGACCAGGCTGCCAGCACCGTGACCGGATATCACACTCAGTCACATTATCCTGACACTGAGCTCACCAGTCCTTGCCCTATCCTAGTGATACGAAGCAACAGGCTATGAAGTGATAGGTATCAATTTTATAACTCATTGGTTTGACTCCACCCAGAACGGAACTCCCAATCTCTCGAACATAGAACCTGCGTTCTATTGAGTTGGCCACCGCGACCGGTCCCAAGCACTTCGTATTAAATAATATGCACATAACGAGTTATACAACACAACACACAACACACAACACACAACACACAACAGACATAATGTGTGTTTGTAGTAATTAACAGCTGCCTCACACCACCTTACTTCAATTCTGTTGGTGCAATTCGGTGATTTGTTGGTAGCGCGTGCCCTTGGTCGTGACTATGGGTCACGTGTTTAATAACGTGGCGCCTGGAGGAGCGTTGCTAGGCGAATTACTGCTGAGTCACACGTGGGGGTTGGGGGGTTGGGGGTTGTTGGTTGTGGGTTTGGTGGGGGGGGGGGGGGGGGGGTGGCAGCCTCATCTCTCCCCCAGCTCGGCTGGTATAGGATCCTTCATGATGTAACACGACAGAGGGCTCTGTGACACAATTTGGGTTGTGGATACATGGTTGTAACATGACAGAGGGTTCTGTGACACAATCTCGCTTGTGGGTACATGGTGTAACATGACAGAAGGTGCTGTGGCAAAATCTGGGTCGTGGATACATGGTTGTAAAACGACAGAGGGCGAGGTGACACAATCTGGGTTGTGGATACATGGTTGTAACACGACAGAGGGTGCTGTGGCACAATCTGGGTGTGGACACATGGTTGTAACACAACAGAGGGTGCAGTGACACAATCTGGCTTGCGGATACATGGCTGTAACACAACAGAGGGTGTTGTGACACAATGTGGCTTGTGGATACATGGTTGTAACATGACAGAGGATGCTGTGACACAATCTGGGTCATGGATACATGGTTGTAAAACGACAGAGGGTGCTGTGACACAATCTGGGTCATGGATACATGGTTGTAATATGACAGAGGGTGTTGTGACACAATCTGGGTTGTGGATACATGTTTGTAAAACGACAGAGGGCGATGTGACACAATCTGGGTCATGGATACATGGTTGTGACATGACAGAGGGTGATGTGACACAATCTGGTTCATGGGTACATGGTTGTAACACAACAGAGGGTGATGTGACACAATCTGGGTCATGGATACATGGTTGTAACATGACAGAGGGCGCTGTGGCACAATCTGGGTCATGGATACATGGTTTTAACACAACACAGGGCACTGTGACACAATCTGGCTTGTGGATACATGGTTGTAACATGACAGAGGGCGATGTGACACAATCTGGGTCATGGATACATGGTTGTAAAACAACAGAGGGCAATGTGACACAATCTGGGTCATGGATACATGGTTGTAACATGACAGAGGGCACTGTGACACAATCTGGCTCATGGATACATGGTTGTAAAATGGATATATGGTTCTATAGCATTTGGAGAGCGAGATTTGTTTGTTGTTTGTTGGGGATTTACGTCCTATGATCATTTAGTGATATCAGGATGAGTACTAGCTTGTGACAGTGCACACTCATGGTGACTATATAGAGGTGTTCCACTGGGAGACTAAACTGCCGGCACCATAACATAATATCTCACTCAGTCACATTATCCTGATACAGAGCTAACCAGTCCTTGCCCTATCCTGGTAACGCTGAGCACCAGGCGAGGTAGCGACAAGTATCAATTTTGTAAGTTATTTGTTTGACTTAACCGGGAATCATTGACTCAACCTCGCCTCGTGCTCTGTATTAATAGAATGGGGCAAGGGATGGTTTGTTGAATATCAAGAGTATGTGAGTGAGTAGGATATTGGATGATGGTCTGTAGAAAATTAGAAAAGAAATAGCTAAAATAACGGGAGGTGATAGATACTGTTCAGTTTTCTTAGGGAGTCCTAAAGATTGTTCATGGTTCACATTTGTAAAGAAATCACAGATGCCATTTACTTTAAAACATTGTTGGCGCATGGCCATGAAATCTACACATTTGAGCCATTAAACCACCAGCCCTTACACATATAATAGCTGCATACTCTTTAATGAGCTGCATGTATTGTGTATTCCTGCAGCCTGCTATAGTTAGTGTCATGGGGTTAAGGAAAATGGGAAACATTGCGCCTAGAGCATAATTCAAACACACACTTCTTGCCATTCTGTGTCTAACCGGAAAACCGTTAAACCACCTAGGCTCCATGATGCAATCACCCTTCCCATGCCTACTTCTCTATGCGGCTCCTTGCCTGAGAGGTTAGTGAAGACTACTACAGTCATCCCCCTGAAATTGTAAGTCTTTGAAATGGTTTACGTCCATAAGTCATTTAATGCTCATAATTACATACCTACAGAAAATGCACTTAGATACACACAGGGTAGGTTCAACATCCATGCAGAGTGTAGCTTGTACATCATCCAGGCTACAGCAACCAGTGTCATACATAAAAAAACATAATATATATAAAAAAAACAATAATCATAGTGTCCACATACATTGTACATTCATAATGCACCCCCATTTTTGCGAAAGCCAAGTCAAAGTCAAAGCTCGGTTAAACCAATGATCGGTTAATCCAAACAAATTTCTAGGGTCCCTTCAAGTTTGGTTTAATGGGGTTATACTGTATTGGCTTTCAACCATAAGTCGGTTAATGCTTACAATTACATACATACAGGCAATGCACTTACATATATATGCATACACAGGGTAGGTTCAACAACTTACAGCACATAGTTTGTACAGGATCCTGGTTGCTGCAACGCGTGTCATGGCGGTGATGAAAATGGGAAATATTGAGATTAGAGCAGAATTCCAACCCACACTTCTTGTCACTCCAGGGCTAGGGTGTTAACCATTACACTGCATAGGCTCCCTGCTGCAATCACCCTACCTACACCTGCCTGTCTATGTTGCTCCTTGCATTAGAGGTCAACGTGAAATACTATACTAGTAACGCCGTGCACCGTCGCGTGGCACTGCCTAGATAGAAGTAGACAGTTGCGAACTCGTCTGGTCCCCGGGCCCACCTTGCTGTTTGGTCTGGTGTTGGGTACCACCGACCTCCATCTCAGAAGGCATTCTAGCATTGAAATGTTTGCGCACCCGATTACGGTTGAAGCTATTTACACAACGTTGTATGAATAAGGCCATATTCACACAAGGCTATGTAAATAATAGCAAACTTACTTACAGTAGCTTGTTTAAACAGACGGCATTGAAGGTCTTTCGAAGGTTCCAACTATTTAAAAGAAGCTTGTGTAAACATGGTATTGAACAATATTTCTCTGGCCATTCGGCCACAATGTCCAGAATATATATAACGTCAAAAATTGTGGAGAGTTGATTCCGCCCATCGGCTTCGTGCTGGTTTCATCAGGTACACATGCACTTACACACATGTCTGTCGAGCAGTCCCTGTAGCGGAGACGGGCGGAGTGGCCTCGCGTGTGGGAGATTGGGAGTTTGCTTCCCGGTCGAGTCAAACCAATGACTTATAAAATTGATACTTGTCGCTTCCTCGCCAGGCGCTCGGCATTATTAGGATAGGATAAGGACTGGTTGGCTCAGTGTCAGAATAATGTGACTGAGTGGGATATCAGGTCATAGTGCTGGTGGCCTGCTCTCCCAGTGGGGAAGCACTATAAAGTCACCATGAGTGCGCACTGTCACAAGTCGGTACCTGTCCTGGTATGATCTTATATGTTGCCAGGACGTAAACCTCTAAAAACCAATCAAAACCAAACCAATTATACGAGTATAATTTTCCAGAAAGCGACTATTGTCCTCAGTTCAGGCCTTCTACTACAAGACAGAATCGACACAATTATTTCAATTATTATTTCAATTATTATTTCAATTAATATTTCAATTATTATTTCAATTATTATTTCAAGATTGTTTCATTTATTATTTCAATTATTATTTCAATTATTATTTCAATCATTATTTCAATCATTATTTAATTGAATATTTCAATCATTATTTCATTGATAACTTCAATTAATACTTCAATTATTACCTTAATTATTATCTCAATTATTATGTCAATTATTATGTCAATTATTATCTCAATTATTATCTCGATTATTATCTCAATTATTATTTCAATTATTTCAATTATTATCATTTTAGTTATTATAAGTTCAATTATTATTCCAAATACTATTATTTCGATTAATATTATTTCAGCTATTATTATTTAAATTATTATCAGTGTTATTGTTATTTTTATCGAGTTATGAACAACAATAGGTCTGGAAAGCTTGTCAGAATACAGGGTAGTGTGAATAATCTAAATTGGAGTCTGCGCATTGGGGTGTATTAAGAAAACAGCTCAGTTGGTACCAACCTAGATCGAGTCTCCCGCAGCTGTTGGTGAGTAACAGTCAAAGGTTGGGCGCGGCCTAGCTTTGGAATGACAAAGAAGTGAATCGATAATCTATTCCCACTTCCCTTCTGAACACAGCTTGGTGTCGATATACACGCTTTGTAACCTCAGCTGGTCTCAAAAAGAACCTTTGTCTTCTGCGTTCCAAAGTATTTATGGATGTGGACTGATAGAAGCCACCAGACGCGGTGGCCGAATCGGTAGAGTGCAGGCTTAAGCCCCTTGCAGAAGGTGTGGAGTTTGAAACTTGGCCGAGTCAAACCAATTACGGACACAATTGATACCTGTACCTAACCTGTCACTTGGCATTACCAGGATATGGCAAAGACCAGTTAGCTCAGTATCAGGATAATGTGACCGAATGGGAAATAGGGGCATGGTGCCAGTGGCCGGCCTGGTCTACCAGTAGGGCAGCACTATATAGCCACAATGAGTGCGCACTGTGACAAGTCTATACCCGTCCTGATATGATCTTCACTACCTGACGGACGCTCAACTCAATCTGAAAGTAAATATATGTATAATTTTGGAGCGAGTGGTACAGGCATGAGGCAGATCCAGGCGAGTCCCTTGTGGCTATTAATACATTAATAATTTAAATAATAATTTAAATAATAATTTAAATAATAATTTAAATAACAATTTAAATAATAATTTAAATAATAATTTAAATAATGGTTGGTTGTTGGAATGTTACGTCCTAGCAACATCTTAGGTAATATCCGGACGGGTGTGGTGGTGGTGGTGCTGGTGGTGATTACAATAGTGATAGTGATGGTGATAGGGATGGTGATGGTACAAATAATTCTAAATACACTATGCCATTTAAGGCTTTGTATATCAGCTTTTGAACAAAGCAGTGTAGCACTAGAGCACTAATAAACTGCAATCAACAAGTGTTCAATGAATGCAACAGTAGGCCTATCTAAGTTGGAGATTCTGCTTCAAATCTATGTAAATTGTTTGGGTTATAAAATCTGATACTTTCATCAAATTGTGCAATGTGATTGTAAGGCATCTAATCTAACCCGATGAATAAATCAATGTGATTGTAAGGCATCTAATCTAACCTGATGAATAAATCAATGTGATTGTAAGGCATCTAATCTAACCTGATGAATAAATCAATGTGATTGTAAGGCATCTAATCTAACCTGATGAATAAATCAATGTGATTGTGAGGCATCTCATATAACCTGATGGTCAGCCTTAGATAAAACAGTCACCTCCTGCACATCGTACATAGTCAGGAAGATATGTGAATAAGTGTGCCTTTGGCGATACAATTATGGAATGACTTGCCAGAGAGTGTCGTAGCAGCAGAGTTGGTGAACTGTTTCAAGTCCCAACTGGATGCATACTGGTCAAGCATTACGTATAGCTTGGAGCCAGTGACAGTTGCTACAATCCACCACATCTGAAGAACTGTCTCCATTTCTATTAATTAAGAGCCGCTAACAGGTCCAAGGCCTATTATAGCTGTATCCTATTGATTGATTGATTGATTGATTGATGAGCTTTGGCACACAAAAGGATGATTTGTTTTGCTATTTTACACAAAATGGCCGCCAATATGGCCATCGGATGAATCTGCGATGGCCCTATAGGTAACAAAAAACAAATCTTCCTCATGGCATGTTCTACCCATGCGCCAAAGCTCATGCTTGTATCGCCAAAGGCACAATTGCCTCAAATACTGCTCATGTGTGCCGTTGTTGCAGTTTCCCAGGGACACCAGTTTCCCAGGGACACATCGCTTATGCACACATGTCAAAATCGAAGAGCATCGTCACTAACCTTATAAATTTAATATAATGTTTTTGCTAAACATGTTTTCTATATGTGTACCAAGCGATTTGTTTGTAGGTAGTGTCATTTTAGAGATATTTCACTTGTTCTGTATTGTCTGTATGAAGACTGCTCACGGCCATTGACAATGCCTTCAGTTTGACGGTACGCGCAGTGCAAAACGTAAGTTTTAGTACAAATTAATAGAAATCCAGAACCCTAACCTATTAAATTTAATATAGTCTTCATGGTAAAGATGTTTTCTATATGTGTACCAAGCGATTTGTTTCTACATGGTGTAATTTGGGAGATATTTGACTTGTTCTGTATGAAGATTTGCTCACGGCCGTTAACAATGCATTTCAATGGAAGTGTCCCTGTCAAACTGGTGTCCCTCGGAATCCGCATCACCGGTGTCGTATCGTCAGCGGCCTGTCATCGTCAGCGGCCTGTCGTCGCTTCTGCGCATGCGCGGATTTTCGCACGTTGCGGCGATCACTGCTATTTGTTTTGTTTACACTCGGCGATTCGACGCTGATCGAGCTGCTACGTTAATATCGCTTGGAATTTAAGGTTAATTTAATTAAATTTCATTATTTGAGTATGTAATTCTGTTAAATATGATCGCATTCAATAGATTTCGGCCTAATCGGTCCCTAACACAGCCGGGTACCGTGCCTGAGCTTGTAGCCGGCGAGGGAATGGGTCTTTTGCATATGTCTTAAAATCCGCGCATGCGCAGAAGCGACGACAGGCCGCTGACGATGACAGGCCGCTGACGATACGACACCGGGTTAACAGGGGGGGGGGGGGGGGGGGGGGCTGGGGCGGTAACTAGACCAGTCCTCGGGTTAGTTTTTGTCGAGTTCTTTACCCTCCACATCAATTGGCGTTAACTGAATACAAAGATGGCATATTAATGTATTATCAGTTTCTTATAAACTGATAAATGGCTACATTTGCACGAACTTTGCAGCGGATTTGTTTCGAGATCTATGCATTGTTTGTTCTCCATCGCGTGACAGAATAACGCAGTAATGGCGGCGTTGTGGAGACTGCGCGCCATCTGGTGTCTCACGTCGGAACTAACCATGCGGCGTACTGGTGCTGCCCTCTGTGTGAGTCCTTTGGCACATACTCGAACCATGAAATCAGCTCCGTGTAGATTATAAAAGAATCACCGCTATCCAAACGAAGGGTGAATGAAAGACAACCCAGTCTAAATCCGTGCAACAAATCCTTGGTATGAATCAACGGAGTGAGTGTGTGTATGTGTGTGTATGTATGTGTGTAGGCTATATACATATGGGATATATAATTAATTATATAAGTATATGTGGCGTTCTCTGTGGCAGAGTGGTTAGAGTGTCTGACTTTTTTCTAGGTCAGACTCCTAATCTGAGGGTCGGTGGTTCGATTCCCCGTGCCCCCAGCTCTGCCAATTTGGATTTCCATCGCTGTGTATAACTTACAGCGTCATCAAAGGCCGGTTGCTCTCATACCATGTCTAAAGCCCTGTTCACACGGGCAAAATGTGAGGCGAATTAGGCGCCCGTTCACACGGGCACTGCGTGAGGCGGAAGTGGATATCTGCGCATGAGCAAGTACAGACTAACCAGCACCATTTTGGGTTCGACGATGCTGGCACCAGAGAGTGTGGGTTCGACCTAGATATGTAATGACTGAATCGTATTGGTTTGGAACGGTCAAAACTTCTACTGGGCAGTGAAACCCTACAAATAAATAATTAAAAAAATATCTGTGCACCTCTAGCAGGTTCATAGACCAAATTATATAATATGAGCTTTTGATCGACCGGAAAGTCAACAAAGTAAGCTCTCGACTGCGCATGCGTGTGAGGTGCTTAATCCGCCTCAGTGCGTCCACACGGGCAAAATAAATCGAATCAGAGAAATTGCCTCACGTAAACTACCTCGCTTAGGTGGTTTACATCACGTGAGTCGAATCAGCCCTAATCCGCCTCAGACGTCCGTTCACACGGGAAATGTGCGTCGAACTAGGCAAGTCGCTTTCTACGAATCGATTTACATTCCCCGTGTGAACAGGGCTTATGTGATAAAAATCCCTTGGGTCGGTAAAACTGTAGGCTCGGCCTTTCCATCGACCAGCAGTGGAATGAGGAAGACCAGTCGTCTATGGCTGAAATTTCCCCTGCTTAAACAACTAATGGACACACACAAAAAAAAAAAAAGATGAGCGGAGTAGGCTAGTGCTATTTATTATATTATTATTCGCCATTCTATATGTAATAGTTACCTACATAAATATGGAACAACGGGAACATGATAGTGGGTAAAAAGGATATATTCTCGGGCTAGAGGAAATGAGCCTTCCAGCCTAAAAAGAAAAATGTCAGCGGTACAGTGAGTACAGTGATGGGGCTCTGAGGCATGGGCGGCAGGTGGCGCCACGTGCTCAGGTTATGAGGACCTAGTAGATGACCTAATGAGTAGATGACCAGCCGATGCTTATTATACTTGTATAATGGCTTATACAGCATATATATATATATAGGTTCAATAGAAACTTATTTTTTTGGACAACATTTGGAGGCAATATAGTGTCCATGTCCACATGCAAGTAGCGCACCCGTGGCTGAGTAGCGAACTAAAGGAAAATAAATGATATGGTAGTGAAATGCAAAATATGTAGGTCTACATATCTATATTTGAAAGACCGTCTAACAGTGTTTGAGGTGCTTGCCCAGTTGCATGAGCCACCCTAGTGGGAGAATCAGAAACTAGCTCGTGCCCTGTAATACATACATGCATTATCTTCTTCTTGGCTGTCCATTGGTGATGATGATGAGAGCACCTCATTTGTTGTGAACTCGTCAATGACTGAAGGGTCCAATTTGTGTTTAGAATGTGTGGTGGCGCATTGGACATGAATATGTGATGTATAACGTATTATGCGGGTAACAAAATATGAAGGGAATTGTTTCCATTATATTATTATATTACTTGACACCATTGTTATTCTCCGTAAGACTCCGCACTTGACTGGTGGCACCACCTGCGCCCACCTCCCCTCCATCGGGTGTCGACAAGTGTCAGTTGCACCGGAGGATTTCAGCTAAGATTCCATATATATATAGTATAGTTATACGAATCTTACCTGGGTATAGATGATGGATAACTGTTGTTTTCCCGAGGTAGAAGCCTCGGGTAGACGTGGGCTAGGGAGAAGGAAGCACGTGAGGTACCAGCAATTTTAACCTACTTATTCAGGATAAAAATGAACTTTCAATACAATGGATACTATGATTTTCCCGTAACGGTACACCAACGGGATAGACGTGGCAGGGCGTGGTGGGTGGGCCCTAGCCCACGTCTACCCGAGGCTTCTACCTCGGGAAAACAACAGTTATCCATCATCTATACCCAGGTAAGATTCGTATAACTATACTATTTTACCTCGTATACAGCCTCAGGCTAGCCTCAGGCTAGGGAGACCTTTACATAATTCATTTTTATCCTTAATATCATCCATTCTTATATAATATTCAACGTTTTTGTTCTCACCTATTCTTGTTAGTTGGCGAGCAGGCGCTTTGCAATGCCGGTAGGCTTTTCTAGTCGCTTGTTGTAATGTTTTGCAAAAGACTTAGCCGTCTTCCAGCCTGCATGCGCTAGTATTCTTTTCACAGAAATACCTAGCAACCATGCCTTGGAGACCATGGCACCTCTAGTTGAGTGGGATGAGTATTTGCTCGTATCCACTCCAGCCAATTTCAACACCGTAATTGTCCATCTGGCAAGGGTGTCTCGTGAAATTGCTTTATGTGGCCTTATAAAGCTCACTAATAGTTGGTGTGATGCTCGTAAATCCTTTGTCTTAGATATATAAGCCCGTATGGCTGACACAACACATAATTTCCGATCACTCGGAAAACAGTCTAAGTGAACCGTAGATAAAGGGTCACCTAACGTGTTCGACTTAAGCAATTGTGCTAAATCAAACGTAGCTTGTTTCTTGTCTATTTCTAATCCAGTTAAAGACAAAGCAACAATGGTCTGTCCTCTGTGTCCGGTTACTAATAATAACAGGACCGCAACCTTAAAACCTAATTGTTTTAAATCTAACCACGAGTTGTGAGGCCAAGCCTGAAACAACTTAAATACTACAGACACATCCCAAAACCGACTATACTTTGGTTTTGGAGGATTCCTTTGATAAATTGAACGAAGTAAATATCCAAGAACATAATGTTTTCCAACTGTTTCACCATCAATTCTCAGTAATATGATTGATAACGCACATCTTGCCGCATTAATCGACCCAAAGGATAGTCCCTCATCCTCTAGAGAACGAAGAAAACGAGCTACTTGTGAAATTGTTGGATTTGTTGGCTTAACTTTCATTAACAAACAATGTACACCCCATTTCTTTAAATAAGATGTGTACATTTTGACAGTTCCTGGCCTCCAGGCATCAGCTACTATCCTATTCTCATTAATTTTGTCCAATCCAAATTGCCCCAGCTGGTTCCTTAGAAAAGGAATGCCAATAGGGGCGTCGTTGACACGTTGCCGTGAACCACTAGTGGTCCGTGGTGTGTCAGATTCCCGAGTTTTCTTGGGAATCGTATATGTTCTTTTGCCAGTTGTGAAACTGCTGGCAGCCAAGGTTGCGTGTCCCAATCGGGCACCACCAGTATCGCATGTGTCCCTTCCAAGCCGATTTTTCTCACTACTCGGCTGATAATGCTAAATGGTGGGAAAATATAAAAAATAATTATTTTCCCAAGTAATAGCAAACGCATCTACTTTCCAAGCATCCGGTTCAGGATGCCAAGAAACATAACAGGGTAACTTGTTATTATTTCGTGATGCAAATAAGTCAACTTCAGGTGTACCCCATTTTTCACAAACGAAGTTAAACAAAGTTGTAGAGAGAGACCACTCTAAATGGTCATGGAAATTTCTACTTTTATAATCTGCAAGTGTATTTTGTGACCCTGGAATATGCGCTACAGTCAGCCAGACTTGTTGAGACTGTGCCCAGTTCCAAATCAGTTTAGATAACTGATTGCAAGACTTTGATTTGGTTCCACCCATGTTACGAATATATGCCATGGCAGTAGTATTATCAGTTAGTATTCTAACCTGTGATTTATTTATCTTTACTAAACTACGTAAGCCCAGATAAATAGCACGCACTTCTAGTGCATTAATATGGTCTGATTTTTCATCATCATTCCATCTACCTCCTGTTGTGACCCCATCTCGATGAGCTCCCCAACCTTCTAACGAAGCATCAGTAGTAATTACTGTATTAGGTTCCGCCATGCGGATTGGATTTGGTGAACTTGCTATGTGTTGCATCCACCATCCAATATCCTGTAGCCCTTCTTGCGAAATAAACATCTTTCGCTCAAAATTCCCTTTAGTTTGTGTTAACGCTAAATTTTTTATCTATTTCTAGAGATTTAATATGGGCCTTCCCGTATAGAATAGCGGGTGCATACGATATCATTATCCCAATAAGGACTGCGACCTGTCTAATTTTAGGTTTTGGTAACTTAATAAGCTGGGTCGCTGTATTCAAAAACTTAATTAGTTTTTGTTCTGTTATCGATACTGTAAGAGACTGTGTATCCAGAATAAACCCTAAACATTTGAGTTGTTTTGTTGGTTTAAACACTGACTTTTGTGGATGTACATGTAAAACACTATTTTGTAAGTAAGCAATAAATCGAACACTGGCATTCTCTACAATCAATTTTTGATGATTGGCAATAATAAAGGAGAGATGACTTTTTATTTATGGGAACACACATTATATGACCCTTCCGCGCCATTACTGAAAAAACAGGTTTAAGCAGTTTAGTAAATAAACGAGGGGCACAAGCTAAACCATTCGGCATGCAAGTAAACTCATAGAGTTGGTTATCCCAAAGAAACCGAAGAAATTTCCGGTCTTTTCCTCTTATGGGAAGCATATAATATGCATCTTGTAAATCAACACTAGCCATCCACGCATCTGGCGTAATCAGATCGCGTGCTGTATCTAGCGAGAACATTTTAAAATGTCGATATTCAACCATTTTATTAAGGATTGTTTAATCCAGGATCATTCGAACCTCGCCATTAGGCTTTGGTCTCGAGAAGATGTTTGAAATAAACTCTCCTGAACAGTATGTCACTTTTTGTATAATTCCTTTCTCAAAGAATTTTTGTACCTGTTTAGTTAGTGCCTCTCGTTCCACCGGTTCAATGTTATAAGGAAAAGGTATCCTGCCTTGTACCGGAAATTGTGTGAAGGGAATATGAACACCCCTAACTATTTGTAAAATTTTCTTGGTCACTAGTAATTTTGTGCCACTCAGAAATATGATTATTAATATTACCAGCCACAAAGTTGCTTACAGTTTGTGTGGTTTTAGAGGCTGGAAGGACTTGTAACGTTTGCGTTTCAACCTCTACTTGGACCCGCCCCTGGGGAAGGGTCTCGGCGAGTTGACACCTCGGCCCAGTGGCCGTGCGGTGTTGTCGGTCCAGCCTGAGCGAGCGCCCCGGCCCCGAAAAGCTTGACCGAAGTTTGAGCCCGGTCTGGTTCCCCTGGTGAACCGCCGTGGACGAAAATCCCTTTGTGACCTTTTGAAACAAGGAGTTTCCTGTTTCTTCTTACCATCCATGTTTTTGCCACTCTTGGCTGCAGTTTCTACCTCTTTATAGAGGTATTGTAGTTGACCGCCAACCATTTTGGTGTTATCTAAAGGTTTCCCTTTAATCGGCTCTGGAGCAAGAAAGAGCGTAAACTCTTTCCCATCATTATCAGTAACCTTCTTTGAGCGAGCCACTTCTTTGCCAGCATCTGTGCAAACTGACTTGAAAACATTTTCATATCTTCGATACGACAGGTAATAATTACCTGCCGCCGCCAACAATGCAATACCTTTGTCCATCGTCTTAGCCAAAGACGAGAACTTGTTTTCTTGTTGCATTCCGTTTGCTACAGGAGCAATAGCTGTTAAGGTACCAAGCACCGCCTTATGCACTATGTGCAACACACCCTCAAATCTCTTACGGTCATCCGTCATATTGACATCTCGATCCATCTCCTTAATGATGGAGTTGGGAACACCTTTAATGCCTGTTAACTCATCTGATAATTTAGAAATAATCTCCGCCGGCTTAAACGTGCGGAAATGGCCATTAATGTTCTCACGTATAAGCGTAGTGGTTTTCACCCGCTTAGCCCTTGGCTTCTCGACTTTCTTAGCCACTTTGCCTCCAATGGCAGCATAGACACCTTCATATTGCGTGTCTGAGTCCGATTCCGTAGACGTGGAATCCGTGGACGAGTCAGAAGAAGAAGAAACTTTCCTCTCCTTCTTCTTGGACTTGGTCTTGCGCTTTTTGCGAAGCCCAGTCTTCCCCCTCTCCTTGGTGAACTCATCACCCGAAGAAACAATGTGTTTCTTCTTCTTTCTTCATTTAGGAGAAGGAGGAGGAGCCCTAAGCTCCATCTCTGAGTCTGTGTCGGAGAAATCCTCCACAGAAGACTCTTCTTGCACACTCCGTTTACGAGACACCGGTGGTTTGAGAGCCATTATGTGACTCTCCATCGCCGCAAACCGCGTCTCCCAATTTTGAGGCGCGGCGCCGCCAGGCACTATGTCCTCCTCAGAGAGAATATGCGCCCCGGGCTGTGTTGCAGGCCCTGCCGACAACACGGGTGAGGAGTCGTACTCCTCGTCCTCGCCACTCGGAACACGCCCCTCGGCTGCTGCTGCACCGCGCTTACTCCGCTTCGTGGCCATCGAGAGCTGAAACAAAATTGTTGATCAGTCCCGGTATATATATATATGTCACAACATGGTTGTTTAAAACTCATTTGGACATCTATTGGTGTTAGAGAACGTGTTTATACCGTTATAACACAGGCATAATAAGCTAAATTTGTGCGTGGGTTGTGGATCAAGCCCAAACCTTACGCGGGGTCGGGACCAGTGTATCGTCCCGCCCATCCCTCTGTTCCGCACACTTCTCCCACCTGTGACTACTACGTCAACAAGTTGGAGAAAATGCTACGAAACACGGAGAAACGCCTGAAAAAGTTTGTGGGGAGTCTATAAAAGAAACCCAGGAGCATCTCCAACATTACTCTCTATTAGAGTACGAGAGAATTTCCACACGGAGAAGAGGCAGAGCCCACATCTCTACCCATTAATCACACGGTGACTCGGAGGTGTTGACAGAACCGCTAAGGAATCCTGAGTTTTCATCCTATCGCGAAGGAATCTATCGCCTTCGCGTTTGTTTAGAACCGAAATAACTCGTCCAAAATGGACCAAAGAAAGGTTCGCTTAAAACTTTCCATAAAGATGATCTAATGCATCATGTCGTTGAAGAAGCTATCACAGTTTTTATGATACTACTGCCGTATTAGATGTGATGTTAGACGTAAATTTGCCGGAGCAACCCAACGACACGTAATCCAGTCGTGAGTTGTATATGCTAATTGCTGGTACCTCACGTGCTTCCTTCTCCCTAGCCTGAGGCTAGCCTGAGGCTGTATACCGAGGTAAAATATATATTAATAATGGTGAAGTATCAGGTCAGGATGAAATTACTGATATGTAATTGATTTGTTTATACTCTTAAAGATCACATAAATTACATGCCAGCTCCTGTGTGAGACATTACATGTGCCTAGGTGGCGCCACAATGACCCCTTAGAAACATAGTTTAATAAAGCAACACCAGGTGGCATAGCGGCTATTGGGCGATTACTGTACAATATTGCGGTGGTAAGCTAAGATTCCATATATGCGGTATGCGGCATGCGGCATGCGAATGCGGCATAGATACCCATGCCATTTTTGTGTTTTTTTGCTCCAAATTTGTGCAGGGAAGTCAAAGTTCTTGTTTCCTATGGCAAACGCAGCAGCATTCATACCGATCGGTCCTCGTAGCGATCCACTAGCCGCATTTGCATTCACATACGAGTTCGCATTCGGACATGGAAACACCCCTGTGTATTTATTCACATGCTTTGCCAATTTTCGCTGCATTTCCATACCTCGTATATGGAATTTTAGCTGTAGTTCCTGAAGTGATTATTGATGAAAGTGATAGCTTTGGTAATGTTTGTGATAGTTTTGGTTATGCTTTTTCTTTCTCCAATCAATGGCATGAAACTAAACACTGTATTAACAATACCTTTCGCTGTTCGCAAACACCATCTGCATACAAGCACCAGATACTGTGGCCTAATCAGTAAAAGTGCTCGCTTTCCTGTGTGGATATCACGCATCCGGAAAAGTCAAACCATTAACTTACCAAATTTATACTTGTCGCTATCTAGGATGACACTCTGGATTACTCGGATTGGACGAGGACTGGTTAGCTCAATATCAGGGTAATGCGACTGAGCGGGATATTGGGTCATTGTGCCAATCGCATGATCTCCCTTTGAGGCAGCACTATAAAGTCATCATGAGTGCAGGGTGTTCTTGTTGTGGATAAACAAACGCTATACCTAAATAGACAAGAAGTGAAAATATGTTTTTGCAGAACCAATACAACTTTACATATCAATTATCATGATCCAATTTGACTATTCATGATTAATTTTGTTTATCTTGAAACGATATATTGTCTGGTGGTTATTTAGGACCTAATTAAGATTAAGTCTTTGTGGTCAAGCTGTGATTATCATGAGTATCATTCAGCATTAAAGGGTTCGAACCCTGACAGAGTTAAGTGCCTGTCACACCTTACCGGATTGAGTACCGGACACAACCGAACAAAGAATTTTCTAGTCCGGTGGTGTTTGGTATCAAAATGTACTGAAATGTGTCGAAATGTTGTGCTATTAGGTCAAAGGCCGCCGGACGAAACGAACGCTAAACGGACAAGGAACATACATTAACAAATAGCCACCGGACGATAACTGGACTACACCGGATAACAACGGACAAGCAACGGTCAACTGACGGGCGAAATCCAAATGTCAAACGGACGGACCAAAACATCAACCGGACACGTACCGGACTCATCACGGACGCGCCAAAGACCGACGGACCAAATTCCCGCAACACCGTCAACGGACTCTTCAAGAAACAAACCGGAGACATAACGGATGGGGACCGGACATGAACCCGACAAAACGGACTAAACAGACTTAAATTGGACACCAACCGTACACGTCAGTCCGGCAGTGTCCGGTACAAGTTTTGTGCTGTTTCAAAACTTGCCACCATACACACTGGACACCACCGGAAAGAGAACGGAAACGCTGGATGCCAACCGTATATAAACCGGACATTGATGTATTTCACCTGGCAGTGTCCGGTTTCTATCCGGTTCCCCAATCCGGTAAGGTGTGACTGAGCTTTAGACCAATCCTTGCCCGATCCTATCCGATCTTGCCCGGCTATGTAACGTCAGCTATCAATTTTGTAAGACATTGATTTGACTCTGGTGGATTGGAAACTGCAACCTCCCAACATGGGAAGCCGGCCAGTGCTCCTACCAATTCAACCACCATGTCCCGTCAAAATCAGAGCAACAAGACTAACTAACTACCAATAAGAACACCAACACGCAGGCTGTAGAAAATATGGTTTGACTTTTTATTATTATCGAGTATAAATACACTCTAAAGACGAGAAGAGGTTTGTGACGTCATCACCTAGCAGCACCACATCGGCTAGCAACAGGTCAGGAGAACAAACTATTCACCTCATTATCATGACGTCATCAATGGTCACCCGCTAACCACACCACTCTGGTCATTGTTACCTCACCACACACAAAACACCAACCAGGCCACATTTTATTCGAATAATATTAGTTTCCTTCTTTTGAACAAAGTTCCTACACATTTAAGTCATCAATCAACCAGAGAAAAGTCAACTTCACCTTTGATTTGGTTAGGCGGTAAATAAACATGGACGCACATGGTTGCTTAGCAACGTTACAAAGTGAAACTCTCAGATCTGCCATGTAGATAATATATATATATATATATATATACTGTAATTTATTTCACGGACATCAGGTTGGGTTTTTTCAATCTTTTTTTTCAATCTTTTTTTTTCAATCTTTTTCCTTATGTGTTTATTTTTTAATTAAAAGAAGTGTCACCAGCGTAGGATTGTTATAAAAATAGTTCCATCAACTTGAGTAAGAAAGAAGTCCTTTCAAAAAGTATCTGCCAGGCATATCAACAACGTATGACCAGACTTGAATCGGTTGTACATAATATTATTAGTCAATGACATCGACACCGTGACTTCGAGAAGACCTCATCTCTCACAGTTTAAGCTCGCCATATAGGTCAGTATCTTCTTTAGCGACATGGGTTGTTGTTCTGTGAATATGTTTGTTTTGTGAATGTTTATTCTGTGAATATCCTTGCTCTGTGACTATAGGAAATAGCTTCTGAGAATACCCTAAAGTTGCATCGTTCAATGTTTGTTCTTAGTTTCTGTTCTATTTTTTTAATGGATTTAAACGCTACTTTAGCTTGAAGTAACTTTTATTTTAAAGAGCTAACTTTTATTTGGAGACATTTAAAGAGAAAAGAGGCCAATTTGATTTTAGAATGCATGTCAAAATGCTGAACGCCATAGGCTTCAACAGTGACAGGTTCTAGTAAATTGACGTAGCGTTCTTTCTATGCAGCAATACATGCTGAATGAACACATGAGTGTCTAAGATGGACATCTAGGGTCAAATCTAGGTAAGTGTGTTTAGTACAGGTTGACCATCACACATCCGGCATCAGTGTGACCAGTAGGGTGCCGTATAACTAACTATAAGTGATTTTACCAGATAACTGATCATTACATTAGAATGTACTTTACCTAACAACTAACCACTTCACCCTAAATACCTTTAAAATACCCTATAAATCAGTAAATAAAGGAAAAACAACAATTAAATGACCGCAATTCAGGATTTGAAAAAGAAAAATTAAATAACAGGAATTGAGGATTTTGAAGTGGTAAACGTTCATTATTTCTTGCTCACTTATAAAACTGACCTGGAAATTTGAAATTTGCTCTAATGGAAATTAGTGCCGGATTATTGATTTTACCGGATAAGTGGTGGTCAACCTGTATATTAGAAAATGTGATTTATTCATTGGACTATCCAGCTTCAAAGTATAGATTGGGTTAAGACCCCTTCCCTCCGACAAGCTGTCAATGTGGTGTACACACATACACACACGAAAACACACAAACAAACACACTCACACACAAACACACCGTCAAGTGGCAGTCAAGTGCAGCCTCACATTGACACCTGTTCGCCACTGTCACACATTGCTTGCTGCTGTCACACATTGATTACCGCTGTCACACATTGAGTACAGCTGTCAGACATCCCACCATATACCAGCCAACATGCAAGAATGGCATCATTACTATCAGAACAAATTAGAAAAATGGCAAGTCTCAACCCCCTCTCCCACCTTTAACCCCCACCTTTAACCCCCACCCTAACCCCTCAAACCCCCTCCAAACCCCCACCATTTTGTTTCCACATAATAGAACCGCTAACACCCTTAATTTTTATTGTTATTTTTTTCAATGGTGCCAAAAAGGTTGAAACCTTCATCTATTTTAACTACAAGTACATCTAAAGTGTGCCACCATTACAATTTAAAAACTAAACAAAATGATATCATCATAAATTTGAACAACGTTAGATTACAAATCAAACACATTCATTATTTCAATCTATGCATTGATTGTTCAACTCCCGTACCACACACACTTACGAACACACACACACTGAACAGGTTCAACACCTGGTTATTACTAACCCACCCACCCACCCACCCACCCCCAGCGGTAGCTTAGGCACCCCATTATGGGGTTGTAGAAGGGGGGGGGGGGGAAGCTATTCCTAGTTCTGTCATATAATAAAGGAAATAGTTATACATTCTAGTCTCCCCATATATCTCATTGGGGAACTGGCATATCGGTGGTATTATTCATGGAAAACACACAAATACACCCAACCCACCCCAGCCCCCACCCCACCTACTCCCCAAAGAACAACCAGCCAAACAACTACAGCACAGCAACAAATAACCCTCCCACCCACCACTAAAAAAATAATCAAATCCCATCAAACACCCCCAAAGTGGTGTCACTGAGTGGATAAGCCTGTTTATATAGGTCTGTGTATAAAGCAGCCATCAATGTGCAGCACAACCACTACTTAGAGCCCTTGCAGTTAAGCTCA
Source organism: Branchipolynoe longqiensis (assembly GCA_030323885.1). Classification (NCBI taxonomy): domain Eukaryota; kingdom Metazoa; phylum Annelida; class Polychaeta; order Phyllodocida; family Polynoidae; genus Branchipolynoe; species Branchipolynoe longqiensis. The sequence goes on from CM059191.1 coordinate 96,647,322, forward strand.
CAGTCTGAACCCTTTGAGTTGACCTCAGATGCTGAACCCTTGAAGACTCTGAACCCTTGAAGTTGAGCTTATGCCTAGTACACACCTACCGTTTGTGCGCACCCACCTACCGTATACGATCTAAAACTGCCCGTTTCGCACACAAAAATCGCTAGGTGTGCGCTCCCCGCGCACACCTAGTGATTGCGATTTGCGACTAAAAACTCAGTTTTAGGGCTAAAACGGGCCGATTACGATTCCGATTCGCGATTCGAAAAATGAATCGGCCCGTTTTCAGTTTTAAGCAGGTCGGGTCGTGTCGCGGGTTTTAGTGCGTGAATCGTATATGGTAGGTGTGTACCAGGCATTAGACCCTGAGCCCTTTGAGTTGAGCTCAGATTCTGAAGCCTTTAAATTGAGCTCAGAGTCTGAACCCTTTGAGTTGACCTTAGACTCTGAGCCCTTGAAGTTGAGCTCAGACCCTGAGCCCTCTGAGTTAAGCTCAGATTCTGAACCCTTTGAGTTGAGCTCAGATGCTGAACCCTTTAAGTTGAGCTCAGATTCTGAACCAGTTGAGTTGAGTTGAGAGTCTGAGCGCTTTGACTTCAGCTCAGACTCTGAGCCTTGTAAGAGTTCTGTAACTGTAAGTGGCTCCTGACAGAGTCAGCCCAAAGCATCCAAGTCTACAAACTTATATGTACACAGTCGCCACCTGGTGGGGGACGACAAGACAGAGTAATTCTGGAATGGCTGTTTTTTCAAATTTAATTTGCATTAGTTTGTTTGTGAGTTTAAAAATAAGTATGTTAATTCCCCCCAGCTTGACCAGAATACAAATATAAAAGTTAATCCCATTAGGTTTGATCTTGGACTGACCTTTAATAAATTATAGGTCAAAACGCTAATATCGTAAGGAAATAGAAATCATATTTAAGATATATATATATAATATATAACACATAAATAATAGTTATATGCATCATATATTACATATATTATATACACATGGTGTAGTTATTGCTGACTAGGCGGTTTTGAGACACAACCAAGATTTTCGTTTTCTTTTAGTTTGAGTATGATTTTGAAAAGATCTTACACTTTGTAAATTGACGCATTGCACTTCAATTAATATTATTTAGTCACTGTGTTTCCGTACAAGAAAATCACTAGTCGTTCACAACAGATGGTTACTTCCATCCAATGAACGTAGTACCCAAGTAATAATGAGTAAGCTGCTTCAGATTACGAGAAAACCCCCAACATGTCACCACTTCTAGAGGAATTAAAAACAGCAACAAATAATCAAATAATTAAAGCTGCATTGTCCAAATGGTTTCGAGTTTTTTTTGTAGATAATCATATTAGGTTCACCAACATAATCAACAACCTGACTTTACTTTTGAAGTGTCGTTGATTACAAATGGGTAACTTTGGAGATATAGTTTTGGTGTGCACACCAAAATGCTGGACACCATAGGGTTCAGCGAAAACATATTCAATGCAATATTCCCCTTTTTGCAGCAACAAATGTTCAGAAAGTGCATGAGTATCTAAGTTGGCTACAGAAGATAAAAGTCTTGGGGAGTCCTTTGGTTAAGAAAATGTCACGCTTTCATCAGACTATGCAGCTTTAAATATTTACATTAAATTATTTTTTAAGAATCTCGGATGTGCTAACTATAAATACATTGGGGGACACTGGCATAAAGGCCCACCCCTTAGGGGGGGGGGGAAACCGAGCGCTGAAACCCTCACCGATTCTTTAATTAACCCTTTAGGGCCGGGATCGCCAGTGCGCCCGCAAGTTCCACGCGCTTACAGCCCCGTGCGTCTGTAGTTGAATTGCTTTTCTAGATATGTTTTCCTAATAATTTGTAGATCATATCAGAAATACAGTGCTATCCAATTGGAGGTGCGTTTACGCGCATCCAGACTGTAAGCACACAAAACTTGTGAAGGCACCCGGGCGCTCCCAGCCCCAAAGGGTTAAATAAAACTCAATTAATTTATTTGCTTAATTAAAAAAGTAGGAAATGGGGTTTGCAGGTGAATTTACGACACTGGCGCCCGAGGTTGGTCCACACAGATCACTCCCCAGCGGCATCCTATACAAGGCTCTGCGCCACACAACAATCAACTCACGATATATAATTAGTCAATTAATTAATTAATGCTGCAGCTTCAAAACATCCCACCAGAACGAGGCTAGCTTCTTACCGCACACATCTCCAGCCCCTGGTGGTGACAATTGTCATTATTATCATTATTGTTGATTTTGTTTTTTTTAAATGACATACAAAAGAGCACACATCCGTGTACTGAGCCTGTGCTGCGTGTTTCAACAGCAAGGTGCTTCCGTAGTTCCTAGTTAATACACAAGAGGTAATGCTCAGTCTATAAGCACCAAATGGGTCAGTGGGTCACAAACGCTCTCACCCCCTCTCCTCCCACGAGCTCTGTCTGCCGGCCTGCCTGCCGCACCGCGCGGCATGGCACAAGCTTTCAGATATCAGCGATCAGCTCACACTTGAAGTTCTCCAAACTCGGAGACAGGACACGCGGCGGGGTCGGGCAGCGGCGCTTGGAGCGGCGCATTCCGAGCCGGGCGTGTCCCGCCCCGCCACCCAGCACACCCGGCCCCGGTGAGGAGGCCGGGGAGGGGCCAGAGGCGGAGGGCAGCTGCTCGCAGCTCTGAGATAGGCGGCTGCGGCGCGCCTGGTGGTTACCAGGACCACTGCTTCTCGAAGCCTCCTCGGCTGAGGTGAGTCCTGCGAAGGAGGCCGACTGCTGATGCAGGATCTGCGGTATCCATACGTCAGCACCTCTGCATGGAGAGCTGGTGTCTGGTGGCGCAGTGCCTGGCATGCTGCCGGGGGCGGCATGGCTGTCTGGGCTGACGGTGAGGGGGAGCAGTTCGAGGCAGGCCATTCCGGGGGAGGAGCAGCGCATGGTGGGCAGCGGGCAGGAACCATGCGCCCCGAGCTGTGTAGTCTGCGTGCCACGAGATCCGGATGGAGGCGCAATCATTGGACACGTCGCTCCTGATGTGGTCGTCGTTGCCACGCAGGTGGCCATGGCGACTTGGTGCAGACCATGGCTGCTGCCGGCGGTCTCTGCCGGCGGTTTGAGACTTGACACGCGCTTCGGCTTGACAGGAAGCAGGGAAGAGGAGCGCGGTGGAGGCTCGAGAGTAGGCGGTGGAGTGTGTGGAACGTATACCTCATCGTATATATGCAGCTCCTCACGCAGACTGCTTGTCGAAGGACCCGCCCACGAAGCGCGCGGTGACCTCGGCTGCCAAAGCTCTGTTTCAAATAGCTGGCCAAGCACATGCACATCGGGCACGGTGCAGCTGCGCGGTGGGAGCAAGTCTGGACTCGGCGCGGCCCTCATCACGCCGGGGCTGGCACGTCCAGTGCGTGCCACCATTTCATGCATGACGGCAGCCGGCACGCCCCGCTGAACCTGCTGAAGGACACCACCGGTGTCCGGCAGGTACCCCAGGACCGCTTCCTCAGGCGGTGTGCTGCTCTTGTAGCACGGGTTGAAGTTGGCGTACTGGTCGCTCGGCGTACTGTCGCTCAAATCGATTAGGTCTATCGACGTGCTCGCCACCATGCGCCCGCACCCATCGACGACCCCGCCCAGCCCGGGCGAGGCAAACCCCGCGTTGGCGGGAATCGGCATCACGTAGGCGGCACGGATGCTGCCCCGCGACGGGCTTCCGCCAGCCGGGCCTAGGGGCCGGCACAGCAGCACGGGTTTGCCGGCGCCGGGCGGGCTGGAGCGGCGGGGCGGCTCGCAGTACGAGCAGGCCGGGGCGCGGTCGGACGCCGGCTCCGTGCTCGTGCTCGTCGTCTTGTACGTCTTGGGGTGCTGCGGCTGGACAGGGTCACACGGACACTTGGCGCCGAACCAGCCATGTGTCGCCAGCAGCTCGTACTCAGACACGCTGCAGCCTGCAAGCACGGTGTACATGTACACTAAGTGATGGGACTGTGCAGCCGGGTGGCGCCCCCTCGTGGATGGTGGTGAATATAGGGTATATATGCAGGGCAGCTGGGAGTGTGAGGTGGCGAATATATGGTATACAGGGAGGGGCAACTAGCAGTGTCAGATGGAGCCCCTTAGTGGATGGTGGTGAAAATAGGGTATAGAGAGAGGGCCAGTGTGAGGTGGCGCCACCTGGTTGACTGTGGTGGTGAATATATAGTATGGAGGGAGGGGCAGCTGGGAGTGTGAGTATATAGGGTATAGGGGGAGGGGTGTCTGGGGAGTGAGGTGGCGCCACCTGGTTGACTGTGGTGGTGAATATATAGTATGGAGGGAGGGGCAGCTGGGAGTGTGAGTATATAGGGTAGAGGGGAGGGGTGTCTGGGGTGAGGTGGCGCCACCTGGTTACTGTGGTGGTGAATATATAGTATGGAGGGAGGGGCAGCTGGGAGTGTGAGTTTGGTGGGGGTGTAGTGAGGTGGCGCCACCTGGTTGACTGTGGTGGTGAATATATAGTATGGAGGGAGGGGCAGCTGGGAGTGTGAGTATATAGGGTATAGGGGGAGGGTGTGGGGAGTGATGCGCCCTGGTTGACTTGGGGTGAATATATAGTATGGAGGGAGGGGCAGCTGGGAGTGTGAGTAAATAGGGTAGAGGGGGAGGGGTGTCTGGGGTGTGAGGTGGCGCCACCTCGTTGAATGTGGTGGTGGTTGTGGTGAATATAGGGTATGGAGGGAGGCAGCAGTACCTGGGAGCATGTGAGGTGGCGCCACCTGGTTGACTGTGGTGTTGAATATAGGGTATACAGGCAGGCAGGGGCAGCTGGAAGTGTGTGAGGTGGCGCCACCTGGTTGACTGTGGTGGCGAATATAGGGCATAGAGGGAGCTGGAGCTGGGAGTGTGTGGTGGCGCCCCCCTCGTGGATGGTGGTGAATATAGGGTATAGAGGAAGATATTGGGGGGGGGGGGGGGGGGGGGGGGAGCAGTGTGAGGTGACGCACCCTCGTGGACGGTGGTGAAAATATCATTATAATACATAATGAATCTGTTTTTCCCATCTAGAGATGGACAAAATGGAATGGAACCAAAATGGTAGATATATGTAAAAATAAAAATAAAAAAAATAAAAAAGAAGGCCACTGTGAAAGTCATGAAATATACTTTATGCCCTATCTTTGCAACCAGTTAAGATTAAAACATGAATGAAGGGTCTCTTTTTATACATTATAATACATAAGGAATGTTTTTGCCATATATAGATCGAAAAAAAGGACTGGACCCAAGATGCCAGCCATATATCTTTAGATGGCAAAAACTGATTCCAAATGTATGAAAATGCATAAAAAATCCCTCATTCACCTTTTAATCTTAACTGGTTGCAAAAATATGGCATACATTATATTTCATAGCATCCATGGTGGCCATCTTGGATTTGGTCAATTTACCCACGGTTAGAAGTTGAGACAAAATTCCCAACCCCATTTATGTTTAATCACTATCGTACAATAATGCAGAATCAAGAGGTAGTTTAATTTTAAACAAACAATTGACAAAAAATTACACAAGGCCATGCGCTAATTTCTGGTTCTGGCCACACAGGTTCCTTGAAACATTATCTTACAGATAATCAATATAACAAATAAATATCTTGCTCACCGGGGAGGGCCAGGTGTGGATCCCCGAGTCAGCTGCTCTTTAAGTGAACCACGCATGCGCCGGCGCGACCCGTGCACAGTGGCGACACCTGGTGGGGGAAATGAGAAACATTGTGTCTGTTGAATCGTGAGTCAGCATCTGTTTGTGTGTTGGGTCTTTTACATCCTAGCAATATCATTATCAGGACTGGTACCGACTTCTGACAGTGCACACTTATGGTGACTTTATAGTGCTGCCCCACAGAGATCAGGCCGCCGGTACCATGAACCAAATGTCCCACTCAGTCACAATATCTGATACTGAGCTAACCAGTCCTCACCCTATCCTAGTAATTCTGAGCGCCAGGCTAGGTAGCGACAAGTATCAACTTTGTAAGCCATTGGTTTGACTCGGCCAGATTTCGAACTCTCGACCTTCCATACAGAAATACTGCGCTCTACCGATTGGGCCACCACGTCCTATTGAGTCAGTATTTTCAGGATGGTCCCTTTATAGCTTCTGCAATTCACCCCAGCTATGCAATATATATATATATAGTATAGTTATACGAGTCTTACCTTGGTACAGATGATGGATAACTGTTGTTTTACCGAGGTATAAGCCTCGGATAGATGTGGGCTAGGGAGAGGTAAGCACGTCCGGTACCAGCAATCTTAACCTACTTATTGAGGATAAAAATGACTTTCAAACAATGGATACTATTACTTTACCGAAAAGGTACACCAACGGAATAGATGTGGCAGGGTGTGGCGGGAGGGCCCTAGCCCACATCTATCCGAGGCTTATACCTCGGTAAAACAACAGTTATCCATCATCTGTACCAAGGTAAGACTCGTATAACTATACTATTTTACCTCGGTAAACAGCCTCAGGCTAGCCTCAGGCTAGGGAGACCTTTACATAATTCATTTTTATCCTTAATATCATTCTTTCTTATTATTATAACATTCTAAATTTTTGTTCTCACCTATTCTTGTTAGTTGGCGAGAAGACGCTTTGCAACGCCGGTAGGCTTTTCTAGTCGTTTATTATAATGTTTTGCAAACGACTTAGCCGTCTTCCAGCCTGCATGCGCTAGTATTCTTTTCACAGAAATACCAAGCACCCGTGCCTTGGAGACCATGGCTCCTCTAGTTGAGTGGGAAGAGTATTTACTCGTATCCACTCCAGCCAATTTCAACACCGTAATTGTCCATCTGGCAAGTGTGTCTCGTGAAATCGCCTTATGTGGCTTTATAAAGCTCACTAATAGTTGTTGTGATGCACGTAAATCCTTTGTCTTGTATATATAAGCCCGTATGGCCGACACAACACATAATTTCCGATCATTCGGAAAACAGTCTAAGTGAACCGTTGATAAAGGGTCACCTAACGTGTTCGATTTAAGCAATTTTTCTAAATCAAACGTAGCTTGTTGCTTGTCTATTTCTAATCCAGTTAAGGATAAAGCAACAATCGTCTGTCCTCTGTGTCCGGTTACTAACAATAACAGGACCGCGACCTTAAAACCTAACTGTTTTATATCTAACCACGAGTTGTGAGGCCAAGCCTGAAACAACTTAAATACTATAGAAACATCCCAAAACCGACTATACTTTGGTTTTGGAGGATTCCTTTGATAAATTGAACGAAGTAAATAACAAATAACATAATGTTTTCCAACTGTTTCGCCATCAATTCTAGGTAATATAATTGATAACGCACACCTCGCCGCATTAATCGATCCAAAGGAAAGTCCTTCATCCTCTAGAGAACGAAGAAACCGAGCTACTTGTGAAATCTTTGGATTTGTTGGCTTAACTTTCATTAACAAACAATGTACACCCCATTTCTTTAAATAGGTTGTATACATTTTGACAGTTCCTGGCCTCCAGGCATCCGATACTATCCTATCCTCAGTAATTCTGTCCAATCCAAATTGCTGTAGCTGCTTCCTTAGAAAAGGAATGCCAATAGGGGCGTCGTTGACACGTCGCCGTGAACCACTAGCGGTCCGTGGTGCGTCAGATTCCCGAGTTTTCTTGGGAATCGTATACGATCTTTTGCCAGTTGTGAAACTGCTGGCAGCCAAGGTTGCGTGTCCCAATCGGGCACCACCAGTATCGCATGTGTCCCTTCCAAGCCGATTTTTCTCACTACTCGGCTGATAATGCTAAATGGTGGGAAAATATAAAAATAATTATTTTCCCAAGTAATAGCAAACGCATCTACTTTCCAAGCATCCGGTTCAGGATGCCAAGAAACATAACAGGGTAACTTGTTATTATTTCGTGATGCAAATAAGTCAACTTCAGGTGTACCCCATTTTTCACAAACGAAGTTAAACAAATGTGTAGAGAGAGACCACTCTAAATGGTCATGGAAATTTCTACTTTTATAATCTGCAAGTGTATTTTGTGACCCTGGAATATGCGCTACAGTCAGCCAGACTTGTTGAGCCTGTGCCCAGTTCCAAATCAGTTTAGATAACTGATTGCAAGACTTTGATTTGGTTCCACCCATGTTACGAATATATGCCATGGCAGTAGTATTATCAGTTAGTATTCTAACCTGTGATTTATTTATCTTTACTAAACTACGTAAGCCCAGATAAATAGCACGCAATTCTAGTGCATTAATATAGTCTGATTTTTCATCATCAAGCCATCTACCTCCTGTTGTGACCCCATCTCGATGAGCTCCCCAACCTTCTAACGAAGCATCAGTAGTAATTACTGTATTAGGTTCCGCCTGATGCGGATTGGATTTTGGTGAACTTGCTATATGTTGCATCCACCATCCAATATCCTGTAACCCTTCTTGCGAAATAAACATCTTTCGCTCAAAATTGCCTTTAGTTCGTGTTAACGCAAATTTTTATCTATTTCTAGCGACTTAATATGGGCCTTCCCATATAACACAGCAGGTGCATATGAGGTCATTATGCCAATAAGAACAGCAACCTGTCTAATTTTTGGCTTTGATAACTTAATAAGCTGAGTCGCTGTAGTCATAAACTTAATTAGTTTTTGTTCTGTTATCGACACTGTAAGGGACTGTGTATCCAGAATAAACCCTAAACATTTGAGTTGTTTTGTTGGTTTAAACACTGACTTTTGTTGATGTACATAAAACCCCAATTTAGTGAGTAATGCACATAAATCCAAAACTGCATTCACACAACCAATTTGTGTTGATGCTATAATAAAAGAATCATCTATGTATGGAAACATTATGTGACCCTTCCTCGCCATTACCGAGAAAACAGGTTTAAGCAATTTAGTAAATAAACGTGGCGCACAAGCTAAGCCATTCGGCATGCAGGTAAACTCATAGAGTTGGTTATCCCAAATAAATCGAAGAAATTTTCGGTATTGTTCCATTATGGGAAGCGTATAATATGCATCCTGTAAATCAACACTAGCCATCCACGCATCTGGTGTAATCAGATCTCGTGCCGTATCTAGAGAGAACATTTTAAAATGTCGATATTCCACCCTTTTATTAAGGATTGTTAAATCCAGGATCATTCGAACATCACCATTAGGCTTCGGTCTCGAGAAAATGTTTGAAATAAACTGTCCTGAACAGTGTGTCACTTTTTGTATAATTCCTTTCTCAAAGAATTTATGTACCTGTTTAGTTAGTGCGTCTCGTTCAACTGGTTGAATGTTATATGGAAAAGGTATTATACTTTGTACAGGAATTTGTGTAAAAGGAATTTGAACACCCCTAACTATTTCTATAATTTCTTGGTCACTAGTAATTTTGTGCCACTCAGAAATATGATTACTAATATTACCAGCCACAAAGTTGCTTACAGTTTGTGTGTTTTTAGAGGCTGCAGGGACTTGTAAAGTTTGTGTTTGGACCTCTACTTGGACCCGCCCCTGGGGAAAGGTCTCGACGAGTTGAACCCTCGGCCTATTGGCCGTGCGGTGTTGTCGGTCCAGCCTGGGCGAGCGCCCCGGCCCCGAAAACCTTGACCGAAGTTTGAACCCGGTCTGGTTCCCCTGGTGAACCGCCGTGGACGAAAATCCCCTCGTGACCTTTTGAAACGAGGAGTTTCCTGTTTCTTCTTACCATCCATGTTTTTGCCACTCTTGGCTGCAGTTTCTACCTCTTTATAGAGGTATTGTAGTTGACCGCCAAACATTTTGGTGTTATCTAAAGGTTTCCCTTTAATCGGCTCTGGAGCAAGATAGAGCGTAAACTCCTTCCCCTCATTATCGGTAACCTTCTTAGAGCGAGCCACTTCTTTGCCAGCATCTGTGCAAACTGACTTGAAGACATTTTCATATCTTCGAAACGACAGGTAATTACCTGCCGCCGCTAGCACTGCAATGCCTTTGTCCATTGTCTTAGCCAAAGACGAGAACTTATTTTCACTCTGCATCCTATTAGCCACAGGAACAATAGCTGTTAGGGTAGCCAACACTGCCTTATGCACTGTGTGCAACACATCCTCAAACTTCTTACGGTCATCCGTCATATTGACATCCCGATCCATTTCTTTAATGATGGAGTTGGGAACACCCTTTATGCCTGTTAACTCATCTCCTAACTTGGAGATAACCTCCGCCGGTTTGAACGTGCGAAAATGACCATTCACGGTCTCGCGCATAAGCGTAGTGGTTTTAACCCGCTTAGCCTTTGGCTTCTCCACCTTCTTAGCCACTTTAGTGCCAATGTCCGCATAGACCCCTTCATATATGGTGTCTGAGTCTGATTCCGTAGAAGTAGACTCAGTGGACGACTCAGAAGAAGAATATTTCCTCTTCCTCTTCTTCTTTTTGGACTTAGTCTTCCGCTTTTTGCGCAAACCAGACTCTGCCCGCTCCTTGGTGAATTCATCACCCGAAGAAATCACCTGTTTCTTCTTCTTCCTCCGTTTAGGAGAAGGAGGAGGAGGAGCCTTAAGCTCCACCGCCGAGTCTGTGTCCAAGAAATCCTCAAATGAATCCTCTTGGACACTCGGCCTACGCCGCTTCCGAGACACAGGCGATTTGGCAGTCAAGATGTGGCTTTCCAATCTTGCAAAGCGAGCCTCCCAATCTGGAGGCGCAGGCACATCAGGCACTGCGTCCTCGTCCGGGTCAG
>CM059191.1:96658525-96699077 GCA_030323885.1 Branchipolynoe longqiensis
AGTATTATCTGTTGTAAATGTCGTGAATGTCATCAGTGCAGTAGTGACTGCATCATTCACAAACATTTTTTAGCAACAGATCTCCACTATCCTCTGCCGTCCTGATATGACCTTAGATGTTGCCAGGACTTAAAACTCCAGCAACCAAGTTCTGCAGTGTACTAAATTAAACCATCTTTTTCTATTGACCAAACTTTGAGCTTTGTGAAGTGAACAACTATGATCAATCAGCCCATGCGCTCTGACCCCCTTCTTTCTCCCCGTTTCCGTCCTGATATGACCTTAGATGTGCTAGGACTTAAAATAACAAATAAACAAAAATTCTCCCTTTTTCATTCAGGTATCTACACAATGATATTATCTTTTCAGACTATTTCCCTCGTAACCTGTTGCGACCAGCCCCTCTACCCGCCTATCGCAGTTTGTCTTAAACTTGTAAATTATGTTCACCAATGTTCCCACTTACTCATTGAATCATTACTTGATCTACTAAAGTATAACTGAACTAAATTTCATTGTACATTCTTCACATTGATACAGCGGACAAATGAAGACCCATTTGTACTCATGAAATTCGTATCTCTGAATAAAGTATTACATTTTTTTTTAAACCTGAAAAAGGTGTTTTCTATCAGATTGCGGTACATTAATTTTCATACCAGACAGCAATACGATAATTTAAAGTAATTTAACTACTATTGTAATTTAGTTTACATAATTTGAGTTTTATTTTCTTGCATCGCTTAAATAGCAAGAACAAAACAACGAGCTCCAATTTGTAGCGGAACTTAAAATCAGCACACATAAAATGGTGGTGAATTAATTCTAATTTGGATAAAATAATAATTAATTTACCGATGTGATCTTTAAAAAAGAAAAGAAAAATAAGTTAAGGAGACAAACTGGATCGGTCAGCCTTGAGGCCCTGTCACATACACGTTAATGGATGTAGCTGAACGTCGTGGAAGCTAACGTAGTTGACCGTAGTTGAACGTGGTTGACCGTAGTGGAACGTAGCAGAGAAGTATGGATGCCGGTACGTTCAACTACGTTCAACTACGTTCAACTATGTTAGCCTCCACTATGTTCAACTACGTTCAACTACGTCCACCAATGCGTATGTGACTGGGCATTTAGACAAAAACATGCGATGTTGTCAAGATGTGAGTGTGCATGGCTGGTCTGGGGACGTGGTCTGGTTAGGACGGGTGGTGAAGCTGTGTGTGTGTGGGGGGGGGGGGGGGGGGGCTGAAGATGGCTGGGTGAGGTGAAGCAAAGTGAGTAGGAGCGAGGTGAGGAAGGTGGGGTGCAGTGGGTGCGAAACAGGATGCAGGACGTAGAAAGACTAGGTAGATATGTAGGTATGTAGATATGTAGATATGCAGGTATAGCAATACAGGTATGCAGGTATAGCAATAGGTATGCAGGTATAGCAATACCTCAGGGAGTTTGACGCCCCTGCCTTGCAGAGTTGTAAACCACTGCCTTGTGGTACAGGTTCTTGACAGAACCGAAGGCTAAGGGAGCAAACCCTAAACAGAAAACCATGTCAATGTGGCAGCATTAAGGGCGGTTGATGTATGGAACTCCCAACATCTCCCGACCAGCCACTGCAGGGACAAATAGTTTTGCGCCTGTCTTGACATGTTCTTGCCGGTGTGAAACCTCTATTTGCTCCCCGAGAGAGTGCCACTGGTAACTTGCGAAAGCCAGCAGCACTTCAACACTTTTGCAGGCAGCTTTCATGAAATGTACAACTGCACAAAACACCATACCGGCTCGGTCGTCGCCCGGGTTACCAAGGACCGCGCTGCTCGAGCTCATCTTCCGTCGACAGCGGAAAATCAGCTAGGAGGAACACAACGCAAGACAACACAACTACTGACAATTGCCCAGTGGAACATCAGGACTCTTCTCGACCGAGAAGCAGCTGACCGACCAGAAAGACGTACGGCACTAGTAACAATGGAACTGGCAAAATACAACATCGACACTGCCGCCCTATGCGAAACAAGGTTCTCAGAGTCTGGTAGTCTCAATGACCTGGAATACTCTTTCTTCTGGAGTGGCAAACCCGAAGGAGAGAGAAGGGAGGCCAGAGTGGGCTTTGCTATCAAAAAGGACATCGTCACAAAGCTGACAGAAATGCCACGGCCAGTAAGTGACAGAATCATGACGATGAGACTACCTTTGAGCAAGGACAACTTTGCTACAATTATCAGTGTGTACGCTCCAACAATGACAAACCCAGATGATAACAAGGAGGCCTTCTACAACCAGCTGGCAAGTATGCTCAGTGACATCCCTCACACTGATAAGCTACTGCTGATAGGAGACTTCAATGCAAGGATAGGAAGAGACGATGACACGTGGCCCTTGGTCATGTGCAAACATGGAATCGGGAAATGCAACTCCAATGGTGAGCTCCTACTGGCTTTGTGCTCTGAGTTCGAACTGATAGTGACAAACACCATGTTCAAGCAGAAGGATGAACGCAAGACCACTTGGATGCATCCTCGTTCCAGGCACTGGCATATGATCAACTTCATCATCACAAGGTGCCGGGATAAGATGGATATCCACAGTACTCGAGCCATGCATGGAGCTAACTGCTGGACCGATCACCAGATGCTAAGGTCAAAAGTGTCATTCAGAATACGAGAAAAACACAACAGGCAGGGGACAAATAAACCAACAAAGCTCAACACAGCAAAATTAAGTACCATCAGTCACAGGGAGAGCTTCGAGCGGGAGATGGACAGCGCTCTCGCACAATGGGAGGAGAAGGAAAGCCCAACACCAGATGAGGAATGGGCAGCGTTGCAACAGGTTGTATACAACACAGCTAAAACTTATCTCGGCAAGCCAGACAGAAAACATCAGGACTGGTTCGACCCCAACAATCAGGAGCTACAGAATCTTATGAGCAGAAGAGACCAAGCCCACCAGAGAGTGTTGCAGACCAGGAACACTAGATCCACCACTGCAGCATACAACGATGCCTGCAGATTGCTACAAAAATGCACCCGTGCATTGAAGTCAGACTGGTGGGAAATGAAGGCAGAGGAGCTGCAGAGAGCTGCAGACAGAAACAACATGAAGGGCTTCTACAGCGGACTGAAGGAAGTGTGGGGACCCGTGAAGAAGGGAGCTGTTCACCTGAAATCAACTGATGGAACGGAGACCTTTTCCGACAGCAAGAGAGTTGTGGCAAGATGGAGCGAACACTTCCAGAAGCTACTCAACGTCCCTGGCGACATAGATCACGAAGCTCTGAACAACATCCAGCAGCGCATTACCAAAACCTGCCTCGATGAGATTCCAACCATGGATGAGATGGCTAGAGCAATCGCCAGCCTGAAAGATGGCAAAGCACCTGGGGGTGATGGAATTCCTGCCGAGGTATGGAAGCATGGAGGAGACAATCTGCTCAACAGACTGCACCAACTAATCACCAATGCCTGGGACGAGGGTTCTGTACCCCGAGCATGGAAGGATGCCAGCATTGTAACCATCTACAAGAAAGGTGATCGAACAGACTGTGGGAACTATAGAGGAATCTCTCTTCTTTCCATAGCAGGGAAGATCTTCGCCAGGATCCTACTCAACAGACTATCTAGTCACATAACACCTGGTGTAGTTCCGGAGTCACAGTGTGGCTTCAGAGGTAACCAGAGCACTGTGGATATGATATTTTGTCTCCGACAGCTACAAGAAAAGTGCATTGAGCAGGACCGACCACTGTACATGGTATTTGTCGATTTCACTAAGGCATTTGATACAGTCGGGAGGACCGGGCTATGGCAGCTACTGAGGAAGTACGGATGCCAAGAGAAGTTCACAACTATGACCGAGGCTCTACATACAGGAATGATTGCGAACGTTAGTGCTGGAGGGGAAGTCTCGGAATCGTTTGGGGTTACCAATGGGGTCAAGCAAGGTTGTGTACTGGCCCCCACGCTCTTCTCCATCTTCCTATCAGCAATGCTAGAAGAGGCTTTCCGAGACATGGGGGATGGCATCTATATACAGTCCAGACATAGCGCTGACCTATTCAATGTCGCACACTTCAGAGCGAAGACCAAGACTACTCAGATACTGGTGAGAGAGCTACTATTCGCAGATGACCGTGCACTGGTTGCCCACTCTGCTGAAGAGACCCAGAAAATAGTGGACGCTTTCTCTGATGCATCAAAGAAGTTTGGCCTGAAAATTAACATCAAGAAGACGGAGGTGCTGTACCAACCCAACTCTACAAGAACCCGAGAGGAGGACTTCATGGTTGACGGAAACAAGCTGAACTCTGTTCCGGAATTCACCTATCTCGGAAGCACTATATCAAGTGATGGACGCATTGATGCTGAGATACAGAGGAGGATGGCCAAGGCTAGCGCATCTTTCGGCCGACTACGCCAGAGACTCTGGAACAACCACCATGTGTCCATTCGGGTCAAAGGTAAGATCTACCGCGCAATCGTGCTATCCACCCTACTATACGGAGCCGAGGCCTGGACAGTGTACAGACAGCAGGTGAAAAAGCTGCATGCCTTCATGATGCGACATCTGCGTTCAATCATGAGGCTAACCTGGAAGGACAAAGTGACGAATAAGGAAATACTCGAACGGATGGGGCTGCCCTCTATGGAAGATCTTCTGATCAAAAAGAATCTCCGGTGGACTGGACACCTCATGAGGATGTCATCAGACAGGCTACCAAAGCAGATCCTCTATTCTCAACTGTCTTCTGGCTACAGAAAGAGAGGGCGCCCCCGTCTCCGGTTCAAAGATACCATCAAGAGAAACCTGAAGCTGAGAGACATTAAGACCGACTCATGGACGCAACTCTCACAGCAGAGAGCTAAATGGAGAGCGGCAGTCAAGTAATGAAAGCAGTATTTGTCGCATCGCGACCGACAGCATGATGATGATGATGATGAGATATGTAGATATGTAGATAGGAAGGTAGGTACTTGTAGGGGCTAGGAGGTGCGTGTGTTTGTGTGTTAATGTGTGTGCATGTATGTTTACTGGCAACATCTAACGTACATCCTGGCAACATCTAAGGGCATAGCAGGAGCGGTACCGACTTGTGACAGTGTGCATAGAGCGACTTTATAGTGCAAAGTGGAGGGTGGAGGTGAGAAGGAGTGAGGACAACGGACAACGATCCACAATTTGCTTGCCACGAGTTTAAGAAATTCGCTTCACAATATGGATTTGAGCATCGGTTTTCTAACCCACAGTATCCGAAAAGCAACGGCCAGGCCGAACGATATGTTCAAACCGTAAAAAAGTTAATAATTAAAGCAAACGCTGACAACGTGGATTTCAATCTGGCGCTACTAAATTACAGAAACACACCATTAGCAATCCTAGACGCTTCACCAGCGCAATTATTAATGAGTCGCAGGCTAAAATCCAAATTACCGACAATGCAACAAAGCTTGAAACCAGCTCTGCAGAAAACAAAGACAACACAAATGAAAAAAGTGCAAGAAAGGCAAAAAAAGTACTACAATAAACGTGTTGGGAGGGAGCTCAAACAATTAAACGTTGCAGATATGGTTAAATATAGAACATATAGTGGAAAGTGGGCAAGTGGCATGATAACTAGAGCAAGGACCACATGACTACGAAATAGTTAACAACACAGGTAACAGACTGAAGCGGAACCGCACACACATATTCCGAATACCGAACAAAGAACGAGAACAACAGCAATTAGCACAGGAAGCTAGCGCACCACACAGGGTAATTACAGCCGAGACAAACAAGTCTGCCTACGTGACTAGATATGGTCGTAGCACACGTAAGCCACAGCGATTCGGCACACCGCAGACCTAGCTCAATACCAAAATAGATTACTGTGAAACTAAAATCAACCTAATTATAAACTGGCCTGCCGAGTGGCAGGAACACGTGCGATCTAGCAAACTAAAAGACAACGACCATTTTGCACACACGACACATTATGCAAAAGCAACCACCTAAGGCCAGAGAAGATAGGACTATAGAATATGAATGTCGAGTTACTGTGATGAGCACATAAAGCATTAGGTACTACACAAATAATAAAGCAACGGAAAATGTTAAAATGTACTTGCATTTGATGGCCATAACCAGTACAAAAGTTACAGTCAAATCACAAATTACATAGATAGATTCAAATGTAAGTTCTATCATAACTGAACTGGTATTCTGTTGATTTCAATTTCACTTCTAGTTAAGAAACAAACTTCCAACATGTTGTTGTAAAATGTAAGGAGGTAATGATGAAGAGTTGTTATTGAGTTAAAGATTTTGTTAGAAACGTAAGATATTTCATTGCTGACCATGAATATGTTAAACAAATGTTTTGATATGAACATGTGTAGAATAACCAAAATAGTAACATTCCAGACACAGATGTCCAAGGTGTCCAGATATCGTTTCATAATTAGAACATTAAGATACAGTTAATAACTATATATATATATATAGAGATATTTAAAAAAAAAAGAAGAAAAAAAAAAAGGAGATGTAACATATGTAAATACGATAGTCGGTGAGTAGTTAGTAACACGGTACGAGACTACCTGGCCGGAATGAGGTCAGGGTAGTCGAAGTGGCAAAGCCCGGAACTATTAATAAACAGTTGTGAATCAGTCGTCGTGGTGTCCACAGCTTGTTCTTTACAATGGGAACACTATGTAGGTAGGTATATTTAGGTAGGTGGGTACTTGTAGGGACTAGAAGGTGGGTGTGTTTGTGTGTGTATGTATGTGATGTTTCTATATACAGGGATGAAAGTGGTCTCCGGGAAACAAAGCGTAAATGCGGATATTCTCCCATAGGTTTAGCATTGTCGGGGAATCGCCGAAAATGTCTGGAAGTCAGGTTTCATATATATTTGTATACGCTGACAGGACTGTGCTGTTTGAAACATGTATTAGTAGTGTATGCTGATAGTGCTGCGGCGTCTGCACCACATATTAGTATACACTGATGATTGAAAAATCTCTGAAATCCGCGGAATCGCGGAGATCTTTCATCCATGTATATAGTGGATCTGGAGGAGGTGTACATGAAATAAGGTGCATGAGATTACACAATCAGTCGCCGCCTACCGCAATCTCCCCAACCCTTATCACTACCAGCATCGCTGTCTCACGGCGATATGCATCTCAATGGCTATCCGAGGGCCGAGGGTTTGTGTTCCAAGATATCAAACATGATGGCAACCCAGCCAGTACTCAGTCCTTTGGCTGTGCAAGGGTGTGGGTGAAGCACATTGCAGCCCGACACCCTACTAGTACTACACTTACCTACAGGAAGTGTTTGATTTATTTTCTAGGCTAATGTCAGATATTTGCTAGCACAATTTCACTGCAATCCAAACCAGAAACAAATGAAGAGCTCTTTTCCAAAATGTGATAAGTGCCAATCAAAAAAAATGGGTTTGCAATGCAAATACCAGGTTCACAGATCGTGTTTTGGAAAAGAGCCCTTCATATATATCCGTGTATTTATATATGTGAAGACCTCTTTTACTAAATCCGATCTAGAAACTTGCCATTGCAAACTCATTGTTTTTTATTGCCGCTTATCGTGTTTTGGAAAAGAGCTCTTCAAATGTACGGTACTGACCATACTAAGTTTGATTAGAAGAAACCACGTGTTTATGGGTTCACAGCTAGTTTCAAATATAAGCCCGATAGTCAAGGATGGGGCTGGAATGGAACCCAATCACATATCGGGTAATGGACACAGGCCCCAAAACCCAAACCTCAGTCCCACCCCCACCCCAACCCCTAGGGACCACTGGAGCCTATCCCAAAAGACGCATATTAACACGTTTTAGGAAACACAAATAGGGTAAGATAGGGAATGTTCTGGAAGAAAACAATGAACAGGTTCGGAGTAGATACAATCTGAGCGCTTGTCCAAAAACGGGGGCGACATCATGACACGGTTTGCTAACAGTTCGCGTCGATGAACACTTGTTTACCGGGCCGGGAGCCAATGAGGATGGTCCGATCTATTACAGGCATGTCCAACCACGAAGGAGGCCCAAGGCTCCGGCCCAGGACGCCAGCCCAAGGCTCCGCCCCGCGCCCTGGGCCAGCAACAAGCATGGCCAGGGTCCAAATGGGCTTCGACCGCCCGATATCTGCATTATTGGCCGGGGTGGGGCTGGAACTAGGGAATAGGGCGGAGTGAGGGGCGGGGGGGATTGGAGTGAAAGGGGAGGGATAGCTAGAGGAGGGGATGGTTGCCTGACATGTTCATACTCTCACCCCACACTGCCTTCTCACCACACACTTCACACTGCTTCTTGAGCCTACCCTCCAGAAACACAATGTACACATCCATTCCACACTGCCTACCCTGCTTACACTTCACACTGCTTCATATTCCTCCCCTCCCCATTACACACTGCCTGCCCCTCTCACACTTCACATGGCTTCATCTTCCTACCATCCCACATCACAATGTACACATCCATTCCACACTGCCTGCCCCTCACACGGCTTCATCTTCCTACCATCCCACATCACAATGTACACATCCATCCCACATCACAATGTACACATCCATTCCACACTGCCTGCCCCTCTCACACTTCACACTGCTTGATATCCCCCCTCCCCATTCCACACCGCCTCCCCCTCTTACACTTCACACTGCTTCCTCAACCTACCATCCCACATCATAATGCACACACCCATTCCACACTGCCTGACTCTCTCACACTTCACACTGCTTCATCTTCCCCTCCCCCTCCCCATTCCACACTCGCTGCCCCTCTTACACTTCACACTGCTTCCTCAACCTACCATCTCACATCACAATGTACACACCCATTCCACACTGCCTACCCCTCTCACACTTCACACTGCTTCATCTTCCTCCCCTCCCCATTCCACACTGGCTGCCCCTCTCACACTTCACACTGCTTCATCTTCCTCCCCTCCCCATTCCACACTGCCTACCCCTCTCACACTTCACACTGCTTCATCTTCCTCCCCTCCCCATTCCACACTGCCTACCCCTCTCACACTTCACACTGCTTCATCTCTTCCTCCCCATCCCATTCCACACTGCCTACCCTCTCACACTTCACACTGCTTCATCTTCCTCTCCACCATTCCACACTGCCTACCCCTCTCACACTTCACACTGCTTCATCTTCCTCCCCTCCCCATTCCACACTGGCTGCCCCTCTCACACTTCACACTGCTTCATCTTCCTCCCCTCCCCATTCCACACTGCCTACCCCTCTCACACTTCACACTGCTTCATCTTCCTCCCCATCCCATTCCACCCTTCACACTGCAACCCGCCCAACTACAACACACCCTCCTTCACACACTCCTCCCATCACCCATTCCACACTGCCTACCCCTCTCTCCACACTTACACTCTCTCATCTTCCTCCCCTCCCCATCCACACTGGCTGCCCCTCTCACACTTCACACTGCTTCATCTTCCTCCCCACTCCCATTCCACACTGCTTCCCTTCTCACACTTCACACTGCTTCATCTTCCTCCCCTCCCCATTCCACACTGGCCGCCCTACCCTCTCACACATCACCTGCTTCATCTTCCTCCCCCCCCCCAAACTGCCTACCCCTCCACACTTCACACTACATCATCTTCCTCCCTCCCCATTCCACACTGGCTGCCCCTCTCACACTTCACACTGCTTCATCTTCCTCCCCTCCCCATTCCACACTGCCTGACTCTCTCACACTTCACACTGCTTCATCTTCCTCCCCTCCCCATTCCACACTGGCTGCCCCTCTCACACTTCACACTGCTTCCCCAACATACCATTCCACATCACAATGCACACACCCATTCCACACTGCCTGCTCACTCACCACCTCTGCTCAGTGTCTGCTTCATTCGACTCGACGGGTCTCTGGGCATTAACACTGAATATCAATCAATATAGATCTTTAATCATTTATCACATTTATGCACAAAATATCAATTTATAAGAAAAAAAAGAAAAAGGTCCTATTTGGTGTTGGGTGGCTTTGGAGATTGCAGCCGTCTTATATTCACCCCCTACGCAGCCACTCTATGCACCCCCCACAAGACACCCCAGCCGTCAGTTGGTTCCAAGTCAAGTAGTTGGTGCATGTCTGAACCAGGTTCATCTCTCTCTATACGCGTGTTAGTCTAGCCTCAACACAACTCTCTCACGTCACACCCAGACCGGGCACTAACTAGTAGACCTTCTAAGGGTCCTCTCCAGCACTGTTTTATATTCACACTACTACTAGTTGTAGTAGTAGTAGTAGTAGCAGTAGTAGTAGTAGTAGTAGTAGTAGTAGTAGTAGTAGTAGTAGTAGTAGTAGTAGTAGTAGTAGTAGTAGCAGCAGCAGTAGTAGGTAGCAGTAATAGTAGTAGTAGTAATAGTAGTAGTAGTAGTAATAGTAGTAGTGGTAGTAGGTAGTAGCAGTAGTAGTAATAGTAGTAGCAGTAGCAGTTGTAGTAGTAATACTGTCACTGCAGTAAAGTTGCATTAGCCGATGGATTTGAGTTTCAGCCATTTTTTTTGTTAAAAGATCAATGAAATTTGTTGTTGTTAAATGCATGAAATTAATTGTTATAATCGACGATGTTTTAGCTTGAAGAAAACATATGCCAAATTTTGGAGATATTTGAGGTGAAAACAAGCTAAATTAATTTGGCAATCGCATCTAAATGTTGGACATTGTAGTAGTCTGCACTGACCTCTCATGCAAAGAGCCACATATACAGGTAGGAAAGGAGAAGGTGATGACACCAGGAAACCCAAGTGGGTGTAATGGTTAGCACACTGTCCCCCGGAATGCAAGAGATGTGTGTTCGATTCATGCACTAGCAGAACTATTTCCTATTTTCATCACCTCCACGAAAACACTATAGGCTGAGCCCCGACTGGACTGCCGTCTACTGCGTGTGGCAAGACACACCCACCCACCTATAGAGGCGACATGGGACCTGGCGAGTTAGGAGGTGGGTGAGCTGATTGTTGATGCCGTGGAGAGCGGATAAGTTTTGGAATAAACCAGTTTGAAGTGTACTTACTAAATCTTGGCGTGGAAGACCGTGGGCCATCACAGTACTTAGCATTCCCTGTTATACAACACCACATGTTTAATAAGTATACCAGCATCTAAGTTGGACATGCCCTCTGAAATACAATTAAATGCCTTGGTTAAGAAAATGTTAGTGTTTCCATTGGACCATGCAGTTTAAATAAAAGTAGGGAAGTTTAAAAATAGACCATCAGGTAAAATATATGTAAATAATGAGCCTGTAACATCCTACACAACTATCAACCTGTTTAAACACATTGAACATTATATAAGACAGACAAAATGTCTTGTCAACTATAAACTTACCTTGTTTTATAAGAGAAAAAATGTAACCCTCAAAGATTGTTTGAGTTTCCCCGAGTATACACTTTCTACTCGGTGCTGCTCCCCATTTTTGCATGAACTACAGTGACTGGTACTGTACATTATACAGCAGGAGCCACTCCCTTAATTCTACAGGATCGGTGCTGTAACTAATACAGCACTGATCAAACTTAGATTATTTAGACTGTCAATTCCAATAGTATGATGGCTGGAAGACCAGTGCTCTGGCACTGACAAATGTCATATTCAGATGAATAAATACTTTACCAACAAAAATAAAATTATGACAGCACCTGAATTGATTATATGCCTCGCTATGTGATCCTGAAGCAGAGTGTCAAAATAAAGTGTTGGTACTAGTACAATGGTGAAATAATAGGTGGCGCTGTGAACATGTTAAAAGCACGAACAATGAATATTTACTGAGGGCATTGTGCAACATCCAAACAATAACGATACACTATTCCATTATGAAAGTTGTAACTTCTGCGACATGATGATATGTGTGAAACACCATACTTCATAGCTCCAGCTTACAATGCTTTGTTGATATTTCACATAAAAATAATTCAAATTAAATTAATTTGTAAATACGGATATGTTCGCTTTGTTGCTTCCATGAAAGTAAATTCTTAAATATATGGTATTCACGGGGATTATCTGTAGAGAATTAGCAGACAAACAGATCCCCACCAGACCCGCCTTCTTTACAGTAGCATATTCCAATAGAAGAATAAAATCTTCAAAAACTAAAACACTCACATAGATTTCATCCTATACATTCCAACTTAAAGCTGCATAGCCCGATGAAATATCAAATTGTCAAAACCAAACCAATTATCTAGATTTGATTTGACATATCTAACTTAGACACTGATGCACTTATTAAGCATTTGTTTCTAAATAGAAGGCAATACTGAGTCAATTTAACAGAACCTGTTACTGCAGAAGTCTATGGTGGCAGAGTTTTGGCAAGCTTGCCAAAACTAATTTTCCATGTTTGCACTAAAAATATCTCAAAAGTTTACCATTTAAAATAAAAGTAACTTTGAACTAATGTAAAGTAGATACTAGTGATCGATCTAATATATTTATCTCAGAAAAAATACAGAAATTCAAAACCATCGGACTATGCAACTTTAAACACTGGGCATTTATTAAAGTTGCATAGTCCGATGGTTTTGAATTTCTGTCATTTTCGGAGATAAAAATATATAAGATCGATTGTTATAATCTACCCTACTTTAGTTTGAAATAACTATGATCTAAAATGATTAACTACAGAGATATTTGAAGTGTAGACATGAACAAAATAATGTTGGCATTCTTGCCAAAACTCTGAATCCATAGGTTTCAATAGTAACAGGTTATATTAATATGACATAGTACGCCCTTCTATGTAGCAACAAATGCTTAATAAGTGCACTAGTATCTAAGTTGGATATTTACATTCCAACCTGGAGAAGTGATTTGCTTTTTAAAATCTAATGCTTTCATTGGACCATGCAACTTTAGATATCTAAGGAATATTAAGTACATTTAAAAGAACCTATCACTGATGCAGGCCTATAATGTGCACCATTTTAGTGTGCACACTAATTGAGCATATTTTCACTCCAAATATCTCCGAAGTTAGCCCATTTCATAATAAAAGTCAGCCCAAATTTAATAAGTAAATTATAACTATTAACGGAATAGATTAATTTGTTAAACTATGGCAGAAATTCAAAACCATCACAAGTGTGTTTTCGAGTTTTACGTCCTGGCAACAGCTAAGGTCATACATATCAGGATGGCAAAACCATCATATTATGGAACTTTAACAGAACGACAAGACGAAATGATAGTAATATCTAGTTGTAAAAATATGTCTGTGTCTCCATGAATATGGCCTGTGCTGGCGACAGGCGTAAAGGCTATATTCCTTACACGCGGTATGCGGTATGCGGTATGCGGTATGCGAATGTGACAAAAAATCTAAATGCCTTGAAGTCTATGGGCTACATTCCTTATACGCAGTATGCAAATGCGAATGCGAATGCGGCAACTCGATCGGTCCATGTGGCCACCGGCACGGCATGCGGCAAGCGGTATGCGAATATAAACCTGAGTCGCATGTGTCCATTAGTTTTAGATGAGGAGAGGTGACTGAGCATTACGGAACGGTCACACACAGGGGTGCGGAGGGGACACACAGGCCTAGAGGGGTGCCGTGTACATAGTGATTGGTGTGTGCGGAGGGGAAACATATGGTGGTGGTGGTGGTGGTGGTGGTGGTGGTGACGGACGGTTACGGTTTGGTAAAAATGCTACCATATCCACAGAAATATGAATACTTATCTATAATTTGGTAATTATAAAGGTAGGAATATAGCCAGTTGTGTCCCGCATGCCGCATACCGCGTAGAAGGAATCCTCCCATTCGCATACCGCATACCACATGCAAGGAATGCACGCTTTAAGCAACCACCAATCAATCAATAAAAATTGTGTCTGTATGTCTGTCTGTGTGTCTGTATGTATGTGTATCTGCATGTGTGTGTGTCTGTCTGTCTGTGTGTCTGCCTGTATGTGTGTCTGCATGTGTGTGTGTCTGTCTGTATGTGTCTGTGTCTGTATGTGTGTGTGTGTCTGTGTATGTGTCTGTGTCTGTGTGTGTGTCTGCCTCTGTGTGTGTCTGTGTGTGTGTATGTGTCGGTCTGTGTCTGTGTTGGTCTGTCTCTGTATGTCTGTATGTTTATGTATGTGTGTGTCTGTGTGTGTGTGTGTCTGTCTGTGTATGTCTGTATGTCTGTGTATGTGTGTCTGTGTGTGTATGTCTGTGTCTCTCTGCCTGCCTGCCTGTCTGTCTATGTCTCTGTATGTCTGGGCAGAGCAAGACACCACGTCCCAGTGCAGACATAGACGCCCATTAGTATACATGCTGACGGCTTGTTCTGTTCGTGTAGATTGTGGGGAGTATTCAGAATGTCCAGCTGTAACAGTCTAACAGTCTAACACCCTATGCTGCCCCGTGCTGTACACTCCTGTAGCCGAATGCTGTATTCATAACAGGGGACCCAGTTATGGACCAGTCGCCATTTGTCCAAACCATCAAACGATGCAAGAGTTCTGACTGCAATACACAATCTCAACGCCTAGATTGGGGGCCTCAGAAAAGGGGCCAGATTTTCCAGTCTGCACGCACTTGACATGTACACATCACGGCAGCTGTTCACAAGCTACAAAAAGATACAGACGTCGACATTTTGTAATGGCAGACTACTCTTTTTTTTGTTTGTTTATTGGAGTTTTACGTCCTAGCAACAGCTATGCTCATATCAGGACGGGTACCGACTTGGGACAGTGCGCACTCATGGCGACTTTATAGTGCTGCCCCACTGGGAAATCAGGCCGCCAGCACCATGACCTGATACCCCACTCAGTCATATTATCCTGACACTGAGCTAACCAGTCCTTGGCCTGTCCTATTATTGCTGAGTGCCAAGCTAGGAATCGACAAATATCAATTTTCTAAGTCATTGGTTTGACTCGACTGGGAATTGAACTCCCGATCTCCCGCACGGGAGGTCTGTAGTCTACCGATTCAGCCACCGCGCACGGTGTAGACTACTCTGTTACTGAATATATTGTCATTGTACTTTTAGTAAACACACGCACACACGCACACACATACAACACATATAACACACAACACATACAACACACACACCTTTCAGTTTCAGTGAAAATTGATCACTTACAATTATATAAGCCTTTAGCTGAAGGGATTGTGACTGACCTAACCCAACAGGAACTAGCATCAGCTGACTGGTCACATCAATTATGGAGTCATATGTGATATTGCAGTTTGTTTATTTATTTGGGTGTTACACCCTAACAACATCTAATATTATATCAGAATGGATACCAACTTGTGACAGTGGGCACTCATGGCATTTTATAGTGCTACCTCGCTGGGAGTTTGGCTAATGATACCAGACCTGACATTTCACCCAGTCACATTATCCGGATACTAAGCAAATCAGTCCTTGCCCTATTCTAACAATGCCAAGCACCAGGCTAGGTAGCGATAAGTATAAATTTAGTAAATCATTGGTTTGACTTGGCCAGGGTTCAAACCCAAGACGAGAATTCAGCCAGCCAGCACTCTTAAGGCCCGGTCACACACGTTAGTGGACGTAGTTGAACGTAGTGGAGGCTAACTTAGTTGAAGGTAGTTGAAGGTAGTTGAAGGTAGTTGAAGGTAGTTGAAGGTAGTTGAAGGTAGTTGAACGTACCGGCATCCATACTTCTCCTTGGTAATAATGTGGGTGGGCCGTGAGTTCCGATTTAATCTTTGTTCAAAAGAGCGCTACGTTAGGGGCTGAATTCGCATCTGTGATGCTAACGTACTCTAGTGCACTCTAGCATGCTCTAGCATACTCTAGCATGCTCTAGCATACTTGGACGAAGCCCTGGTCACATAGCCGTTACTGAACATGGGTGAATATAATGGAGGCTAACGTAGTTGAACATACCGGCATCCGTAACGTAACGTATTTATCCGTACCATATTTATCTGTACCAAAACCTGCCCTACCTTAACGTATTTCAATGTAGTTTAACATACTTACACTACGTTTGACCCACGTTAGCCTTCACTACGTTCACCTACGTTCACCTATGTTCACCTTCGTTCAACTACGTCCACTAACGTGTATGTGACCATGGGCATTACAGATTGGACCATCCCGTCCAGTCCATGTGAAGCAGTCATCTGCAACAGTCATATGTTATGCAATTGAATGCTATGCAATCAATCACATGCAATTTAGAGGAGAGAATAGAGTCAGTGGGTGAGAACTAAGCGTTGAAAAGAGTGTAGAAACACCAACTCATCTGATGCAAACAATCGGAAACTCATATTTAGCACACAATCAGTGACAAGTATCGACAAGTATCAACTTGTTATGCCATTGGTTTGACTCGGTTGGGGTTCGAACCCACGACGGACCACATGGGAACCAGTGTTCTTATTGAATTGGCCACCAAGTCCCGTAAAATAAAATAAAAAGATTTGCTTTTAAAGTTTTACTTCAAATTAAAGTAATTTAAAGTACGACGAAACCTAGATAAAAGATTCACCCGTTGTAGTACACGGGTGAAGACCAGCCTTATATAAATACGGGCGAAAATAGCGTTAGTATGGAAGTGAGGCTCCAGTATGGAAGTGAGGCTCCAGTATGTGGCTCCAGTATCAAATGGATACTTCTATAGGCACAGAGTTGGTGAAATGGGAGAGAATGCAAAAAGACAAGATGGCGGCCGCAGAACGCCGTCGATTTCACTTTTAAATCTTATTAAACTAGATATTATATTATATTTTTCAACTCAAAAGTAGCGGGTAAATAATAAAACATATGTAAAGAATAATTGTTGCTTGTTAGTATGTTAAATTAGGCTCTCAATTCTTTGACCCGTTTTTTCACCAGCTTTTACATAAGGTTGGTATGCACCCCTCCTGTGGCTACTGCAGCAGTACGGGGTGAATCTTGTATCTAGACGAAACCCCGTTATAACGCGACCGTTGGGGGGTCCACAGAATGTCATCGCAAAAACAGTGGGTGCGTGCTAAATTCGGCTTCTGTTTATTGAATCACTTTTGAATTAAGGAATTCTGAGTCCAAAGAATCATCGTGCTATATCAGAATTCGCTTGAAATCAGGGCACGATATAAAGTAGATAAAAGATCCACCCGGTACTTGTAGTACACGGGTGAAGGACAGCGTAGTGTAAATATGGGTGAAAATAGGTTTAGTATGGAACATGAACTAGAAACTGTGGCTCCAGTATCAAATGGCTACCCATATAGGCACAGAGTTGGTGAAATGGGCGAGAATGCAAAAAGACAAGATGGCAGCGCTAGAACGCCGTCATTTCACTTTTAAATCTTATTAAACTGGATATTTTATCATATTTTTCAACTCAAAGGTAGCGGATAGATATGAAGACACCTCTAAAGATTAAATGTTGCTTCTTAATCTTAGATTGTGAAATTAGGCTCTCATTTCATTAACCCGCTTTTTCGACTGTTTTTATATAGGGCTGGTATTCACCCGTGTACTGCGAGTACCGGGTGAATCCTTTATCTAGATATAAGGGGGCTTCACTGTATATCAATCAAGCTAACATAGTTATCTAAAAAATAAATATGGCATATGGTAATGTGACCGTTACGAGTTATTATAGCTAGAGCTACAACAGGCTGTTCGAGGTGTGCAGTTTTATGGAAGCTGTTGGTGAGGTCACAGGGGTCATGCAGCTCCCTTATGAATAACCGGTTCGACAGGCACGTGACATACTCACTGAAGGTCCTCAGGGTCAGGTCCTCAGGGTGAGGGCAGCAGGCTAAGCTGACAACAGCGACCATCTCACTCACCTGCAAGTAGAGGGGAAGTGCACAGTTAGTAAGTTGTGGTATATATATATGAGACTGTCTCAAAAGGTGATAAGTAAAATGGGACAAACTTTGTCCACTGTAACGGTCAACATATGCATTCGCTCAGGATAAACTGATTTGTTTTTTTACATGGTTTTTCAAAATCCCAATAGAATACATATTGATTTGAAGCAAATGTCCTTGTGTTTTCAGTGTCACCGTTTCTGTGCTGTTTTGTGCCAATGGTTATGCGGACAACAACAAAAATAGTTATCACCTTTTGAAACAGGCTCATATATACATAGAACAATTTTTGGGCGCGAATGACCGTGTGCAGCGCCCGCAGTTAGGATTGGGGCCGGTGACGGCGCCACTGATCCCTCGAGTGGGTTGTTCATTGGTTGTTGGATTTTTACGTCCTGGCAACATCTAAGGGCATATCAGGACGGGTAGCGACTTGTGACCGTGCGCACTCATGGCAACTCTATAGTGCTGCCCCACTGGGAGACCAGGCTGTCAGTACCATGACATGATATCCCACTCAGTCACATCCTGAAACCGAGCCAACCAGTCCTTTCCCTCTCCTAACAATGTTGAGCACCTGGCTAGGAAGTGACAAGTATCAATTTTTTTAAGTCATTGGTTTTACTCGACCGGGAATTGAACTCCCAACCTTCCACATGGGAGGCCTACGCTCTACCGATTCGGCCACCACATCCGGTACGACAGTTTGGTGCGCCTGCAGTTAGCATGGGGGCCTGTGGAGGTGCCACCGGTCCCTCAGATGGGAAGAATGCAGCAAATACAGCGCAGTATATACAGTGGTAATAAATGGGTAATAATAACAATATTCCCTTCCACACCTTTATACTCACATAATGCTTACATCACACATATATAACAGCATAGGATATTTAAAGATCTGGCCACATGATTTTCTAATAGCATATATTCTTTACATGAATATTCACTACAATCTTAACAAAATATTCAAATCATAGAAATAGTAATTCACTATTAACCAAAGTAGGCGTTGTGTTATTTTCCTCAGGGAGCTGTTTCTTTATAACCTTTCTATTCTATATCAGAGAGAGAATATATCAAACTGGGTAAGAATTCTCTGGTTTATGTCACTTGAACAGCTGAAAGGGCCTTGAGGGCTGAAAGACCCTAATAGCAATAGCCACAGACACCGTCAGCCTTGATTACGCTTTCAGTTTGAGTTTTATTTAACCACAGGCATGTAGTAAGGTAACTGTATGGCTTCCCCAAAGGGTGATCTTCCAGCCAATAGTTTGTTTCAAGATAACAATCAGTGAACAGTCAGTGAACGCCCAATGGAAGGTAACCATGCCAAAAGTAGCCAGATAGCACCCCACACAGCTATGTACAAGCCTATTATATGTAAATAGGAGTAGGCTAGTCTAGTAGTAAGAGTAGAAAAATAAAACACATATATGCCAAGAAAATCCAAAAATATTAACATAGACTACTAACCAGACCAACCATCTATCTGCTACTGAAATGCAGGCAATCAAAAACCTTATCAGCAGCTACTGTGTGATAAGATAACACCAACACTCCAGCTGGCCAGCATTGAAAACAAGCCTGAATACCCAGGCTTATCTGCTATGGACAGTATAAATACAGCTTCAATAATAAATAAAAAATAAAAAATGATAATTGCAAATTTGTAAAGTTGTGTTGGTCATGTTATTGCCCCTTTCCCTTTAAACACGAAACCATCCTTTGTTTATATATTTGAACATCCTTAGAACAATAACCACCATTTGATGAAGGGGAAGGGGTGCATTATGAAGGCGTCTAGTGTTAGGTCTGCCCTGCCTCCTGGCGAAGACTACAGAACTACACAAGCTTTCAGAAGAATGCTTCTAAGACAAGGTAGCATTGTATCAGAAGTTGGTTGATTGGTTGGTTGATGGAGTTTTACATCTGGCAACATCTAAGGTCATATCAGGAGTGGTACCGACTTGTGCCAGTGCACATTCATGGCGACTTTATAGTGCTGCACCACTAGGAAATTAGGCTACCAGCACTATGACCTGATATCCCACTCAGTCACATTATCCTTACATTGATCTAACCAATCCATTCCCTATCATATTAATGCTGAGCACCAAGCTAGAAAACGACAATCATCAATTTTGTAAGTCATTTGTTTGACTCGACTGGGAATTGAACTCCCGATCTCCCACATGGGAGGCCGGCGCTCTACTGATTCGGCCACAGGGTCCGGTCACAAAATCACATGAGCATCAGGTAGAATGCTTCTAGGACAAGGTGGCATTGTATCAGAAGTAGTACATATAACAAATAAATGAGTATTTAATATACATATGGATGTGCCCTAAATAAATATAAACATTCTGTATTGGAATGGTGGAATCCAATAATGCTGCATAATTCGACGAAAGCGTTTATTTTTCAACCAAAGTACTTAGTTTTCTTCTACATAGCCAACTTAGATACTGGTGCACTCATTAAATATCTATTACAGGTTGGTACTCCTGTGTTTTGCTGATATACTCTAAAATTAATAAACAAAGCCTCCTCCAGTGCATACCTAAATTAATTTAGCATGTTTTTGCTTCAAATGACGCCAAATTAACCCTTCAAATACAAGTTACTTCAAACTAAAATAAAATAGATAATAATTATCAATCTAATAGATTGATCTAAAAAAGGAAAACATTTGTAGAAACTCAGAACGATCGGATTATGCAACTTTAAGTGTAGGCTGCTCATTATTTAATCGGGAGGCACAGTGAGCGCTTAGTGGATCAATAGAAGGGTAATCTATGGGCAGATTGTTAGTAGAGTGTGCTTGGGGAGTGCACAGAGGGGGTATAGAGTCCTTGGGGGGTGTTGTTCTGACCCAGCGCACACCACCTCATCTGGCCCACATCACACATCAATTACCCACGTAAACTACCTCAGTACTTGCGATAACACCCACTCACCCCCGCCCCCACCACACACACGCACGCACAAAGAGCGCGCACACACCACCTCCCTCACTACCCCACACACCATCATCACTCTTCTCCCTCACCACTCACCACCCTCACCCTCACCACACACCACCATTCACCCTCACCACCACCACCACCACCGATCACCATCTCCACCACCACCTATCACCATCTCCACCGCCCGCCATCACCACCGCCACCACCATCCTCACCACCACCAACCACCATCACCACCGCCATCACCACCACCGATCACCATCTCCACCGCCCGCCATCACCACTGCCACCACTACCACCACCATCCTCACCACCAGCAGCACCAATCACCATCTCCACCATCCGCCACCACCACCGCCGCTACCACCACCACCACCATCCTCACCATCACCACCACCAGCACCACCACCATCCCATCACCCCACTCCACCACCACCCTCACCACCACCACCACCACCACCACCAAACACTCACGGACCGCGGGGAAATCTCACCACGTGTTTTATGGCTTTACTTTGTATTTAAAAAAACCCAAAATCTTTCTAAACTTAATTTGATCAATCCTGACTACCACGAGTCACGAGTTGACCATGGCCAATCAAGTGTGTGATTGATGAATATTAGTGCGCGTGAAATCAACATCTAGCAGGCAGCCACTGATACACACCACCTGCATTCATACATCACTGCAGCAGCACACCACCTGCATTCATACATCACTGCAGCAGCACACCACCTGCATTCATACATCACTGCAGCAGCACACCACCTGCATTCATACTCCACTCAGCATCACACCACCTGCATTCATACATCACTGCAGCAGCACACCACCTGCATTCATACATCACTGCAGCAGCACACCACCTGCATTCATACATCACTGCAGCAGCACACCACCTGCATTCATACATCACTGCAGCAGCACACCACCTGCATTCATACATCACTGCAGCAGCACACCACCTGCATTCATACATCACTGCAGCAGCACACCACCTGCATTCATACATCACTGCAGCAGCACACCACCTGCATTCATACATCACTGCAGCACACCACCTGCATTCATACATCACTGCAGCAGTACACCACGTGCATTCATACATTACTGCAGCAGCACACCATGTGCATTAATACATCACTGCAGCAGCACACCACCTGCATTCATACATCACTGCAGCAGCACACCACCTGCATTCATACATCACTGCAGCAGCACACCACCTGCATTCATACATCACTGCAGCAGTACACCACGTGCATTCATACATCACTGCAGCAGCACACCACGTGCATTCATACATCACTGCAGCAGCACACCACCTGCATTCATACATCACTGCAGCAGCACACCACCTGCATTCATACATCACTGCAGCAGCACACACTGCATTCATACATCACTGCAGCAGTACACCACCTGCATTCATACATTACTGCAGCAGCACACCACGTGCATTCATACATCACTGCAGCAGCACACCACCTGCATTCATACATCACTGCAGCAGCACACCACCTGCATTCATACATCACTGCAGCAGCACACCACCTGCATTCATACATCTTGGAGCAGGACGCCTCCTCCATTAATACATCCTCACAGCTTGTTGGGGCTTTACATCTTAGCAACATCCAAGGTCACCTGGGAATGTGTGCCCACTCATTTGTTTGTTTGAGTTTTACATCCTGGCAACATCTATCTAAGGTCATATCAGGACGGGTACCGACTTGTGACAGTGCGCACTCACGGCGACTTTATAGTGCTGCCCCACTAGGAAATCAAGCCATCGGCACCATGACCTGATATTCCACTCAGGCACATTATCCTGACATTGAGCCAACCAGTCGTTGCCCTATCCCGATTATACTGAGCGCCAGGCTAGGAAGTGACAAGTATCAATTTTAAAGTCATTACTTTGACTCCACCAGGAACCAGACTCCCGACCTTCTGCACGTGAGGCCCACGCTCTACCGATTAGGCCACGGCGCCCTGTGGTACCGACTCGTGACAGTGCACACTAATGGTGACTTAATAGTGCTGCCCTACTGGTTTACCAGACCGCTGGTACCATGATATGGTATCCCAGTCAGCCATATTGTACTGATACTGAGCAAACCAGTCCTATCCATGCCCTATCCATGCCCTATCCTTGCCCTATCCTATTAGTATTACGCTGGGTAGGTAGCGACAAGTATCAATTACATGATTAGTAAGCAATCCACAACAAAGAAGGGGAAGGATAAGGTTTTAACTCTGCGCGTGATTCTCACCTCAAGTCCTAAATTAGATAAAGGATTCACCCGGTAGTCGCAGTACACGGGTGAATACCGGTATTGCAGGTATAGCAATACCTCAGGGAGTTTGACGCCCCTGCCTTGCAGAGTTGTAAACCACTGCCTTGTGGTACAGGTCCTTGACAGAACCGAAGGCTAAGGGAGCAAACCCTAAACAGAAAACCATGTCACTGTGGCAGCATTAAGGGCGGTTGATGTATGGAACTCCCAACATCTCCCGACCAGCCACTGCAGGGACAAATAGTTTTGCGCCTGTCTTGACATGTTCTTGCCGGTGTGAAACCTCTATTTGCTCCCCGAGAGAGTGCCGCTGGTAACTTGCAAAAGCCAGCAGCACTTCAACACTTTTGCAGGTAGCTTTCATGAAATGGCTCGAACGGATGGGGCTGCCCTCTATGGAAGATCTTCTGATCAAATGAATCTCCGGTGGACTGGACACCTCATGAGGATGTCATCAGACAGGCTACCAAAGCAGATCCTCTATTCTCAACTGTCTTCTGGCTACAGAAAGAGAGGGCGCCCCCGTCTCCGGTTCAAGGATACCATCAAGAGAAACCTGAAGCTGAGAGACATTAAGACCGACTCATGGACGCAACTCTCACAGCAGAGAGCTAAATGGAGAGCGGCAGTCAAGTAATGAAAGCAGTCTTTGTCGCATCGCGACCGACAGCATGATGATGATGATGATGATGATGATGATGATGATGATAAAAACGGTCGAAAATGCGGGGAAATGAAATGAGAGCCTAATTTCACAATCTAAGAAGCAACAATTATTCTTTACATATGTCTTATTATTTCCCCGCTACCTTTGAGTTGAAAAATAGAATAAAATATCTAGTTTAATAAGATTTAAAAGTGAAATCGATGCCGTTCTAGCACCGCCATCTTGTCTTTTTGCATTCTCGCCCATTTCACCAACTCTGTGCATATATGGGTAGCCATTTGATACTGGAGCTACAGTTTCTAGTTCCTGTTCCATGCTAAACCTATTTTCGCCCGTATTTACAGTACGTTGTCCTTCACCCGTGTACTACAAGTACCAGGTGAATCTTTTATCTAGTCCTAAATGTCCTACTTGCAGCTTAGCCCACATTCGATTCCTTATCAGAAAGAAAGCAATATTACAATAATATAATCACATAATTTAAATGCCCATATTAGATAGGATGACAATGCGAGTCTTATATGACACAATTGACGTATAATTGTTTCAACAAGTACAGAGACTCGGCTAGCTATAGGACAGTGAGAGGTGAGCATAGCTTGATCCCGCATACTTTAACTAACCTACCGAAATTATGCCAATCCTGATAGGTCATGGTGAACTAGCAGCTGAATTAAACACCCAGTGTTAGGATTGGGAGGGCCGGACCGCCGGCTACCCATCCAGAAGGTTGGGGGTTCAAATCCAAGCAGAATCAAACAAATGACTTATAAATTTGATAGTTGCCTAGCCTGACGCTTTGCATTAATAGGAGTGAGCTTGGTTGGTTGTTGGAGTTTTACGTACTGACAACATCTAAGGTCATATCAGGACGGCCAGGGACTGGTTAATTCAATATCAGGATAAGATGAATAACTGGAATATGACTGGAATATCCGGTCACATTACTGGCAGCCTGGTCTCCCAGTAAAGCAATGCTATAAAGTTGTCATGGGTGTGCACTGTCACAAGTCAGTACCCATCCTGCTATGACCTTAGATGTAACTAGGATGTAAAACCCCAACAAAAACAAACACCTAGCACTTATTACGGAACACTTTAATAACAAACACATCTTCCTGCCTTAAATTAACACACATTTATATCACATGTGTGTTAATACTATTATTAGAATACATGAACCAATAAATTACCAATATTAAATAAAATAAATTTAAACTACCAATAAGACGCACACAGTTCGTGGGAGTGCCTCAAATTAACCACACATTATATCACATATGAGTTATTAGATTAAATGAACCAATAAATCAACAATAGTGTAGTAGTCTGCACTGACCTCTCAGGCAAGTGACCACATAGACAGGTAGGCATGGGTAGTGTGTTGATATCAGGGAGCTGAGGTGGTGTAATGGTTAGCCCACTGGCTGTGGAATGCAAAGAGATGTGGGTTCAAGTTCCACTCTAGGCATAATATTTCCCATTTTCATCACCCCCACGACACTGGTTTCCATGACTATTATCCTGTACAAGCTACGCGCTGTATGGTTGTTGAACCTACCCTGTGTATGTATGTAATTGTAAGCATTAAATGACCATTTAAAAGACTTACAATTCCAGGGGGACTAGTGTAGTAGTCTGCACGGCTCTTCCATTGTCGCCATAGGGCGGGTTGGTCGTGGAAATCCCATATAATACTGTAGTAGTGTGCACTGACCTCTCAGGCAAGTGACCACATAGACAGCTAGGCATGGGTGCTGTGTTGATATCAGGGAGCCTAGGGGTTGTAATGGTTAGCACACTGGCCCGGAATGCAAAAAGATGTGGGTTCGAGTCCCGCTCGAGGCGCAATAATTCCCCATTTTCATCACCCCCATGACAATATTAAATAAATAACAAATAAAAACTACCAACAAGAAGCACACAGTTCGTGGTAGTGGCGATAAACACCAGCCCGGTACGCTATGAAATGACTCGGACACAAATCGATACCTATCATAACACCAGGGGGCGTGTATGACTTTCTGGACTTGGCAGCGTTTTGAGAATATAAAAAGAGAGAGTGCACTCCGCTGACAGGTCCCAATAGCCGGCCGGGTGCTACATAAACACGCCAAAGGGCATCCAAACACAGCCACATTGCCGGGCCCCATCGCATTAATACGGCAGCAGTCGCCATTACCAACAGGCCGCAAATAGCCTCCTCCGGCACCGACAAACTAATGCCTGGCGCTGACTGGCCCGACCGACTGTCAACGCGGTCGGCTGACAGACGTGTGATTGGTTGGTTGGGGTTTTACGTCTTGGCAACATCTAGACAGACACAAAAAAAGAAAAGTTCCTTTTATTGCACGACGCCTCTAGAGCAGATTTTTATCATCGGCTATTGGACATCAAACATATGGTCATTCTGACATATTTCTTTGGAGGAAACCCGCTGCCGCCTCATAGGCTACTCTTTCCGATCATCAGCCTTTGATGAACCAGTTGTGGACAACTGGTTGTCTGGACAGACACGTGAAGGCTGGTTAGTTGGGGAGGAGGAGAGAAGTTGGCGTGCCCTATGCAACAGACTGGTCCACCTGGTGACACATTGCATCAACGGGGGCGGGACGGGGGGGGGGGGGGGGTGAATGAGGGGGCTGCATTCTAGCCCACAGGATGATCTGACCTAAGAGAGAAGAGAGTGAAGAAGAGAGAAGAGACTGTGTGTGAGAGTGTGTGTGTGTGTGTGAGAGTGAGAGAGTGTGTGTGTGTGTGTGTGTGTGTTTGTGTGTGTGTGTGTGTGTGTTTGTGAGAGAGAATGTCAGTGAGTGGGAGTGTGAGTGTAATCATATTATTTTGACACTGAGCCAACTATAATGATTGTGTGCATTCATGAATGTATATATATATATATATGCATTATTACCTATTTATGTGATGGTCTATATATAATAAAAAAATTAAAACAATAAAAATAATAATGTAAATTCAGAGAGTCATGCTAACTAGCAATTTTATACATCATTGGTTTGTCTCGGCTGGTGCTCGATCCCACTACCTTTCACACGAGAAGCCATCAACCACTTACCAATTTGGACATTAAGTCCGATTCATTTTGTTCACAAAGGATATTTTTGTTTGTCGGTAAAAACAGTTTATTCATCAGAACATGCGTGGTTTCATCACTGAGGCACTGGTCTTCTGGCCACTGCAGATAGGTAGCTCTGTAGGTACCTAGGTATGGCGTATTAGTAGGTACTCCAAAGTGGGCGTATACGGTGTCCGCAGCGCGAAATTTGACCTATTTTAACCGTTTTAAAAAGGCTTGAATCTCCACTAATTCTGCGTGGTTTGAAATAAAAATTATATCAAATTAAAGCTTGTTCTTTTGTCTTTTAGGGTGTCTGATTTGTAATTATCATTATGAAATAAATCACAGTCAATGGACACTTGTTGGCAGGTACCATCGGCAGCTCTGAGCATGATTGCCGATTTTGTTTTCATCCAGTCTGAGCTACTCCCTTCCCTAAACTTGATGGCTTGGTGAGTACGTTGACCTGAGCTAAAAATAACTACCAATAAAAGATAGAAGAATCTAGGCTTCATTAGCATATCAAGCATGAGTGTTTCTGAGTAGGAAATTTGATTGAACTGAAGGAGTGAAAACATTAAGACATTAATCCTCCTTGAAAATTGATCAGGATCGTTTTGAAAATTATATCATCAGAAAGCTTAAGTCTTCCTCTACCTAACCAGAACAATATTTGGTTGAGATTTATATCATGCGCATCAAGGTGCGCTGAGAAGTGACTGCTGCAAGAATGTCGCTATTGTCAGCTTGTGATGCCTAAAAGTGAATGTTGTCGTTCTTTCTCTGATCAGTTAGAAAATGATGTCATCATGTAGAGCTTTTAATTCTGGTTATTTTGGTATAAAGATTGCAGTGATAGGACAATTAGAACGGGAGTTATGCTATTTTTCTTAATTTTATTGTCAGCTCGCGATGCCTAAAAGTGAATGTTGGCTTTCTTTTTCTGATCAGTTAGAAACTTATGTCATCATGTAGAGCTTTTAATTCTGGTTATTTTGGTATAAAGATTGCTGTGATAGGACAATTAGAACGGGAGTTATGCTATTTTTCTATATTTTACTGAATTTATTATTGGTGGTTGCTGGAAATTAAGGAATTTAGCAAGTTTGACATGAAATTTCAGAAAGAATACTAACAGTGATGGTCTGTAAAAAATTGAGCTTCTTATTTGTACTATAGAGAATGAGATTCTTTAATATTGGACAGATCATATGCAAAATAGCTTCCAGGTGGGACCCTAAAAACCAAGATTTGGCAAATTTGGAAATGTGCACAAATCGGGGTAAAAAAATCAATCTTTAAACACTCATAACTTTGCAGCTATTCAATCGATCTAAATGATTTTTATATCATTGAGATCCAATTTAAAAGATCTGTACAGATATATAACTTGTAATACTGACCTGTTGAAAATAGAAATCACTTTGGAGTACCTAGTATTAGTAAATTAAATTAACATGGAGGTTTAGTGTTAGTGGGTTAGCTATCAGGGCTGAGTTTAGTATTATGTGCTAAGGTGGCAGGTTGCTGTATATACTGTTATCATGGGTGAGGTATGCAGTTATAACTTACATATATATTATGTAATGCTGGTAGGGACCACTCCTGGCATTATGATGGATGACTTATTATTATTATATATAAAGGGGCTGTCACATTACGACGCATCACGCCAACATACACAATTTTTGGCCGCTACATCGGGATACATCATTATGCGTTAGGCACTCGTTGGTATACGTCAATGTACGTCAACGTTCATTGAGGTATGCGTCGCGCGTTGGCAAAGTTTTGTGAATGCACAAAACTTTCGACGTATGACAACGTTCGACAACGTGTGGATTTTACGTCGGCCATATGTTATGTATACGTTAGGCATACATTGATGTATGTTAGACGTACGTTAGACAAACGTTGTTCACTATGTTGCACTACGTTGACCTACGTTAAAGGCAATGGGAACGTACAGTCTGCATACTGACAATGTACATCCAACGTATGTCTAACGTACGTTTAGCATTTCTCAAGCATGTCTTGACATATGTAACGTATGTGGCGTAATTCTGGCGATTGAATAACGTATAACATTCACCGGCGTTCTGTGAACGTACCGTGAGTGTAATTCGAGCGTTTTTCGCCCAGAAGCATGTTAGCCATATGTTGGTCATACATTGGCCATACTCTATGTATACGGTATTGTATACATCAACTTTTCCCCCCGCACCAAAATGTTTGACGCTTCTCGACGTAAAAAAGTGATTTTACACATTGGCCACGTGCTTGCGAGATGCGTCGTAATGTGACAAGGCCTTAACCCCCGCAGAACGCTGGTGAACGTTATATACGTTATTCAATTGCCAGAAGTACGCCTTTTACGCTAAATACGTCAAACCATGGAGAAACACCAAACGTACATTACACTATGTTAGCCATACGTTAGACGTACATTATACATATGTTGTGAATACATGGATTGTGTTTCTGCTGGCTTGACTTACGCCTGACGTAGTTCAACGTATGTATGATGTAGGTCTAGCGTACTCAATGTATGTCTAACATATACATAGCGTATGCTAACGTATAAGCCACACATTGTCTTATGTTATGGATATGTCCAAAACCTTGACGAGTGTTGACATAACACAACGTAACTGGACGTAGGCCTAACGTACAAGTAACGTAGCCCGACGTACCTCAACGTTAATGATCAAAATTCATGTATGTCAGCTCACGTTAGCGCATTACGTCATAGTATGACAGGGGTATAACCGAGGTAACCAAGGACGTCTTCTCAATTCCCATGCATATCAACATCAAGTTGCTATGCAGCCGTGATGTTGCTTCCACCAGTTATATTGTTGAAACTACATGTAGACTTTATATTTTTTTTAAATCGTTGACTACCCGTTAGTGTTGTCCACATCACTGGCGCCACCTGTAGTTGTTTTTCTGTACCACAACCGACTTGAGCGGCTTAGTCCGGTTAGAAAATGTGGGTGTGCTTAAATGGGGCGGCTCCATTGGTCGTGGTGCCCGCGGCGCACCTCTGGGCGCACACCTGGGCCAACAAAAAAGTCTACGTGCACACGGATAACCAGGCCGCCACCGCCATCATCAACCGTGGCACCGCAAAAGACCCCACGGTTATGGCCTACCTCCGACAGGTCTACTACATGTCCGCGGCGCACAACTTCAAATTGCGCGGCATTTACTACCCGGGCGTCTGCAACGTCGTGGCAGACGCAGCTAGCCGCCTCGTGCTCCGCGGGGGAGCGGTGCAACTCCAAGCGGCACTAGCGCACACCATAACCGACCCCCGGGCCGCACCCCCCCGGGCTCGCACAGTGCCACAATCGGCTCCTGGCTCGAGCCCCGATAGGATGGACTGCGCGGCTCTGGACCGGGAGGTGGCCGTATACCAGTGGGCCGCTTACGCGCCGAACACACAGCGTGGTACGCCACCCACAGGCGTGCCTACCTGCGCTTCTGCGCGGCCATGGGCTCACCGCCCATCCCCGCCGCTCCTCTGCCGCTCCTCTGCCGCTACGCGGCCCACCTGGCGCGCCGCATGTGCTACACCTCGATACGGCAGTATCTTAACATCGTGCGCGTTATACACCGGGAGTGGGGCCTCCCCAACCCCCTGGAGGGTGACTACCAGCTCGCCACCACCATCCGCGGCATCCGCCGAGAGCGCGGCAACGCCGCACGCCGGAAGGCCCCCATCACCCCTGCCATGCTCCACGCAATATTGCGCCACATTGACCCAAGCATCCCCGCCCACGCGTCTGCCTGGGCCGCCGTGATGTCAATGTATTATGGGCTGCTCCGGAGGTCCAACCTCATGCCCGCCACTGCCGCGGCATTCGACGCATCGCGGCACCTGCGCCGCACGGACGCCACCTTCTCGCGCACGGGCGTCCGCCTCACGCTGCGTTGGTCCAAAACCAACCAGTACCGCGGCCCCGCGCGCGTCATCCCGCTGCCGCGCATGGCGGCGCACCCGCTCTGCCCCACCCAAGCCGTCTACCACTCCTGCGCCCTGTCTCCGGGCGCCCCACCCGTGGGCCCCCTCCTATGGGCGGGAGGGGCGCCCCTCACCGCCCCTGTGTTCTGGGCGGTCATCCGCGGCGCATTGCTGCGCGCGGGTTTCGCGCCCGTGGATTACGGCACCCAGTTTCCGGCGGGGGGGCGCCTGCGTATTGTTCAACGCGGGAATCCCGGAAGCGCGGATCCGCGAGCTGGGCGGCTGGTCATCAACCGCCTACACCGCCTACGTCATCGCCGACACCGCGGGCATCCAGCGCACCACCGGCGCCCTGGCGGCATCAATGCCGCGCGCATAACCCCTCCGCGCGGCCGGATTTCTAGCGCGCACACGCACCCTACCACTACAGCCAGCTGCGACTTGGGACGCTGAGCGCGCATTGAACCCCGGCAGCTACTGGGTTCAATACCCACATTTAACTTTACCTATTGATTGTTAACATGGCCGCGCAATTTGCGGGACTACACCATTGACGTTAACTGGCCGTGCAATTTGCTTGCGTTACATCACTATGTTCTTTGACTTTATCTCACCGCGCAATTTGCTTGCATTGCATTGTTACTGTCATTTGGTTTAATCCATTGTCTCGCTCTGCGCCCATTGGGCAGCGCGCGCGCCTGCTGCACAGGTGATTGACATTTCGCGCTTTGATTTCATCCTGTAGTCGGACTTTAATAAAAAGTCCTTTAATCCCTCCGAGCGTCCTGTGTTCTATTTAAACCCCTTTATATGCATATGTGTGCGTGTGCGCGTGGCGTGTGCGTGTGTGTATGTGATGGAACTTTATATTGGAGTGTTTCGTTTTTCTTTAATTTGTTGTTGTTGTTGAAGATTTATACTGCCTATCATGGATAAGCCTGAATAGGCTTGTTTTCACCATTAGACAGTTTGTCAATAGAAAGCCCGAGCCTACACTTTTACCGACCCAAGGGCTTTTAAACTCCCACACCATATAGACATGGTATGAGAGCAACTGGCCTTTGATGACGCTGTAATTTATACACAGCGGTGGAAATCCAGATTGGCAGAGATGGGGGCACGGGGAATCGAACCACCAACCTTCAGATTAGGAGTCCGACCTAGAAAAAAGTCAGACACTCTAACCACTCCGCCACAGAGAACACCACATCTGATTAATTCTGATAGCCATGATTACATAAAAAGTCAAACTGCCGGACAGGATATACTTTAGCAGACGGGATGGCCAAATGAGTTAGAGCGTCCGTCTCCCGTGCTGGTAGATCATGGGCTTGTGGGTTCCAGTCCTGGTCGAGTCAAACCAATGACGTAAAAATGTATACTTGTCGCTTCTTAGCCAGACGCTCGGCATTACTAGGATAGGGCAAGGAGCAGTGGAATGAGGAAGACCAGTCGTCTGCGACTGAAATTTCCCCTGCTTAAACAACTAATGTACCAACAAAAACAAAAAAAAACAGACTTTACAGGAGATATAGGGGTTGAGGATGGACAGTTACATGGGTGGAGGGTTGGGGAGTAAAGCGGTAGTTAGGGTGAAGAGGGTAGAGGGGCGAAGGGTGTTGGGGCCGGAGTATTGGAGGAAGGGATGGGTGCAGGGGTGGATGGATGGGAAGATTAGTTAAGGGGGTGAAGGGGTGGAGGTAGAGATGTGGAGGGGTGGGGAAAAAAGCTTGTTTTATTTAACGATGCCTCTAGAGCACATTGATTTTTATCATCGGCTATTGGACGTCAAACGTATGTACATTCTGACATATTTCTTTGGCGGAAACCCGCTGCCGCCACATAGTCTACTCTTTCCAATAAGCAGCAAGGGGTCTTTTATATGCCCTTTCCCACAGACAGGACAGCAAATACCACACAGCCTTTGGTGAACCAATTGTGGACCTTGAAATTCCAATTGTCTTAAAACTTCCAAGACTAACAAATAATTAAAAGGACACCCCCACCCTGCTGATTTGGAAACTCAGTATTCGCTGAAATCAGTAATTTCACCGCAAAATGGGATCACTGATTATTAGTCCTATACTGAATGACAGGGCTGGGTAGGTGGGGGGGGGGGGCATATGCTGCACTTCCAGGCATGTATGTATACACGCCGAGTCACAGCTGCAGTTCATCCTCAGGGACCAGCGGACATTAACTCGGAACATACATATTGAATTGTTAGTAATGATGCTCCTTGGTTCCCCCCCCCCTCCCCCTCCCACACACACACACTCGGTGCTCCTGCCTAAGAGATAACATTGCCGGTTCAACAGAGCACATATTAAAGCCGAGGGTTCGCCCGGCCGCCAGTCACACACTCGCCCGTGTCTACACAGAGCGGCCGGGGCCGGTCTTACTAACTACTCTGCTCCCCATATATCTCAAACTTTCCCGTCAGCAAGAACTGACTTTGTTTGTGTGCTTTATTATAGTGTTACGCCCTAGTAAACAGGACGGGTATCGAATTGTGGCAGTGCACACTCATGGTGAGTTTATAGTGCTGCCCTGCTGGGAGACCATGCTACCACCACTATGACTCAATATTCCACTCAGTCACATTATCCTGATACTGAGCTAACAGGTTCTTGCCCTATACTAGTAATGCCCAGCGCCAGGCTAGGTAGCGACAAGTATAAATTTGGTAAGTCATTGGTTTGACTTATCTGGGGATCGAACACACAATTTCTCACATGATACGCTAATTTGGCTATCCTATTCGCTGCACGATAGTGGCTGCCAATCCCGCCCCACCATATTTCACAATTTTGAGCATATCACAAAACACCTTCATACATGAATATCCACATGGTATATACACATGGCCTATATCTCTTCCTGGCGTTTCCAATTTTTCTTTGGGGCGAAATACACGACGAGAAAATGTAGAGTAGAACTATCCCAATGGCTCCCCCCGCCCCCGCCCCCGCCCCCGCCCACCCCGG
The DNA here is from genome assembly GCA_030323885.1 of Branchipolynoe longqiensis. Taxonomy (NCBI): domain Eukaryota; kingdom Metazoa; phylum Annelida; class Polychaeta; order Phyllodocida; family Polynoidae; genus Branchipolynoe; species Branchipolynoe longqiensis. Next base: position 96,692,331 of record CM059191.1, read on the forward strand.
CTCCCGCGCTTCGACGCCCCTGTGGCGCATTACTTCCCCCATATCCCGTTCCCACGACAAGTGGCGCGCCCGTGCGGCGATCTTCACCAACAGTTCGCGAGTGAACCAATTGGTTAAAACCAGAAGGAGGCTCATTCACCAAAGGTAACATCAAACAACAATAAATTACCTGAATGATGGGAGGTGTTGCCAATGATCAGCATTGATTTGAATGGTACTATGTTGGTGTGCATGAAAATACACACCCCTCCAATACCGCCTTTCGCTCCCCTCCTACCCCCCCCCCCCTCTAGGTTATATCTGTATGGGCACAGTTTATCCTACTGCCATGTCCCGCTTTGCTCAGCTACATATATATATATACACATGTGTGCCTATCTAATAACCCCGCCAGCATCACAGGGAATCCCACAGGGAGCCACCCATAGAGAACTGCCTGTGCCTGTGCCTGTGCGTGTGTGCGTGCATGCGTGCGTGCGTGCGTGCGCGCGCGCGTGTGTGTGTGTGGGGGGGGGGTATGTATAGCTGGTGTGGGAAGAGCGGCAGAAGAAAGCAGGACCGGAAATAGAAACCTGCGTTCCATGTATAGCAAACACCATGCGGAGTTGGCGATACTCGTAAATTCAGGCTGCAATACACCTTTGTAATTTCCGATCTATTAAGTACCCCCACCCCCCCACCCCTGAACCCCCAACCTCTACCCAACATAGATAGCTGAGGCTGGGATCATTTGAGAGAATATATATAAATAGTGTCATGGGGGTGATGAAAATGGGAAATATTGCACCTAGAGCGGGACTCGAAACAGATCCAAATCTCTTTGCATTCCAGGCCAGTGTGCTAACCATTACACCATCTAGGCTCCCTGCTGTCACCTCACTACCCATGCCTCCCTGTCTATGTGGTGCCTTGCCTGAGAGGTCAGTGCAGACTACTACACTCGTCCCCCTGGAATTGTAAGTCTCCTAATGCTTAAAATTACATACATATAGGCAACACACTTACATATATATAGTATAGTTATACGAGTCTTACCTTGGTACAGATGATGGATAACTGTTGTTTTACCGAGGTATAAGCCTCGGATAGATGTGGGCTAGGGAGAGGTAAGCACGTCCGGTACCAGCAATCTTAACCTACTTATTGAGGATAAAAATGACTTTCAAACAATGGATACTATTACTTTACCGAAAAGGTACACCAACGGAATAGATGTGGCAGGGTGTGGCGGGAGGGCCCTAGCCCACATCTATCCGAGGCTTATACCTCGGTAAAACAACAGTTATCCATCATCTGTACCAAGGTAAGACTCGTATAACTATACTATTTTACCTCGGTAAACAGCCTCAGGCTAGCCTCAGGCTAGGGAGACCTTTACATAATTCATTTTTATCCTTAATATCATTCTTTCTTATTATTATAACATTCTAAATTTTTGTTCTCACCTATTCTTGTTAGTTGGCGAGAAGACGCTTTGCAACGCCGGTAGGCTTTTCTAGTCGTTTATTATAATGTTTTGCAAACGACTTAGCCGTCTTCCAGCCTGCATGCGCTAGTATTCTTTTCACAGAAATACCAAGCACCCGTGCCTTGGAGACCATGGCTCCTCTAGTTGAGTGGGAAGAGTATTTACTCGTATCCACTCCAGCCAATTTCAACACCGTAATTGTCCATCTGGCAAGTGTGTCTCGTGAAATCGCCTTATGTGGCTTTATAAAGCTCACTAATAGTTGTTGTGATGCACGTAAATCCTTTGTCTTGTATATATAAGCCCGTATGGCCGACACAACACATAATTTCCGATCATTCGGAAAACAGTCTAAGTGAACCGTTGATAAAGGGTCACCTAACGTGTTCGATTTAAGCAATTTTTCTAAATCAAACGTAGCTTGTTGCTTGTCTATTTCTAATCCAGTTAAGGATAAAGCAACAATCGTCTGTCCTCTGTGTCCGGTTACTAACAATAACAGGACCGCGACCTTAAAACCTAACTGTTTTATATCTAACCACGAGTTGTGAGGCCAAGCCTGAAACAACTTAAATACTATAGAAACATCCCAAAACCGACTATACTTTGGTTTTGGAGGATTCCTTTGATAAATTGAACGAAGTAAATAACAAATAACATAATGTTTTCCAACTGTTTCGCCATCAATTCTAGGTAATATAATTGATAACGCACACCTCGCCGCATTAATCGATCCAAAGGAAAGTCCTTCATCCTCTAGAGAACGAAGAAACCGAGCTACTTGTGAAATCTTTGGATTTGTTGGCTTAACTTTCATTAACAAACAATGTACACCCCATTTCTTTAAATAGGTTGTATACATTTTGACAGTTCCTGGCCTCCAGGCATCCGATACTATCCTATCCTCAGTAATTCTGTCCAATCCAAATTGCTGTAGCTGCTTCCTTAGAAAAGGAATGCCAATAGGGGCGTCGTTGACACGTCGCCGTGAACCACTAGCGGTCCGTGGTGCGTCAGATTCCCGAGTTTTCTTGGGAATCGTATACGATCTTTTGCCAGTTGTGAAACTGCTGGCAGCCAAGGTTGCGTGTCCCAATCGGGCACCACCAGTATCGCATGTGTCCCTTCCAAGCCGATTTTTCTCACTACTCGGCTGATAATGCTAAATGGTGGGAAAATATAAAAATAATTATTTTCCCAGGTAATAGCAAACGCATCTACTTTCCAAGCATCCGGTTCAGGATGCCAAGAAACATAACAAGGTAACTTGTTATTATTTCGTGATGCAAATAAGTCAACTTCAGGTGTACCCCATTTTTCACAAATGAAGTTAAACAAAGGTGTAGAGAGAGACCATTCTAAATGGTCATGGAAATTTCTACTTTTATGGTCTGCAAGTGTATTTTGTGACCCTGGAATATGCGCTACAGTCAGCCAGACTTGTTGAGCCTGTGCCCAGTTCCAAATCAGTTTAGACAACTGATTGCAAGGCTTTGATTTGGTTCCACCCATGTTACGAATATATGCCATGGCAGTAGTATTATCAGTTAGTATTCTAACCTGTGATTTATTTATCTTTACTAAACTACGTAAGCCCAGATAAATAGCACGCAATTCTAGTGCATTAATATAGTCTGATTTTTCATCATCAAGCCATCTACCTCCTGTTGTGACCCCATCTCGATGAGCTCCCCAACCTTCTAACGAAGCATCAGTAGTAATTACTGTATTAGGTTCCGCCATGCGGATTGGATTTGGTGAACTTGCTATATGTTGCATCCACCATCCAATATCCTGTAACCCTTCTTGCGAAATAAACATCTTTCGCTCAAAATTGCCTTTAGTTCGTGTTAACGCTAAATTTTTATCTATTTCTAGCGACTTAATATGGGCCTTCCCATATAACACAGCAGGTGCATATGAGGTCATTATGCCAATAAGAACAGCAACCTGTCTAATTTTTGGCTTTGATAACTTAATAAGCTGAGTCGCTGTAGTCATAAACTTAATTAGTTTTTGTTCTGTTATCGACACTGTAAGGGACTGTGTATCCAGAATAAACCCTAAACATTTGAGTTGTTTTGTTGGTTTAAACACTGACTTTTGTTGATGTACATAAAACCCCAATTTAGTGAGTAATGCACATAAATCCAAAACTGCATTCACACAACCAATTTGTGTTGATGCTATAATAAAAGAATCATCTATGTATGGAAACATTATGTGACCCTTCCTCGCCATTACCGAGAAAACAGGTTTAAGCAATTTAGTAAATAAACGTGGCGCACAAGCTAAGCCATTCGGCATGCAGGTAAACTCATAGAGTTGGTTATCCCAAATAAATCGAAGAAATTTTCGGTATTGTTCCATTATGGGAAGCGTATAATATGCATCCTGTAAATCAACACTAGCCATCCACGCATCTGGTGTAATCAGATCTCGTGCCGTATCTAGAGAGAACATTTTAAAATGTCGATATTCCACCCTTTTATTAAGGATTGTTAAATCCAGGATCATTCGAACATCACCATTAGGCTTCGGTCTCGAGAAAATGTTTGAAATAAACTGTCCTGAACAGTGTGTCACTTTTTGTATAATTCCTTTCTCAAAGAATTTATGTACCTGTTTAGTTAGTGCCTCTCGTTCAACTGGTTGAATGTTATATGGAAAAGGTATTATACTTTGTACAGGAATTTGTGTAAAGGGAATGTGAACACCCCTAACTATTTTTATAATTTCTTGGTCACTAGTAATTTTGTGCCACTCAGAAATATGATTACTAATATTACCAGCCACAAAGTTGCTTACAGTTTGTGTGTTTTTAGAGGCTTCAGGGACTTGTAAAGTTTGTGTTTGGACCTCTACTTGGACCCGCCCCTGGGGAAAGGTCTCGACGAGTTGAACCCTCGGCCTATTGGCCGTGCGGTGTTGTCGGTCCAGCCTGGGCGAGCGCCCCGGCCCCGAAACCCTTGACCGAAGTTTGAACTCGGTCTGGTTCCTCTGGTGAACCGTCGTGGACGAAAATCCCCTCGTGACTTTTTGAAACGAGGAACTTCCTGTTTCTTCTTGCCATCCATGTTTTTGCCACTCTTGGCTGCAGTCTCTACCTCTTTATAGAGGTATTGTAGTTGACCGCCAAACATCTTGGTGTTATCTAAAAGGTTTCCCTTTAATCGGCTCTGGAGCAAGATAAAGCGTAAACTCCTTCCCCTCATTATCGGTAACCTTCTTAGAGCGAGCCACTTCTTTGCCAGCATCTGTGCAAACTGACTTGAAGACATTTTCATATCTTCGAAACGACAGGTAATTACCTGCCGCCGCTAGCACTGCAATGCCTTTGTCCATTGTCTTAGCCAAAGACGAGAACTTATTTTCACTCTGCATCCTATTAGCCACAGGAACAATAGCTGTTAGGGTAGCCAACACTGCCTTATGCACTGTGTGCAACACATCCTCAAACTTCTTACGGTCATCCGTCATATTGACATCCCGATCCATTTCTTTAATGATGGAGTTGGGAACACCCTTTATGCCTGTTAACTCATCTCCTAACTTGGAGATAACCTCCGCCGGTTTGAACGTGCGAAAATGACCATTCACGGTCTCGCGCATAAGCGTAGTGGTTTTAACCCGCTTAGCCTTTGGCTTCTCCACCTTCTTAGCCACTTTAGTGCCAATGTCCGCATAGACCCCTTCATAAATGGTGTCTGAGTCTGATTCCGTAGAAGTAGACTCAGTGGACGAATCAGAAGAAGAATATTTCCTCTTCCTCTTCTTCTTTTTGGACTTAGTCTTCCGCTTTTTGCGAAAACCAGTCTCTGCCCGCTCCTTGGTGAATTCATCACCCGAAGAAATCACCTGTTTCTTCTTCTTCCTCCGTTTAGGAGAAGGAGGAGGAGGAGCCTTAAGCTCCACCGCCGAGTCTGTGTCCAAGAAATCCTCAAACGAATCCTCTTGGACACTCGGCCTACGCCGCTTCCGAGACACAGGCGATTTGGCAGTCAAGATGTGGCTTTCCAATCTTGCAAAGCGAGCCTCCCAATCTGGAGGCGCAGGCACATCAGGCACTGCGTCCTCGTCCGGGTCGGAGAGGATATGCGCCCGGGGCTGTGTCGACGGCCCTGCCGACAACACAGGTGAGGAGTCGTACTCCTCGTCCACTCCACTCGGAACACGCCCCTCGGCTGCTGCTGCACCGCGCTTACTCCGCTTCGTGGCCATCGGGAGCTGAAACAAATATTTTTGGTCAGTCCCGGTATATATATATGTCACAATATGGTTGTTTCAAACTCATTTGGACATCTATTGGTGTTAGAGAACGTGTTTATACCGTTATAACACAGGCGTAATAAGCTAAATTTGTGCGTGGGTTGTGGGTCAAGCCCAAACCTTACGCGGGGTCGGGACCAGTGTATCGGCCCGCCCATCCCTCTGTTCCGCACACTTCTCCCACCTGTGACTACTACGTCAACAAGTTGGAGAAAATGCTACGAAACTCGGAGAAACGCCTGAAAAAGTTTTGTCTAGGGGAGTCTATAAAAGAAACCCAGGAGCATCTCCAACATTACTCTCTATTAGAGTACGAGAGAATTTCCACATGAGATAGGGCGAAACCCACATCTCTACCCATAGTCACACGGTGACCCGGGTGTTGACATAACCGCTAATGACCGGTTTGGTTCCTTCGAGAAACCCACTCGAGTGTTCTATCCTTGGTTGTTTATAACCAAATAACTCGTCCAAATTGGACCAACGAAAGTCTAAACTTTCCATATTGATGCTCTAATGCATCATAATTAAGCTAACCACAGTTTTTATATACTTACTGCGTATTTGCTTGTATGTAGACTAATTTTGCCGGAGCAACCCAACGACACGTTATCCAGTCGTGAGTTGTATATGCTAATTGCTGGTACCGGACGTGCTTACCTCTCTCCCTAGCCTGAGGCTAGCCTGAGGCTGTTTACCGAGGTAAAATATATATACAATCACAGGGTAGGTTCAACATCTATACAGGGCATAGTACTGGATCCTGGTCACGGCAAGAGTGCCATGGGCATGATGAAAATGGGAAATATTGCACCTGGAGCGGGACTCGAACATACATCTCTTTGCATTCTGGGCCAGTGTGCTAACCATTACACCATCTAGGCTCCCTGCTGTGTATGTATATATAGTATAGTTATACGAGTCTTACCTTGGTACAGATGATGGATAACTGTTGTTTTACCGAGGTATAAGCCTCGGATAGATGTGGGCTAGGGAGAGGTAAGCACGTC